>VWZD01002478.1:1354515-1683548 GCA_013396695.1 Sakesphorus luctuosus
CACCCCCAAAAAAAAAAATTAGAAATTTAGCTGAACAAAAGAAAAAAACATTTTGTAATTAACATCACCTATTTTTTTTTCTTTTCTTTACTCAACATTTTGAAAATAGTTGTATTTTTCAATAACCTTGAAAGTAACACAACCAAGACAAAAACTTGGCATTTTTAATTATTGGAATAATGTTAGGATCTGCATGCAATGTGTGGGAATCCTAGTTCCATGTTTCTCATGACAGTCATCCAAAACAAAAGACAAATATTTATTGCTGCATCCACTACAATAAGCAAAAGAAGCAGAAAAAAAATAATCCATACAAAATTGTTCTCAAACTAGAATTAAAATGGATCCCAAGAACTTTTCCATTCCATGCAGCAATACAGAGTATGATTAGTTAATATTCTCCTAGAACTTGTGGTAATTGTTTCTAATTTGGTTGCAAAAATAATGGTCTTTAAACGTGGTACATTCTGTTCTCGGATGGTGACAGCTATTGCTGACTTTAGTAATAAGGTTCTTATTTAATAACTAAGAAAATTACCAAGAAAGTTACAAATCCTCTTGGGTACATTGGTGATAACAAGTATATCAGCAGATACACTAACATAATTTATAAATAAATGGTCTGAAATTTAGACACCTATGTCAGGTCATTCTTTAAAGATAAAATAAGGGGCAAAGAGAAATATTCAGAGATAACATTCATCTGTGATTTTAAAAACTGCATATATGGGTTAAACAACAATCAGAATAGTTGATAAAAGCATTTATTCCTCAAAAGCACTGATAAATTTATTTCATTTCAGACTGTGAATCCATTGATCTTTCAAAACCTGAATTTTGGTGTTAGGTTGTCATGAGGAGAACTAACGACAGCTGTAAAAATTAACTATATTTGCAGCTCCATCACCATGCATAGATGCAAACCAAAGTATAATTTCATTTAAATGGGGTTTCTTTAATTGCTCTTATTGTGGGTTTCTGTTCAGAGCATCATAGATTGTGTAATTGGTGATTTCTCTCCTTAGAAATGAGACAATTGTTTTCTCCCTGTATTTTGGGAATGGGCTTGTCTCTCTGGGTGGTCCATACATTTGGTGTCCAGAGGACTGTGCAAACAAACCCTGAGCCTTTTGTGCTCAGAAAGCATCAGCACATCCGTGTTAAGTGGCAAACTGATCCGTGCGGACGTCAGCGAGAGAGAACGTTCCTCTAAGATGGATGAAGGGAAGGTCTCCACTTGACAGATTTGTGCCTTCCAGCTTGAGTCTATCATCCCTTCCCCTCAGAAACATGCTAAGTTCTATATTATTGTTTCATGACAGCTAGTGTGAAAATCAGAGCCTCCAATGCAAAAAGATACTCCAACTTGTCCCTCTCCCTAACTCACTGAACTCGCTGTGCCTGGAAGCAACTCTGTCCTCCAGCCCTCATTCCATCCCCAAAGGGATGTCAGGATAACGGAACCTGACAGTTTTACAGCAATAATGCCAGAAACCAGCCTAAAGGAGCCTTGTATCAACCAACAAGAGGCAATTACCTTGACTCTTGACTCGCTCCCACCAGTCAGAGCAGAGTTTGCTCTCCTCAGAGCCACTCGCAGCTCTAAGAATGCAAATCAGCTCTTTTGCCCCTTTCAAGCTCAGCCCCAGTGACTTTTTCAAAACAATGTTCACAGATGACCACTTGTCTGTCCAGACCTCTCTAGCCAAATTACTACTGAGCAACATTTTTATTCTAAGACCTTCTCAGAAGAATCATAGATTTGATATTTCATACAGTAAGAAAATGGGTAAGTGGTGGGAGAGAGGATTTGTAAGAAGGTGCGTGTTCAGCTACAGAAAAAAATGAAAATAGTCTTATGATACAAAGATGGCATAAAATATTATGAGGTAAAAAAGCTAAGTAAAGGGAAAATTTATTTTATTTCTATTTTTAATTCCTTATGTTCCTAAAGTTAAATAACAGGAAAACAGTGAGATGCAAATATATTTCACAAGATGTCAAAGGACAATGACAAATGTAAGGCATAAGAATTCTACCTACAAATATCTATAATTTCTCCCTCAGCCCACCTTCCAAGTTTGCCTGGAATTACCAGTGGAACAAAAAGTCTCTGTCTCCAATCAGAGCTTTACAGAGTCAGCATCTGAAACTCTGCACAGCAGTGCTAAGGACAATATAAGCTGAACCACATAACTGGTGGGAAGTGTTCTACATTTGTGAATAGTTTGACACTTGTGAGGCTCAGTTTTTTCAAAGAATTGAGCCTTCCTACTAATGCCTGAATTTCCCTGTACCTGAAGACTAACTCTCAATTCTAGCCCTGCTGTGAAGCACATTACTACTTCATGAGTAGAAAAAAAAATAAAAAAAGGAATCATCTGTTTTTCTGAGTACATAGAAGTCTGTAAAATAAAAATCCTTGGGATCATGAATATCCATCTTATATAAGTCAGCCATATTTCCCTTACACAATTACTAGAAAGGGTTGCTAATAAAAAAGAAAGTGCAAGAATACTTTGCTACTAGTGGGCTACAATAAATCTACAACAGATTTTTTGGTAACAGGAGAAAACTTAAGTTGGAAGTCCTTAATCATATTAATATCTAACTGCAATATTCAGTAAGGCCTGACAATATTAATAAATATCTGTTTACATGTAGAAAAAAAGCTCTGTCTTGACAGTTTTTTCACAGAATGCAGATGTTGATAACAACCACCTCAGGCTTTCTCTGACCTACTTAAAGGGACAATATACCACTTCACTGTCCTCTCATGCTGCTGAAGCCTATCCAGAAGAATCATCCACATTAATTTAATTAACATTAATTCCAGTATGACTAGCTGTGGGATGCTCCCTCATTCAGACATGGTCTGAGAGTAAAAGTGAGGGTTGATGCTTCAGCTCCCACTGAAAGGACTGAAGGATAAGAAAGGACAGAAAAGCAGAGGTTCAAGCAGTTTGTGTTTGGGAGACTGAAGGTGATCTGGTGAACGCTGTGTTAAAAGGATCTGAGTCTGTGTCACTGTGCACTGAGTTTGTAGGAACCTTAACCATTCTGTCTTCCTTTTTCTCTATGAACCCCTCAGGTGGTGCTGGTGCAAGATTAAAGCACAAGGAGACCACAGAAAAGCTCTGTCTGTCCTCCTCCAGTTACGACTTTTGACTTCAAATTTGTATTGATGCTTATGATAATTTATCAATCCAAACTTCATTAGTCTGAATTTCTGATTCTCATTTAACTACAAACCTAGTCTCATTCTATATATTTAACTCCCTCTATGGATTTCTTTTTACATAAAAGACTCTCCTTCCAGACTTGATCTTGACAGTGATATGAGTTGCTTGATCTGGAACTACTGGAAGACTCAGAAATAACTCAGTTGCAAAAGCTGGCCTGAAATATGATGATTTGTGATCTCCACCTTCCATGGCCTATGGAATTGACAAACTGTATCAGAAAGAAGGGGAAATCTTCTACTGAAAGACATCACAAAGATTTTACAGCAGCAAGATGTAACTCTCCTCATCAGAGGCAAGACCGAAGTGTTGTGAGACTGAGTGAGAATCTATTTTGCAGATTACAGAGGTATGAACTGACAACTACAAAAAGACTATTCTGTTATTCTGGATGGAATGCCCCAGCTGTTTCTGATAGGTAAATAGAACAGAATTACTGGAATAGGTCAGAGAAATGGAACTATACCAGTAACACCAATCAAATTTCCAACCCAAACTGTTACAGATTAAAGCAACAGCCCATTAGCACACAAGATAAGCTCCTAGAAGTGCTCCATCCTGTTACACCTATGCAACTTCTACTGTATGTGATACACTAGTTGGCAAGAAATGCTAAGTAATTAATAATAAAATATTACTTAAAACATGCAGTCATATGAATCCTTTTGGAAGTACCCATGACTCTCCATTACAGTACTCCAAGCTGCAATTCTACTCTAAACCTGCTCTGAACCAGCTCCCCTTTTCACCATCTAAGAGAACAAAGAAATGCTTCACACTAAAATATTAGTAGTCAAAGCAGAGGCCTGTGACACCTATAAATTTTAAGTATATTAATCAGGTTATACTAAATACAAGTGTACTGAAATGGTGTAATCAACAACAGCATGCAGGTATTTCCAACACTGTGGTGGCATTGCCAGGCACAGGGTGCATTTTACATCAGTCTGTAAACAATGGGAATGCCCTGAAGAGGTGAACAAAACCCTGTGGGCTTAATTGCCTACTGGGTTAAACCAGAACATACTAATATGTAGATTCATCCTGAATCAGAAATCACTGTTTATTAAGGTTTCAAATTAAAAGTTGCTTTTGTGTCCCACTGTTTTAACATCCTACTTCTGTTTATGAATGCCCAACGGTTTTCCCATTCCCATTATACTTTTAGTAGTATTCTCAACTAAGACAAAAATCCTTGGTTTTCCATCTGGCCATCTTTTTCTGTACTTCACTGTCTTAGCTGCCCCTTCTGCCATTTCCTACTAGCAGTTATGTCCCCTTGCTGCCCAATCCACCTAGTTCTCATTTTAATGCCTTTTCTTTTCTTGTTAAATAAGCACTGAGTTCTCCCTCCTACCCTTGCTCACAGTAAACACTGTTTACCATGTGAAACCTCAATGCCATTCTCTCCATGGTCAGTCTTGGGCATCTCAGCAGAGAAACTCAATATTTTATAATACTTTGCACAACAATTTCTTTAGATAACTGCAAGATTCTTTGTATGAGTCTCTCCTCTTTTCTATTAGCAGTAAAACTATTGTCTTTTCAGAGTTCCTGCATTTCAGACAGTACAATCGCAGTACCTGGACAGTTCTGAACCTGCAGTCCCAGGAATCAGTTACATATAAAGAAGTTATTTAATACTGAGGTACATTTTGATAAAATGCAGGCAGGCAAAAAATACCCAAGTGCTAATTCAAGTGGTAATTAAAGCACTCTCTTGTATTAAATAAGCCAAATCCTGCATTACGAAGCTTCTACATAGCACAGAATACAAGAATACATATTTTTACAAGTTTTGTCTTCTACTGTTTTAAAAAGAATTTTTAGAAAAAAGGCAGGATATTAAAATAACATGGAAATTTGTCATACATTTAAAGACTTAATCTTTTCTTTTTATCTACTTTTCAAATAGAACAATTATACGCAACCTTCTCCCCACCCTTTGAAAGGGGCAGGAAGGTAAGTGTAGCAACATGAGGAAATGTTGTAACACATGATTGTTACCTTCCCCAGGAGCCACAGAGTTGCTGAAAACGTGTTAAACCCATAAACGATTCAGCTGAGTTTGTAGTGAGAAGTTTATTCTTTTTTAGACATTGTAATGGGGAAAAAAAAAATCTCTATTTTCTGGCAAAACAGGCCTAGCTTCACACAGGCATCAAGCAAATTTTAGCTAAATGTCTTTCAAAATTGAAGTATAACTGGAAAACTTTCTTTTCATTGCACAGCTTGCCAATTTTCTATTACTTTCCAAACACAGAGCACCACATTTTACTCTGCTGCTGCACACACACTAAAGCATCAGCTTTTCTGCTTCTGTGAAGTGATTTTTGTATCTTAGCATCTCCCTCTCCTCTGCCAGCCTCCAGGCAAGCTCTCCTGCCCAGCAGTTTCACAGCAGGTGCTTCCCAAAATTTCCCCCTGCACTGCTATGTCAACTGTGCCAGGCTCATCCTGCTCAGAGGGCACAACAGTTTCCTGGGCTGCAGCTCCCCCACATTTCCCTGTGCTGGTTAGAGAAGGAAAGAAAAGGTGAATACATATCAAAAGCCAGAAGACATCAGTATCTTCAGAGCATACACCAAAACCCAGAGCAGGATAAGGCACACAAAGAGCATTTCGAGAAGAAAAGCAGAACCAGCCTTGAACACCAGTCACTGTCCCTCTTCGTATTTCATTATTACCCAGGAAAGAATTCTCAGGCACTAAGACTCTTCCCTTCCTTTTTCCTGTGCCTAATCTTCCCCAAGGATGGATGGATCTTTGTATATCATGGAATCATAGAATAGTTTGGGCGGAAAGGACCTTAAAGCTCATCTTGTTTCATCCCCTACCATGGGCAAGGACACCTCCCACCAGCCCAGGTTCCTCCAAGCCCTGTCCAACCTGGCCTTGGGCACTGCCATGGTTGGGGCAGCCACAGCTTCTCTGGGCATCCTGTGCCAGGGCCTGCCCACCCTCCCAGGGAAGAATTTCTTCCTAATCTCTAATCTAAATCTACGCTCTGTCAGTGGGTACCCATGTCCTTGTCAAAAGTCCATCTCCACCTCTCTTATAGCCTCTTCTGGTACTGAGGCCTCAAAAAGGTCACCCTGGAGCCTTCTTTTCTCCAGACTGAACAATCCCAATTCTCTCAGCCTTTTATCCCTCTAATCACTTTTGTGGTCCTCCTCTGGAATATACGCTGGATTTTCTGCCGGCTCACCAGAATCCTTAATGTCTTCTCCCTTTTTCATCCCTCTTATGGTCACTTTTAAATTAACATTTAAAAACTACCAATAGAATAACATCTGGACATACTATTCCAAATGATGTTTGGCTGTCATAAACTCCTTCTTGGTTTTACAGATACTTTCCAAGGCATGTGAAATTACTGACTTATTTAAATCATAAATAAGTGGTGAATCCATAACTGAAAAAGTTCCTGAACAGGCATGCAAGATAAAAAACCCAATTAATTCCTTTAGAAGATCCGAATACAGGACTGTGGTTTTACAAATTATTTTGTTTGTGGCATGTATAGCACAATATTTCAGAACATCTAGTCCCTACCAGTGTGAGTTTAAACCCATCACCTTTCTTTCCATTATGATGCAGAAGCAGTTTTTCAGAGACACTTGAATAAACATGTAACTGGTTCTTTTCTTCCCCCAATTAAAAGCTAAATAATTTGGTATTTGAAAGTTATTTGAACCTTTCTTGGTAAAGCAACTCTCTGGCAGATTATCTTGTTTCACACTACATCTCTAGACAAGGCCCTGTGCCCTACACTACCTTTGGCAGAGCTGGAGCTTGTATTTCAGATGAGCTCCCACTTGTGTGACACAAATGTGCTACCACTCTGCTGATCTGTTACATCCTCTTTCTGAATACACAGGCCAAAAATAAACTCACAAAACAAGACTGCTATTGTGGTGATCTGAACTGGTGTGCACTCAGTCCCAGGGACTCCTGATTTTGCCATTTTCTATAGTTTTCCTTTTCCTAGAATAACAACACTTTTCTCTCTGATCACTAACATTTCTCTCTTCAGAGCAGGTATTATTTTGCCATGTTTCATCTGTAACCCTGGGTTTTTTTATTATTTTCTGCTCCTACTGTTATTTATTTAATATGCTGTTATTCATTTCCCAGAATCTCATTTATTATCCCAAATAAAGAAGACTACATCCTACTGGATACTTCTGCTTAGCTATTTAAAAACAAACAAACAAACAAATAAACAAAACCCAGGCACATAGATATACCTGCTCTCAATATAAGCTTGGAAAGGTTTTTAAAGAGCTTACTACAAAGACCTCAAACAGTATAGCAAGCTCTTAAATTCCTAGGCTACACTGAGAGCAGACAAACATATGTGGGACTTTTTTTTCTTACTTTTTAGATAGCTAACTAGAAATTCCCAGTGGGATGCAGTTTTCTGAAAGAGATTTTTATGTCTTTGTCACTACTTAGTACCCACACTGCCACAGCTACTTCAGGTTCCAAGGGCAAAAATAAGACAGCACTTTATTTTTATTAAATTGTTAGTAAGTCCTGATATATGTGAATATCAGCCATCAAGACAGTGAAGAAATATATCAGCCTATATAGTCTGTATTCTTCTGGTCATTAATGAGTGTCAGATTGGTTGCTGAGCAGCCAAACCACAAAGTAATTCCTTATTCCAAATCAAGGGAAGTGAAGGCATTCTCAGCTTCCCCAAACAGTTTTAAGACAAGTGCATTTCTTGCTCTAAACTCTCTATTTTAGCAAACTCAATTGAAATAATCCTCTGTTTAGCAATCACATACTCTTGTTTATATAAACACCACATGCTTCTATGTTATTCTTTTGTTCCTTAATTGCAGTTCTCCTGTTCTTAGCTAGAAAGAGTAAAAGAAGCAAGAATAAGCAGTATCTGCACTGGCACTGCCATCCTTCCATTCATGCATATCTTGGACTTGCTCCTGCCCAGACACTACAAAGCTGCTTTGACAAACGGACTCTTTCCTTCTGGAATAGCTCATCCATATACAGATGAGCATCACATCAACTTCTGGGCAAAGTTGTGCGGCTCAAATCTAACAGTTGTGCAAGAGAGACATTAAAAAAAAAAGTTTACATGTTTACATAAAGATGGGAGACAAACCCAATGCAAAATACTCTTGCACTTGGCATTGTCATGTTAGTGGAAATAAGAACACTTTTATTGTCTAAGACAACTGGTAGCCAAAGTGTGTAACCACTTGGAATGCTGGTAGGGAGCTCATGAAGACATGGATGTTTCATGATGCTGTCACAGAGATATACACATACAGAAGCAGCTCTCCACAAAGTGAAGGTACAGGGCACCAGAAGGCACTCAGGGGTCCAGATTCACATTTCCAGACATACCTGTACCATACCACAACTGGGACACACAGCTTTGGAATTCTAATGGTGAGGACTGGCAACATTTGTGGGAAGACAGTAACACAGACAGTAACAGAGAAGAAAGGAAGAAACCCACCTTGAGGAGCTCATAATGCTGAATGCCATTCACACCGATGTCCGGGTCGATGGCAGACGGGACAGAATAGCGAGAATTAATTGCTGTGTTTTCAGGGATAGAGATGTTAATCACTGTCGAGGGGAAAAGGGGGGCGTTGTCATTTATATCCTCTATTAGGAATCTGATCTTGACCAGTCTGAAAACTTCATCAGGCAAAACAGCCACCTCCACCTCATAGAAGCAGCGGTTCTCGGCGAAGATGCCGGCGCACAGCTTCTCGCGGTCGATGCGGTTTGCAGCCGTGAAAATCTCCCCGGTGTTCTCCTCCACCCTCACCAGTGGCACATCCCCAGTCTTGTACACCAGCTTGAACTGCAGTGGGGAGGAAAGGGGCACGTCTGGGTCCAGCGTCAGGTTAAGATCCTTGAGCAAATTGCCAATGAGGACATTTTCAGGCAGTTCTTCCCGCACGGTGTAATTCTTCTCCTGGGCGCCAGATTGGAATACAATACAGGCTAACAAGACTGCCAAGAGGTAGGTTCCAGACAGCAAGTCCATCTCCAGAATGACTAATGAGGATTCGTGTAGAACACCAGGAGGAGCTGGAAAAAGTAAAAGAACTTTCATAAAAAAGCTACAGAATATTGTGTCCTTAAAGTGACAGAGACATGAAAGGAGTACCTATCCTATGGCAAACCCCCTGAACTGTTTGAAAACCCAATTTATAATGTGGCATTCGACTTAATCCTTCATAAAAATACATAAAATTTCTTGCCTAATTTTTTACTTGAAAATATTACTTAAATGCTGAGGAAAGAATCTTAGAACTGGATCAGACTGAATGAAGAAATAAGTACAGAAATCCCTATTTCCAGCATGAGATATTCCTTTGCTCCTTGGGAAAGCCTCTTCCTTTGATCCCTCTACTACATTGTCCTCAATTTTTATTTCCAAGAAAAAAACAGGCAAGAAGTTTTCAAGAACCATCTGCTGAGAACCAGATCTTTTTATACCTCTTCCTTACAAGATGAGAAACCAAGAACACTTGCCTTAATTTTACCCCAAGTTTTGCACTGACAAAATTATGTAATGTTTGTTAACAACCACAAGGAAATCTGACTATTTTTAATTCAGGAACTTAAACTGGGAAGAAAAATATTATCTAGATGGAGTCTGGTGAACTTCAGCCAACAATGGGTGGAAATATGTCTCGTGAACAGTAAGAAATTTTTTATAATTTAAAATTTGGTAATCTCTGTTTATATATAAACTAAATACTCTGGAATACCAATACCTTTAAAGGGATACAAATATTTGTTCTGCACAGACAAAAATTATGTACTTTTCAACATAGTTTCTAAATAACAATGCATTTCCTCTTAAGAATATTAACAACCTCAATACAGATGGAAGCAGAATGGGAGGAAACAGGTACATACAGGTATCTGTGTGTCTACATACAGCCTTCAGCCAAGAACCTTGAAGAGAAAAATCATACTATTGAACTCCATGCATAGAATATGCTGCTGTGCCTAATCTTTACATAATTCTGCCATACAGAATTTAGGTTCTTCTTGGATAGCATTTTTGTAAGGTAATTCTTCAAGAGTTCCATGTAAAGTGATTTTTCTAGTTAATGGAATCTTAGCTCCTACCAGCTTAGCATCTGTTTCAAATATACCTGTACTAACACATCTACATTCTTTTCATTGCACAGGTAAAAATGTAATTTTGTTTCCTGTCTCTTCTCATTTTATTCTCCCTGTCATAGCATAGATTGATTTACTCCTGCAGATCGAGTTGCAGCAGTTGAAGAAATTACTGAAGCCAGTAATTGCCTTCACCCGTTAGTTACTGCCTTTCAGCAGTGCCGCTTTCAGGGTAATTTAAACTAAAACATTGGATTTTGCAGTGAAACAGATTAGGAACAATTAATATTGCTATTCCATTTAAACACTGTGAACTGCTTTTTGATTGGGAGTAAGGAACAGATAAAGAACATTCCAACCAGATCTGCAAGGTGTATCTTTCCACGTCAGCACGATTTAACTGCAGAGCATTTTCTGGCTTTATGGTTGTACAAAAGGAGCAACATGAAGTAAAACCCAATGCTGCAAGTCTGCACTTATGAAAAAAGGCATTGCTCACTGAGTAATTCAATTAACCTGGAGGAGATTGCTGACAGAGGGGAGCACTGGGCTGCAGTGTGTGTGCTGCAGCTCCCGCCTCACCTGCAGCATTTCAGGAATTCCAGGATTCAGCAGGGTGAGTGCAGAGTGCCCAATCCACAGCCAGCACTAACCAGGCCTCCAGGAGGGAGGAACAGCCCAGCAGCAACAGCCAGGTCATACACCATTATAACAGCTAACTCTGAACATGCAAATAAGGAAGGCATCAGCAGGTGCTGATTAGCATCACTGGTAACACTACAATAGCAGTGTGAGTTTAATGAAATAACTGTGGTGATGTTGTACACGTGTATTAGTTTGACTATTAAGATGTTATTTATTAACTGCCTTATATTTCTTTAAATGCACGTCCAGCAGTTGTCACCCCACCGAAGTAATGGCCCAAGTACATTCAAACTGCAGAGAGCTCTTATTTCAGCAAAGTACATCTCTGTGTCCACTCTCATTAAAATAAATATATTTACATGGTTTCTCATGCAAAACACAAAAATGCGTGGGTTGCAATGAAGGGTTGATATTTAAATATTGCCCTGAAAACAACATTTCAGAATGGTTGCACGTTCTGTGCATACTGGAAAGCATTATTTTACCACCTGTTCTTTTCTATACAAGTTAAATTGAAAAATAAGAAAATAGGGGTAAAAACCCTTCATATCCTAATGTTTACAGAGTAATATTTTTACTTTACAGTTAATTTCTGAGGGGAGGAAATGAAAAAAAAAACAACAACAATAAATATAAAACAAATTCCAGTTCCTATCCCAAATTCTTCTGTGACAATATTATGTATGTATTTCTTGTAAATTATAATTAAATTTTATATAGTCAGTTACATAAATCTTCCAAATAAATAATCTTCATTATAAGACCCATTTTAATTAACAAGGCTATTATTATTAATGCTAGTAATGTTGTTCTTCTCTGCTTAGTTTTGAAGATACAGAGTTTTAGCCACACTCAAAAGTTTGTTTTATCTGTCAAGTTTTACAAAGCAATACGAAGATGAAACAGTCTAAAAAGTTCATCAAAAACTTTCCTGAATCAATTCTGAATGTTGTGATAGTACCAGTACATAATTGATATAAAAAAATAACTGATAAGGATTCCTATAACCCCCATTTTAACTGCAGCGGATTTTCCAGGGATTATAAAATAACAGCAGCACAACTCAGAGAGTTTTGCCAGAAAAACTACAGGGTGAAACTTAGCATTACTTTCCTCTAAATACTTCTATTTACTCTTGTTTTAATTAAACAATGTTTGAACCACTCTATAAAATTTATTTTTTGTGTCATAATTGAGAAAATACTTTAAACCATGAAAATCCCAGAACACCACTCTTATAAACCACATCAGATAAATGCTAACATGGCTTTTGTAGTGCCTTTTTCTGTCAGAGATTTTACTGAAAGACTGAAGGGTGTAAGCAGTGTTAGGATAGACATACAGACATGTAGTGTAAAGATTTTTAACAGGAAAATCAACCAGTAACAGCTTACAATGCTTGAACTTCTGTAGAACACACTATTTTTTAAAAGTCTTTACCTATTTTCTAAACAATTATAGGAATATTTTTTAACCTTTAAAAACTGTTCCAGAGCTGTAGGCCTTTAAGAGAGAAAAAAAAAACCTGACATGACTTAAATTTTCAGCTTAGATATAAAGTAGAATATCTGATGTGATAGGGAAAGTGTTGTTCTTACAGAAACCTATTTATATAGTCATAGCTGTACGTTGCCTGTCATTTGTGCCATAGCACTGACAGCAATACTATGGCAACAGCAATGCAAAGAAAAAGAGCATGAGGTACTTTCTAGCAACCAAGCATCATCCTGAAAGACACAGGAAATCAGAGTCTTTCAGCCTGGAGTACAGAGGAGACAAAAAAGTACAGAAGGCTAAATAGAGCAGTCCAACTCCAAGGGACCTTTCATAAGTTCCAGCACTCGCTCACACTTTTAAGGCGGCAAAAAAAATTGAGGAACAAATAAAATTGTTTAACAGAAGGTAACATTAGGCTTGCCAAGCCATTTTCCCAGCTTTCAAAAGAATCCATTGAAGTCTGTGCTGCTGACTTCCCAACCAGGAAGGCAAATGGCCCAGATGGACAAGATGGAGGGGAGGAGGGGAAAGAAAAAATCGAAACTTTCTCTCCTTCATCTGCCTATCTGTGCACTTAAACATACCTGTTCTTTTGTTCAACATACCAATTATTAATGGTGTCATTTCAATATTACCACTGCTCATTATTACCTTCATTTAGCAGCTGTCAAATCATACCTTGAAAAGTAGAGAGAATATAAAAGCTGTAACCACCTAATGGAGCAGGATGTGAAGGCAGAATCGAAATCTGTTCCTTACACACGAGGCTCCATCTGGTCCCACCTGAGTCCTTTGGCTTATTTATTACAGGGCCTGTAATTTCGTCCTTAAAAGGATCACAAAAAAAGTAGTAAATGTGGTAAAGAGTAAAGAGTTCAGATGTCCAGTTCAGATTAAGAAGCAACACTATTTCTTGATACCTGGGCTCAGATTTGACTTAGAGTAGGAAGAAATAATCTCCGGTAATATTTTGTAATTAATCTATCAAGTTGGGGGGGGGGCGGGTGGTGGTGGTTAAGTATCATATTTAATAAATTAGGAATATTATATTGAAGTCCAAATCTACATCAATATCCAATTATCGAAATTATAATAGAAAAGAAATCCTGAAAATATCACTTCCATTCGTATCTTCATATTCCTGAATCTATTTTAATTACTTGGGCAAGTTTAACTAGGGGACCACACTTTTTCAGTATCATTTCCTTTTCATTTGCTGCTAATCCACTATGGACTCCTTAAATAGGAGTATATAAATCCCTGTATTAAAATAGTGTTTCTGAGAGCAAAAGATCCCCATGACATGGGCTCTATCTGTCAGTCAATACCATGATTTTAATGTTATTTAACTGAGGAGTGAGTGATTTGCAACTATTTGACTTGACAAAGGCTCCCTCCCAAGTGCCCACTGACAATGAAGCAGCTCTATGCACAAGTTTTGAATTTGTGAATCACGCTGGTGTTCACTCCAGCTTCATCCTGTAGACCTTCTGGCTCGTTAGCTAAGGACTTTCTGATACCGTAGATTTTTAGTGTTTGCTGTTTAATTGTTGGGGTTTTGTTTCTTTTTTGCCACTATCACGGCTGCACACAGCGAGCTTTCCTTTGCCACCACAGGTACCAGATTTCACTCAAGCAACTGCCTGGTTTTCATGGTGCTTACTTTTGAAAACGAAGAGACTCCAGAGATATTTCTTACTGGTTTGGATGACAATAAGAAGCACCACAAAGCTGTTGCCTGACTGGTTTTTTTAAGGCTGGGCACAAATGATAACAAACCAGCTGAAATAATTTTCACACTCTGTTTTGTTTCAAACATAAATTATTTTGCAGCCATCAATATTTATCCACAGGATCCACTCCCTACTTAGGATGTATCATTATCATATTCAAAGAAAAAGACCTACCTCAAAGAGAAACAGACAATTTGTTATATTATCAAGGCTTTCAAATTCATTCCCTCATATGATTTTACTCTAAATCCACTAAGGGAATGATTTATTCTTTGATCTATTTTTTATTAGCGTGATGGCAGTGACTTCAATGAGGGTTCTTTAATTTGATTCTTTTTTCAGTGATGAACAAAATGAAACTGGAAATTCTTATCACCAGGAGAAAGCATCACCCCATATCCATTTAAGTCAACAAAAGGATGAAGAAAGCACGAGCCACAACTTGCTTACCGTTGCATACTTTTCTGACCCAAGGTCTTCGCTGCTTTAAAAATAGAGTATTTTAAGGTTTTTTATTACTTTTCCAGCACAGGGGGTAAGAAATGCTCTTCACTTGAGGAAATAACAAGGTAAGGACCAAAAGGCAGGTTCTTGCAGCCACGTAAAGAAGCAGCAACAGTGTGGAAAACAGGCAAGTGAAAACTTCTTACTGAAACAGAATTCTATATTCCTGATATTCATCTGCAACTGGTAGGATGTTTATTAAAACTTCTATGAAGATACTGGAACCAGTGAACAGAACTATAAATACAAACCAGGCAGTGAGCATGCTGAATGAACAAATCACACTGATATATGGCCTAAAGAGTAATTTATTTTAATTGTTGCAAATTAATCCCTTTAAAACTGAAGTTTCTTTTTTACTAAAATAGGAAGTACCGTCCACCTTTGGGAAAACACATCCAGGAGCCACTCAGCAAATATTTTTAAAATATTCTGTAGCTTGCTTCAGAGATCTGTGAGATATGAAGTGTCAAATGTATTTATATCCCAGTGACACTCGGAAATCATCCTGCTTTTAGCTGGGAAACATTTTGCACCAGAGCTGCATAAAAGCTAAAGGATGACAACAGAAATCTTGGGGGGGAAAAAAAGGTGAAGATCTCTCTGACAAGAATGGTCATTTCTATTTTCTTAGAAAGAAATCCTGGGATACCTGAACAAACAGAAATCGACAAAACACACACACATAAACAACAAAACAAAAAAAATAAACTAAACTAAACAAAAAAGGATCAAAACACCCCAAAACATCAAATCAAACTCAACACACAACCCCTCTATAAAGCTGCAGACTGTTACAACTCCAGAGTTAACACAACATTGCTCTACAAATCCAAATATATATTCACTAAAATTCAGTGGCTGGCTTTGAAAAACATTACAAAAAATCAACTTATTGATGGTATGATTCATAAATTAAATCTCTGCTAAAGCAAACAAAAGGAAAGTCATCCATGAACCGCTGGCGAGAAACACGGTATCACACTCAGAAACTGTGAAGCCACACGTGTGATGGTTGGATATACTACAAGACAAAACACATTTTTATTTATTTTAAAATGGAATTAAATCTGATTTGTGTCAAACGCTTTGAAATGGCAATTGTCAAGATCACCTGTTTCACACATAATGCATTTTGCTTTACTGCCTCACTGCCAGTTAATAACTTTCATTACTGACTAGTAAAACCCCAACATTTCACAGTGTCTACTCAACGATTCAAGTATTTATGAATCAGGGTAGAAATTCTGCTCAGAGCAGAATGTTATATTCTCTATTACCTGCTTACAATAGATCCAATTCTGCCTGGAGCCCAGTGATACACATTCTATATATTCTAGAGTAGTAGAAACCATCTGCCTTCTTCCAAACCCCTCCAGTTCCAAACACAGAGATGAGGTAAGTACAGTCAGTACTTTACACTATTCCTTTAAAGATCCATTTGGAAAAGCACTGTTCCCAAAACCCACAGAAAGTTTTATATACTATATATACTGCCATTTTTTTCTGTTAAATGATTTAAATGAATATATATATACATATATATATATATATATATATTCTGTAATTCTTGTTAAGCTCAGGATATCCAGAACTTTGCACTAGTTCCATGTAGTTTCTGAAGGAAACTCTTTCTCCTGAGTGTCAGAATACATATTTTAGACATTAAACAATACCAGAAACCAAGTTTTGTATAATAAATTTGTTTTTAACTTGCCTAAGGTTTTATATTTTCATCAGTTTCTCCTTAGCACACCCAAAGAAATGGTATGTTTTTATCCAGTAGTAGCATAACTACTCATTTTCATATGGGATTTTTTTGTTCTTCTTAAAGGTATATTACATGTAAATGGCATTCAAATTATAAGGTACTAATCAAGAGTTTAAAATATCAAATACATCAGAAAAGACAATATCTATACCTTAACATGTATCTTTAACTTATGTACTAATGGAGTAAGATTGAATTTTTAATAAATCAATATTAACACAAGCATGATTATTAAAGATATACCAAATTCAGAAAGGTAAAATCATGTAAACTTTCAAGAACCTTGCCTTATGGACATATAAGAAAATTACTTATTTGGGTTTATAGTTTATATAGACAAAAAATGTAAAGTTTTTTCTCTGCTATGTTAAAAAATACCCAACAAAACAAAATGACACAGGAATTACTTGACTGTTGTGGTAAAATACTTCCTTGTGCACAGCAACTCCCACCCTGACAGATCCCCAAACTGCTGCAGAGATTGCAAACACAGGGATTGCTTCTGAAAGCAAATTCTGTGCCAGGAGCACTACACTGAAGTCATTCTGGAAAAGGGATTGAAAACAAAATTGTCCCATGGAAATGATGGAGAGCAGCTGTTTAGACCTGGGGAAAGCAGCCACCAAAGGTCAGTTAAACTACTTGTACAAAAAATAAAAAGGGTCACAGAATTGGATAAAACAGAATTATAAGATACTTTAAACTGTATTACAGCAGTTTGATGTGCAGGGCCTGATTCTTTACATTCTGTTTTACCTGTATAGTAAGTATGGTTTAAGAAGTGGAGGATCTCATCAGCAATTAAATTGATTCAAAGCCCACTGAACCCAGTGGCATCTTCTGCAGGGCTTAAAAATTTGCTGGAACAGCTCTGGAAATGGAATTCCTTAACTTAAGCATAAAGGGGAAAAGCCTACACATTTCAACAACAGAATTTTATTAAATATTTGCATGGACTGTTTTATGTCAGCATTTAATACTTAATTTTAGATTTGATTACAAATGCCAGACCAGACCAAAACAAACAATGCTCTTGAAGCCTGTCATGGTAAAGATGAAGCTCAGAAAACCTGATTTTTAAAGTTTTGCCTAGAACCATAAAGTTTGGGGGATTTGGGATCATATTTCCCTGCCATCCTCTTTTTTCTGACATGGTGCTACAGGATGAACAGCTTCATCTGTACATCAGAGTCCTGTAGATCATAATGTTCATGAAAAAGGTTTTAAATGTCATATTGAAGCACATTTTCCCACACAATATGATGGGGCCATGATGCATTTTATCATTACTGGTACACTACACAGAACATTTTTTTTAAGAAAATCATATATTATTTCTTGAAAGGCAGAATTTAAATGAGAAAAATCTTAAAAGAGAGTGTGAACAATGATTAGATTAAAGTTTCAAATAGATGTATAGTCTTCTTCCTCTCTTTTGTATAAAAGTCATGTCTCTACTCCACAAACCCAAGTGAAAAAAAACTAATTTTGCATATAAATGAAGTGACTTCAGCACTGGATAACAGCTTATTATTTAGATGTAAGAAAGTCAGAAAAGAGTACAAAAAATATCACAAAACACAGATCTGTCTCTTAGCTGAAATAATTACAATTCAGAGAACCTTTGAATAAGATGGGATTGCATCAAATGCTGTATCATTTGTAAGTTTTATCATGCTCCACCTTTGGGTTACTTTGCCTGTTTCAGACACTGAAGATGACCCAAGACATTTTGGTCATTTCTGGAAATTAAGACATTTGTATTAGGGTTGTAATAGAAATGTCATGCAAACACATCAGATAGACTGTTCCCTCACATCAGCTAATTATGCCTCCAAATTTAAGACCTGCCAAGAAAATGGATGTTTTTCCTTCTCTGCAGAGGTTTCTTTGAATGTCTTAAGCAAAATCAACACAAGTGGCACAAGGACATAATTACATGTTGCTTCTCAAGATGGAAAAATAACAGTGATAAGATTAACTGCTCCATCAGAAGTAGAAATAATGATTTGTGATTAAATTAAGAGAAAATAGTAACATTCCAAATCTTTAGCATTTGATAATGTAACTGTTTTTCAGAACTCCTAATGATTTTCAGTAAAATAGGTGTTCAGAACTTAAAAAAAATCCTGGTTAGTAAAGAAAATTTGGTGTTGCTACATAAATCTCTCAGAATTCCAGGTGTGTTGTATGAGATTTGTGCACTCAGTGGATTTCCCTAAGACAAAGTTCTATTTGGATATTGAAACTGGAAGCATCAAAGTGTTGTGGTATCGAAAAGTAGCCACAATTCCTACTGCAAAATAATGATTAGGAACCAAATATCAGTCAGTTGAACAGGATTGTAGAATAATTACCTCGATGTTTGTCCTATAAAGTCTAATAAGATATTTTAATTTTTTTCTGACATACCACATGAAACTGGTGTCTTAAGTTTGCAGGTCTACTTGCCTAATAAAATCCCTCTGTATTGTACAAGCTGCAGTTTGTTCCATCCTTTTGCTGCTCTCCAGACATGCTGAAGTCCTCGAGGCAGTTTGTCTCACAGTGATGTTTCCCTGTGCATCACTAATTTCTTCCCTGCTTCTCCTCCAAGCGTTGGTGACAGGATATTTTTGTGTCTGTGTGCCGCATGTCACTGATTTTTTTTGTTTCGGTTTGGTTTTTTGGCAGAGTTTGAGGAGGTATATTATTTCTCAGTGCACAGTGTGGATGGATCTGCACGGTTTTAAATGGAGAATCGTTCTCTGTGACCTGAGGGAAACTGCCAAGTCTGGTTTCCTTAAAATCAATTCAAGAGATTCATGCTCTGACTTGGCTGGAGTACGGAGGAGTACACTTTTTGATCAAATCACAAAACCACAAGTTCTTATACTTCCTCTTCTATTGGGATGAAATGTTCTCTTGTCAAAAATAAATATATAAATAAATAGATGTTCTCACGGTATACACTGTACTCTCCCACATGTTTGCTGTCCTACTCTGTGGTAGTTTTGGTGTTAGGCCTCAGTTAGGCCTCAATTCAGCAGGCCCAAAGGATGTGACATAGATCAAAAGGGACAAGCATCACCTGACGTAAGCAACCAAAGAAGTATTTCATACCATCTGACATCATCAAGAAGTGTGAAGAAGTATAAAAAGAGAGAGAGGAGGAGCTTCTGTCTCTTTTTTGGGGTTTGCCTCAGCCCCGTGAGGCCGCCATGCCCTGCCCTGCCCTGCCCAGATCAGGCCTTGCCGCCCTCCGTGCTGTGCTATCCAGGTAGGGGAACATTTGCTTGTTAATCTTCTCCTCTCTTGCTGGAAGGTTTCTCTGGAGGAGTTTTTGGGAGGTTTTGTGGGGTTTGGGTGGTTGGAATCTGTATTATTCAGTTGGGTGACTTGGTAGTTATTGCTTTTCATCTAGTTTTCTTTTCTCACATTTGTATATATATGTATTATATCATATTCTCATTTTAATTGTCTTTCTTTTGTATAAATAAGAAGCTTGCTACTTTGGGTTTTGGTTCTTTTTTTCCCTCTCCCTCCTTTCCCTTGGTTGGGCGGGAACCCTTTCTCTCTGTGTTGGGCAGTTGGCATTTTGCCAGCTCAACCCAAACCAAACTCCTACCCAGATTAAAGCACATAAATACCAGGTTCAAATATCTTTCCTGTCCTAGAAAATATGATCAGTTATCTCAATCCACTGTTTCAATTTCTATGATTTCATGAGAAAACCAAACAAGTAATTACATGAGCCACACAATGCCCTTTCCTGTACAATTAGAAATCGGTGCAATGGGGCTTTCTGTTGTTTGTTCATTTATTTGGTTTGTAACAGAGAAATTAGGGGAATTCAGTTGAAAAATATCTGCAAGACAAATTTCCAAGCTGATGACTGATGCCTGGAATGCGGATGATGTTCCATCCCTTGGTTCAGATACATCTCTGCAGAACAGTAAAAGATCTGCACCCTTCTTGACCACTAATATTTCAGAATTCTATCAATGGTAGATCAAATAATCACTGCAAACTCAGCTACTCATTAGTCTTGCATTTGACCTGAAAAAAAGAAGGTCAACAATCATATGGAAAAATTCCCTGGTTCATTATTTCAACCGTTCAATTCAACAGCAAAACTATTTTAATGAAGGTTTGGTTTTGAAATTACTATTTCATTCTTTTTTAAATAAATAAAATTCATACCTTTTTTTTTTAATTCAATGTCCAAAGGCTCAAACTGAGTACAGCCTCAAATCCCCACACATCTCCTTCTAGTGATACTAAAAAGAGTGAAAGACCAACAAATGAAAACATGGAAATTGCTGAAAAACAAAGTTTAACATGGTTTTTGTACTGTCACAGGACCCAGACTGCAATACTCAAAGACCACAGGTCATGTCAAGCCTTCAGTCACTGAAAACCAAACCAAACCACCAGCAACAAAAAAGCCAGGAAGGTGTTGCTGTGCCTCCTATTCCTAATTATTGTTTTCTGTAGATCAGATTGAGGACATGTACAACCAACTCCTGCAACAACAGCTGTTACATTTATCCCTTGGAAACTATAAATAATACTGACCCTTTCCATGTTTCTCAGCATAATACATTAAACCATTAAGGCACTAAAACAAATGCTCCCTACTATATTGTACTTACCAGTTTCTACCTTCCTGAGAGGGAACTCAGAGTTTATGATTTCAAGACTATACAGGTTAGCCCATCTTTCAGTGGGAATCTTTGGTCTTTAATCTAAATATTGTCTGCAGAACAAGAGCAAAATAATTGTGTGCTCAGTTGGCTTTGGGGAGGTTACACTACCTGCAGATTTCCACATGTTTGTTACTTTGCATGGGATAGTTTAAATGCATCATCAGCCTCTATTAGAAATTAAAGATGCATTTTTATTTACTTATTTTTCACGCAGTGCTGTTGCAAATTGTCCGTGTAAGGCTTCATTACGATGTTTTAGCAAGCAGGCCACCTAGTGCCTAACAATAACAAGTACTCTGTAATGACCTGAAGAAGGAACAGCACTTTGTCAACTGGATATCAAACCCATGTTGCCACACTGCTAAAATATAGAAATCTCCCCTGCCCATGAGCAGAAGTGTGACAATTTCCTGTAACAATTTTAAATGTGGAATAGATACAGACCTTTGCCTTGTTAAGTAAGTTAAAATTATTTTCTTTAAAAATTCATTTTGTAGGTCTTCCAGCTACTTATAAGACTTCAATTATTTCAGTCTGTGGCTGAAAAAATAAATACTGGTCTTTTTCTATGGGAAGGTTCATTCTCCAGAGGGTGGTGGGCACTGAACAGGCTCCTCAGGGCAGTGGGCACAAGCCTCACAGAGCTCAAGGAGCCTGTACAACGCTCTCAGGCACATGGTGGAATGGTTGGGATGGTTCTGTGCAGGGCCACTTGGACTGGGTGGTCCTCGCTGTTCCCTTCCAGCTCAGGATTTTCTACAATTCTATGATTTCCCATTCTTCTTCAACACACATAATTTCTAATTTTATCCAATGAAATTACCAGCAATGTAGCATTTTGAATTTGAAACACACCTGGTTGTACCTTTGCCAGAGGTTATTTCTTCCCAATTCATTTGTGTCAGTATTTTAGAGTCCAATTCAGTGTCTCCTAAGATTGTCAGCAAAGTTTCTATAAACATCGAGAGCTATAGTGCCTGTTAAGCTTTCTGTTTCATCTTGGCAATATGCTGCTTTCTCTACACTGGAATGAAAATTCAATAATCTCAAGAAGCAGGCAATAGTCCCTCCAAGTGAAAAAGGCTCCTTCTTTCTTTGCTCAAACTTAAATTACCCTTAGTGCTTTCCTTGCAATAGTGATTTCTAAGCCTGTGCAAAGGCTACACTCAAATGTGTCAGAGGATGCCGAAAACAGCTTTGCGTTCAGATTCTACAGACTAATTTTCAAATATCCTAATCTGACATATCTCCAGGAAAGTAAGTCAGATCACAAACGGTTTAGTCAGAATCAAGCGTTTCGGTCCCGCTGAAGGTCAGTGGAATTTGGGTTCCCACTGCACTGGGACGTGTATCCAGGGCTGCACATTTCATCCAGTGCTCCTAAAGCTGAAGTTAAATATTTTTTGGAAAAGCTATTTACCCTGGAAAGTATAATACTCTGAATCCACTGGTTCAATTTATAAACTTATATGGGAGTTATGTGTGTCCAGATATGTGTGTAAATATACAGTGCTTATATGGAAAAGAAATAATGAAAAGCATTCAGTGAAATAAACTTCTTCTGAGCATTAAAGAAAAAATTAAGGGAACATGTCCACAACTTATAAACTTGCTCAAGGAAATAGTTAGAGATTTTCTTTCCCCAAGGTACTAAACACTTTGTAGGTGACTGTGACCACAGACCTCTCCAATTCTATCCAACACCATTTATATTGCACTGCATTTACTACTTTTAAGACTTACTTTGATGGGCATTTATATTTACAAAAACAAACCAGCCAACCCTGCAAGGTGTTAGATCTGCATAGAACAGGAAGTAAATTCTCAATGTATTTGAAAGAAAATGATCCTTTCTTCTCTGACAAATGAAAGCTCCCATTTGCCAAATTTCATTTCTGAAGTTCAGATTCACAACAATAAAATTCCCTTGTAGCATTTTATGAGCTTTTTGGAGTATCACAGTGAGAAGGTTTTATCTTTTTTGAAACATTAGTCTTATCACCCATCTCTTGATATATATTTGTCAGGTATTAGGAGGATAAAGGACACCCATCATACCTGCTTGCTTGCTTACTTCTCCTTTTGTGATTTGAAAGGCATCATACCCCCTCAGACATTAAAAACAACTCAAAACCCCCCAAGTAAAATATTATGCAGCCCTTACCCCAAGGAACCTCGGGACTGCATGACAGAGCCAGTAAAGTCTGGGATAATCAACAAGACAGAACATGAACAAGATCATGACATGATCATGAATCTCTCCCATGATGGATTTTTAGTTGAATTGGAATGTTACAATATATGAACTGAAAATTTATCAAAACAATTCAATCTAGTACCAACATGCTGGAGTGAGAGAATTCCAAGAACTACCAGCCATGGGCTCAACTGGTCTCTAAAGGGGACAACATAATGGGAGAATTACAAGGATTAATTTTCAGGTTTGCTGGAGAACCTGAAGCTGATAGAATTTTCACTTTTTCCACTCTTGCAGAGCCAATTACAAAGCAGGATCCAAAAAGTGAAAACTTCAGNCAGAGTCATTGCAGAAACGTCTTTTCCAGGTGTTTTTTTCCCAGTGTGAAGGAGAGATCTTACAGCAAGGTTTCTCTTTGAAAAGCTGGTGGATAATCAGGCTCTGTGATCAGTCCTTAACAAAATAATTTAAGAATATTATCCTTGTGGTTCCCAGGCTGACAGACCATAACAATGATTGTCACCAAACACACTCCTGGATCTGCTCATCACAAGGAAAGCAAAGGAGGTGGGTGACAATCCATGACATCCTTTCCTGTAATGGCCACGGACTCAGCCAAGATCTGGAGGGACAAAACACAAGGAGGTGAGTACAGAACCTGGACTTTTAGGGGACAGACTTCAGCTTAGGCAGGGATTTCTTTTAGGTGGGTAAGACCCTGTATGAGGCAGCTCTGAAAGGAAAAGGATCTCAAGAGGGCTGGAAGACCTTTAAGGTCAACCTTGTGCAAGCAGAACACTCCATTCCCAGGAAAAGAAGCAGGTACACCAGGAGACTTGCTTGGCTTCACAGGGAACTCATGGCTGAGCTCCAGCACAAAAAGGACACACACTGGACATGAAAGTGAAGACAAGAGAAACTTCTGCCTCAGTCTTTGTCTTTAGGGAAAGGCCTTTGAGTCTAAAGAAAAGGTTCAAGGAGGAAGGGAACTACCACCTTGGGAAAAATCCTAGGACTGAGGTCCCTGGTGGGAGCACAAGAGACAGGCTCAAAAACTGAAACGAGGAAGGTTCTGACTGCATATTGTGGCCAAAAAAAAAATTACTTGGGATAATTAAGCATTGGAGCAGGTTGCTAGAAAGTTGAGGAATCAATTTGTGTGACTGGACAGAGCCTAAAGCAACCAGATCTGAATTCAGTGCTGACATCGCTCTGAGCAGGCAGATCGGACTAGAAACTCCCAAGGTTCCTTCCTGTGTGAATTATTCTAGGATTCTATAAAAATTTAATCACAAGGATAAGATTCAGGTATAAGTATGAGCTTGATCTGTGGAATGCAGTACTTCCATTTCTTTAATCTTGTGCCAGGGTAAAGGTATAAAAAAACCCTTCACAGCTATTACATTTGTGTCAGGTCAAAAAGTCTGTGTCAGTTTTTTAGTATGAGTCAAAGACTGCCAAAGACAAAAACTTGATGAATATTTGCATAATTGAAAAGGCAAAAATTGCTCCTCAGAACTGTTTTAAATAATTCTTTGCAGTACCAGGCTTATTGGGCATGTTTTTCCTTCCTGCTAATGAAAATTATTTGAACCATGAAAAGAGGTTCACCTTTAATCCCAAATACTGTTTCAATGGAGAAAAAAAATAAAAAGAAACTATTTTGTATGCATTATAGATTCATTAAACTAGTCAGCATCCCTTGAAAACTGGAAAATTTCCTAGGAAATAGGGGAGGGGGAAATTTCTCTCATGTGTAAACAGCACTTAATAGCACAGTGTAACCATAGGTCTCTGTTCTCAGGGAGAAAAAACATTCATCCTCACCATCAAGTAAGTTAAATATCTGCATAAAACAGACACTTCCGCCATCTTCCAGATTTAAAAATCACTGATTCAAGGCAAGGATCTACAGAACAGTTTTATATTATTATGTTTTCTGTGATGGAAATGCATATCAAATCTCTAGCCTCGTTACTAGTGCTTTGAAGAATATTTATATGAACCCCCAAACAAAAGGGAAATTTCCAGCTCTTAGGGCTCCATCCTGCACTCCTTGCAGATAAACAGCCAGAGGACTCTCTTCTGTCCCCCAGATTATTGGCACTCCTGTTCCATAATTTGAGTTTAGGAAATTACAGTTGTGTTCTGTCATTCACTGAGGAATGATAAAATCATTGTACAAGGAATCTGCAACAAAATGGAATAAGAATCTGGCCTTTAAAGGTGGAATTAAACATGGATCAGGCACAAGCATCTGGTTTTCAAAAAAACCCTCTCAAATCTTGAGCAATGTTCTAAGCATTGATAAATTCAGATTTATTTTTAAAGTTGTGTTTGTGTACCATCATGAGCATTTCATATAGTTTCCCTTGATTAATGGATTAGCATTCTACAATTTCTCATAAATATGATAATTTTGTTTTGTAATGGAATAAATGTGATAAGTAACAGAAATTGGTACACGTTCTGTCTAAATGTAATTCCAAAAACAAACAAATAAAAAACAATCTGCATCTCAACTTTATGGCTGCAAACTTTTTAAATGGACGGAATATATAAAGGATTCTGGATCTCTAGTCAGAAGTTAGAATCACCTCAGAAAATTCCTTATGCTACAGAGTGTAAAAAAAGAGACAGAAAATAGGTTTTCCCCCCAAATTTATCAGAAATTATAGCCAGTAGGCAATTGTGCTTCCACTTTAAAAATGTGCCCGAACTTTGGGACTTTCTGCCTTTGCCTTCCAGCAAGGTTTATTTTTGGTTCCATTCCAACAGAAAAATGGACTATGAGATTCTCTTCAGGTTTAAAATAATTAGTAAACCCTTAGAATACTCATTATAAATAGATCAAAGCTTCAACTCAGCTTCAATACAAAGGCAAACCTTTTAGATCAGACTTGAGCTACCACCCATCCCACATATGTCCTGCTGATATCTTACTTTGGGTTCTGTTAAATTATTAACACCAAAATACTGAATAATTCATTGTTTAAAGAAAAATAATAAGAATTTTCATTTATACAACTTTTATATCAATTGGATCTTCTCTTTTCTTCCATCCTTTTTAATCTAGAGTCCTTTTCCCCTGTAAATTTAATGGCTTAATCCCTCATTTATAGGTGAAAGAAAACTAAAGGTAATTAGGAAGTCAAGAAAATGCAAGCAGGAGGCATTAGGCATCAATTGAAAAGGTAAAAATAGAGATGTTTGGAATGATGAAACTCTCTTACTCTGCACTATGCACCTGGAATTCTTGATTACACTCCTAGATGTCCAGAATTAATGAAGTCAGGAACAGTGATGTATCACACAGGAGTAACAGCAAGGCTGGCCCTGGATGTTACTGTTATCCACAATATCCACTTGGATCTGAACAATAATAGAAAAGAAGCTACACTGGGAATCTGAATCCTGAGAAGAATTATATAGATTTTTAGAAAGCAGAAAGTTCTCTTTCCTGCAGAGTCCATAGTGAGAATGAGACACAATCAACAACAACTGTATGTAAAATACTCGCCCAAACCATTTCCAAGATGCAAGTGCTGCAAATAACCCAAAGAATGCAAAAGGAGCAAAGTATTTGAATCTCTGTGCCTGTAACATTTATGGAAAACATGTAGGATCAGAAGGATGATATTTAGTGAAAATTAGCTTGAGTTTATAGGCAAAAGGGAGCTTATCAATGAGGTGGCAGCAGACACTGCTGCACATTCCTTCAGATCCCACCCCCAAACATTCAGTCTCACACAGGGTCCCTCTCCCTGCCTTATGTCTGCCTGGTGTGCTCAGCACTCAGAAATCACAACCACCCTTTTAACAGCAAAGCGACAAATGTAACAGCTTCAAGATGTTGGACCAAATGATCAGAATAAGTCAGACTACATGATCCCTGCATAAAAATGAACACACCTCACCCTTATTGACAAAGTGCTGCACGGAACCACTGGTACTACGAGGTATAACTTAAATTCACAACTTTGATAAGAACTTCTGTGATTTATTGGGTAGGTTTCAGGCACTTTCTGACTTGGACATTGACAATATGAAAGCAGCCAATAAAATCAACCCTCTTTTTGCCAATATTTAATTTGGACTTGGAGATATCTATAGGTAGAAAGGACAGACTTTGCCCTAAGATGTAATATCATATTCTAGATTATGTTTTTCTCTTAGGTATTTTTTTTCTTTCCAAATTGCAAAGGATGTAATAATACAGAGCTGAGAAATCCATAGTAATTCTTTTCATGTCAGGATCAGAAAAAGTACTTTATACCTGTTGTCCAGAAATGAAGTTTATTCAATGCATTCATTAGGCCAGATTCTCCAGGCCGAAATCATGTATTCATGTTTGTATATCACCCTCAGAAATGGGTATCAATGAAAACTTTTCAATTCCCTATCAATTCTAAACATCAAGTAACTTTCATTTTCAAACATCTCATTTTACTACATTATTATTACAATATTTGCTATATAGAGTCATTACCTTCAGAAATAAACAAATAAAAATAATTTAAATAATTTTTAGAATAAAAGTTATAGAATTTATCTAAACAAACCAAAAAAAATAACATTTTAGAAATACTTTTCCCTCTCATTTATTTATTAATGATGTTCCTAAAGAACTCTTTACAATGACTCCACAAGACTGCAAAGTTAGAAATAATATAAAGAGAACATGCAATGAACAACAAAGATTCTTCTAGTTCTCCCAGATAAAAAAAATGCAGCCATTCTTGCATTGCAATCTCAATACTGTTTCTCAGTGTTTTTCCAGTTTTATTCCTTCTCCACTTGCACGGACTCACCATATAGATTCAAACAGCTGCACAATGCACAGTGTTTTACTCTGGAACTGCTCAAACTAAATAAGCAGATCTTTCTTTGGGCTTTTCATCACCACCAGACTCAGATGCCTCTATTAATTCACGTTTTCTGGTATCATTTGTCTGGCAAAATGATGCACCAAATGTTTGCCACAAGTTAGAGAGCGGTGTTGAAACTTGGAATAATTCATTCTGTGCTGCTTCCCTGGAAACAGGACATGAAGTGACGTTCTGGGACATTTTGCAGTTGGATGGGTTGAAGTTGAAATGTAGTTTTATTTAAATAGGAATGGGAATTTTTGCTACATCACACGCAACAGACCATATTCAGATTAACTGGTAATTCTACAAGACCAAATAACTGCTTAAATTGAAAAGTAACTTTAAAAAGCAAAGTCACGTCATCTAAATTGTTACAATTCATTTAGGAAACAAGATACTAATTTTTGCTGGTAGTCATGTAATTAATCTACTTTATATACACTCACGTGTATCTACATTGTTATTAATGGTGTTTTTCCTCCAGAAAAACAAAATACAAAAATTATTTGGCAGCTGAAGCAAAAGTCAAACCAAAAAGTGTTTCCTCTGAGACATGAATAACTCATGGATTCTGATCCAGCCGCAGCTTTCAAAGCAGTTTCATACAAACCTTTTGGTCAACTCAAACAGAGTGGGTGCACATACCTCTCATTAGCATTAGCTGACAACTGAAAAGCAAGATACATTATTTCTCATAAAACTTTGGGAATTTAATCATTCTTCCAGCATGGGAGATTTGGAGGTAAATCTTGCAGTAATCTTAATGGGAATTCCATGCATAAAAATGTGCATAAATATCAAATTCTAGGAATGTGGATTTTTGGTTTCAAAGTTTCTCATTTCCTTTTCAATGTGCATGCAAATCAGCATGGTTAAGCAGAAATTGAAAAGGAATTTAGAGAGATTACTTTGTTAAGGCATATAAAAGGATATTCATGTGACAACACAGAATCAGGTACTATGGAAGGGAGAGCTTTCCAAGGTCTGTTCAACAAACGTGATTTCTCTTCTCTTTGATTTGACTTGTAAGGAATACAAGATCATAACTCAGCTTGTTGGCTCCTGTGTTCACTGACACTGGATTGTACAACTGGGTGCCAGTTCTGCTACGTAGGGATGGTCTGTCACACACTTCACTTTTAGGACCTCAGCGCTCAGCATTCTGTGGTTTTCCTTCCATAATTTCCCCAACAAAGTATTACAATCCACTGCAGTTACACATTCATGGGAGAGTTCATTCTGAACTCGGGCAATGGGCTTCTGGAAGATAATGTTACAAAAAGTAACATTAAAGACAGTTTAATTTCATAACTCACCAGAAAGTAATCTCATTTAAGTCACTGTAAGTGCACCGGTATAAAAAAAGGCATAAATAGAAGGACACGCAGACTATGTTCATTTTAAACCTCATTTTCCGAGTAAAAATGTATGTGAAATGATGTTGCTTCTCCGGGAAAATTCTCTTTGGGGTGCCAGGGAAGTTCATAAACAAAAATTTTTAAGAACCTTTATTTTTTTTAATTTGCTGTGCTTTGTTTGGTATCACCATTGCTGGATTCTTGTTGATTTTATGCTGGGTTTAGGATTCAGTCACTGGTGCTGGTGACTGGCACATTTCTTCTAAGCAGCAGCAAAAGCAGCACTTTATACAAGCCCTTGTAGATAATTTTAGATAATTTCCTTCCTCTTTTCTATTTTTGGAAACATATTTAGGTGATAGAAACTAACACTGAAAAAATTAATAAACAGCAAATGAACGTTTGCTGTGCATAAAGAATCTATACAATTGTATCCATCAATTTCCAGCTTTAACAGCAACGAAGACTTCATTGCAAGTAGTCCTGGCAATTAATAACCAGATGAGTTTTCTTGATTACTGCAAGTCAGCACTTTCTTTCAGTCTGTCAATAAGCCCTGAAATCCTTTATGCTCAATCATTGTTGCTTAAACCATATTAATTTGGATTGAAAGCCACATTGTGCCACGCTGTTGAAGGCCCACAGGTGCTGATGTGTGACTTCAGGTTCTGGCTTTTCACAGCTTTCCTTATCTGCCACTTCATTTTATCATTTGGTGACTTTTTATGTGTAGGTGTGCATCTATAGATCAGAAAAGACAACTGGATTCCATGAATATAGACAGTAACAACAAAATGTAGACCCAGTTTTAACTGAAATGGCAACAATACAGGTATTAAAAAGAGAAGCTAATGCAGGTGCGCTGGCAGAGAGCATCACAGACAATGCCAAATCTCTGTGAATAATTCACATTTTCATTGTCTATGCAAGTCAGCTCACAAGAAATGCATAGTATAGCTGTGCTCAAATACCTCAGCACTAAAAATTTGCATCTGAGACTTTAACACTGAAAGAACAAAGCAATGTATCACTATGGGAATCTGCTGGAGTTTTGAAATCTTCAGTATTCTACCAATTCTTTGCTGGCAAAAGAAATCTTTATATTTATCTTCTTGGAAAGGAAAAAAAAATAAAAAATGTATGTTCTGAGATGGGTGAGAAAATTATTCTTTGCAATAAAATCTTATCCCTTTGCTCTATACAGGACTTTAATGGTCTGTAAGTACATGTATGAAAAGGACTATATGGTGAGGTGTTTCCAAGGTCACAGCTGCTCAGAGCTACAAGTCCTCTTCCAGTCTGCACATACTCATTGTAGGAGTTAGACTAGATCTGATAAACAAGTAGGAAATTCAACAATCTCTAAGATTAAACTGGTCATGTTCAATCTGCATATCCTAGTTTATGCAGCAGGCAGAGAACCATGAGGTCAGGCACCAAAGAGAATGATCTGAACCTTACTGGGTGAATTTTAGCAAGATGGTTTTATGTTCCCTTTTGCACACTGTACATTTATTTATTGTTAGCATTGGCATTTCACATTATGCTGTAAAGCTGCTTAGAGCTCAAGCCAAGATCTTTGCAATATGTGAAAGATACACACTACTATTTCCAAAATAGTAAATATTTATGGGGCACAGAGAAGAGTCTTGCTCCAGGATGTGGGAGCCTAATGGCTTGGATATTTTTAACTTTGGTGGCAAAGTCTTGATTAATGTTCTCAAAGCTTTAATCATCAGATAAGATGATTCAGATGTGTGTGCAAGATATGTAGCACACAATATTCTGCTAATAGGAGTTGGCTCCTATGGCACCCTACACCTACAGTACAGCAAGACCCATCAAAGCAGCTCATTAGCACACCAGGAAAGCTGAAATTCACATGTCAGTCATGTAAGAAAGGAAAAACAAAGCACTGCAGCGGAGTGGCAAAAATACCAACGATCAACATACACCAGTGCAGAACAACAGACTATTGCACAGTTTGCTTCCTCTGGATTGTTTCTTTTTTGAATCACAGTCCAACATTGTATTCTACAACAAAACTGTTTAACAGCCTTGGAAACAGAACAGATAACCAAGAGCATTCTGCTTAGTCCCCCACTGTGACTTCATAGGAAGTCACTGAATCCTTCATGTTGGAACGGTCCTTAAAAGGGCTGCAGTCCAACCTCCTGCACAGAGATGTGGCAGTCACAAATTCAGACCAGATTGCTTCAGGCTGTGGCCAGTTGGACCTTGAAAACCTCTAAGGACAGAGATTTTACAGTGTTTCTGGGCAACTCACTTGACTGTCTTCATGTGGCAAATACAGAAGTGAAGAGAAATGAGTCACGAATAACTTACATTCAAGTTTTGAGTATTGTTTTGAGCAATTTGTTGGGGGTTTTTCCCTCCTCTTATGGGGACAAATACTCATTTCCTCTATTACACAGACATGCCTCAGAAGCACACAGTCATGCTGATAACCAGCAATTGGGAACAATGATCACCAAAAAAAATCAGCAGTGATTACACTCGGGTGACACTTCTGCAAGCATTATACCGGTCGCCAGGTTGAACAACAATCTGTATGCACACTTAATATGCAGACACCTTATAAATAGCTAATAAATGATTAAATGAAATTGCTGTTTTCATAATGAATTAGTACAAGATCTGTTGTACATAATGTTTGGAATATTTAAATGGTTTAACATACTCCAGTTATAAGTACTCCGCAGCTGGCTCTTACAGCACAGATTCATCACTTAAGTATTTTTAAACTGTTTATATGTGTCATTACAGTATCCTAGAACTTGTGTATTTTTTTTCCAAATCATTTGTAATTACCAGGGTCAAACCGCAGACTGATTCTCTGAAAAAAAAAAAAAACAAAACAACAAAAAACCAAAACAACAATGGTCCCCTCTTTGGGTAGAGTAGAATAGAGCAGAAATGGGGGCTTGATTTGCATCACACTTGAACATAAACTGCAGCAGCTGCTGCATTTGATCAAGGCAAAATTTCTTATCTCATTCTGGGAAGAAAAATGTCATTTTTTTTCCAAATCAGCTGTGAAGCTGAGCCTGGTTACATAACGTACACTCTTCCCAAGTTTACAGCAGGGTGTATTTGCCCAAGAGAGGCTTGGATAATGTACAGATTTTGTTCTGAATCTCCAGCAATTCTCCCCCAAACTTCCAGTGCCTATGGAGTTACAGTGTGGTCAGGGCTACAGACTAATATTGCAAACACCTGAAGGGTAAAGAGAAAATTTTGTCTGCTCCAAGATCGGTCCTTTCCAAGCTGAGGGATCCATCCACACATATCTGTGAGATTTTAGCCCACACTAAGCATTGTTTCTCTTACTCCATGAAGAAGACATTATGGAAGATGGCAATTAGACTATATTTTCCATATTTCATATCAGATCTATATTCTGTGGCAATCAATCTGTCAGAACATGCACAGAACACGAGATACTGTGTGCTCTGGAAGTGTCTGTCATTTGCTATCTGAACAAACAGGTGAAGAGCAGTGAAACAACACTGCTGGTGTCAGGTGAGGCAGTATTTCTGTCATACTGATAATTGGCACACTAATCAGAACTGTAAAACCATTAAAGTAGAGAAAAATAAAAGAACAAACTGTCTCAACATCACACTAAAAATCTTATCTCTACAGGAAAGCTCTTCAACAATGAAAAAAGCACCGCTGGCAGTCCGAGGCAGCCCCGACATAAAGCAATAGTTAGTCCAACTGCAGACAGAGCAATTCCTAATGAAAGTAAATGCAGAGTTAAAAGGCCTCTTCCCAACTCTGTGGACAGCAACACGTGTATAGAACATACAGAGTTCTCTTTCAAGGTGCACTGAACCATGGCAAATGTGCGTTGTTTTACATAGATACAATTTCACACACAAATTGCCATCACTCTGGTTCTTCAGCCATTATTAGAGCAAGACAAGTTTACTTAGGGTTGAGTTGAGTCTCTGTGAATTTTATATCTATTTCTCTCTTTCTACAATTTTGCCTGAAAATCATCTAGAAGGGCTTTGTCTTCCTTTGTGCTAAAACCTGCGTCTCGTTTCCCTTCAGCAAGTTTCCACAGGACACCATTTATCTTACAGCGCCCTGGCTACCTCTAAAATAAAGACATACAGACAAAAACACATGAATATTCATGAGGTGAATATTGAAGAAACTGTACAATTCTACCATATTAAAACCAAGTCCCTTTTCTTGAATTATCATGCTCTGTCTTTACAGAAATGAAAGGGAATGGGGATAGGTTTGGGTAACTTTTCCTGAAGATCTTTAACAGTAGGATTCATACCCTATAAACTTGCAAACATGTCATATAGATATTGAGCAAGCCTTTGATCTGAAGGTATGTTGGTTCCAATGGTTAGGATTTCGTAGACTTTAAGCCTCCTAAGGATAATTCTTTCTGAAATAATTTCTCCTTAGGATTTTATACACAGCAAATACTGTGAGGGATGCACTCCATGCCCCTCCCATAACTTTTCCCTTTAGTAAAAACCCACCAATGTTCTGTGTTAGAATCACTACTGCTACCCTGTGCTTTGGAAGAAGTATCCCATTTATATCAAATTTGGATCTTTGATGTTGTCATAAACAACCCATCAATCAAAACCAGACTGAAGTGTGATATCAGCTTCCCCAAACACTTAGTTTCAAAGAGCAGACCTGACTTGCCAGCTTCCATGCTTCCTCTGCTCAGTCACTGAGCTTGACACTATTCAACTCTGCACTCCTGCTTTTGCCTCTTAAGCACTTTGCATTAGAACCATCAATTTTATCTGAACATTTTAGCATTTTCCTTCAGCACTTGGGTGCTTCTCCATGAGAATTTAATGTTTCTCCTTGGTTTGTGTTCCCTGCCAGCTTGGCAAAACAGCTCAGGCATTCTGATATTCTCAGTAATTCCGTGTCTTGCCTCAAAGCTTCCCTTTATTGTGAAGCTCCGTTGCCACAGTTGCTTTGAGCACATTGCCCTCATCCTGGCACTTTGCCTTGGTATTCTAGCAGATTCATCTCAGTGCTGTGGTGTTCCAACCATGCCCTTCCACACCCAGGCCACCACAACTAGGACATTTTCCTCCAAGATTCTGCTCTCATTCTTTTCCCAAGTGGTTCTTTGCAGCTCCATTTTAGATTGACCAGACTTCAGGCATGGGTTGGACAGCAACACTGAGCTCCAGGTAACACAGGACACTCTCCTCCATCCCTCCACCCCACCCAAAACCAAATAGGCAAAAACTAATGAATGGCTAATGATCCTCAGCTCCTTACAGAGTATATTCAAGGCTAATGTTTCTTAGCCATTGGTGTTGGAGCTTCCTTTTGGAAAGAAATAATCATGCAGAATTCCAAATTTTGATAGACTACCTCTTCCTTGTTCAGGATCAAATTGTTATGAAACTGTTTCATGAAAAAATACACTAAGAAAGATTAATTTACCAACCTTTTTCCCAAAGCTGACCATTTCACTGAGCAACACATGCAAAAGTTAGCACATTAGACATTCTCAAAGCAAAGTAAGAGCCTCTTAAACTCTGAAAATATTTTGTTTCATTAAATACACCAAGTTGAATTTTTATTTATGTCTGAAAAACAGAGATACTGTAACTTTGAGTGGCATATGTTAGATATGATCCATGTTTTTTATAAGTCACCACAGCTCAACAGACATGAATCAAGATGTGCAGATTTATATAGCTGTGAGAAAGCCTTATACATATATGGATGTTTACATGAGATACTGTAAATACATTCAGCTCTCTGAACACTGTATTTATTTTTGTAGGGAAAAAACATCCAAAATTACAAATTCCTTCCTATAAAAAATTCTTCAAAAAAACAGTGGCAGATTTGGCTCTGGCTTTTTCCCTCATCTCAATGAGCTGCTTCTTAGAGTTCTGGTCAGTAAGATGAAAGAATCACATCAAGACCCCATCACAAGACATCCAACTTTTAAAACATATTCTTCAGTAAATGCTGTGCAAGAGAAGGAAAAAAAATGCAACAAGCAATGAACAACATTCTTATTACAGTCTTCATCATGTCCTGAAAGCAGCAGGGTTTTGAGATAATGGCAACATGCAGCTATTTACAACTTGTTAACCTTAATGCTGGGCTCAGAGAGCCAAACTGTCTGTACACTAGCTGGCATTTTTCCTAAAATCTTGCAAGCCTTTGTGAAGGAAACAGTCATAGGATTGCAAATCATCTTTTGGCACGTATTGCTTTCATAGCTAGAAATGTTCCTTTTAGGGCCCATATCTGTGGAAAAGTAGGAGTCATCAGTGGGAGACAAACAGGCACAGAAAGGTGGCAGTGGATAATGGATACATAAAAATTGGCAAAATGCTTTCCAGTCTTCTAGAGAAATGACAGTCCAAATGCAAATTCTTGTAAAAGGAAACATAAAAAACCATAAGATCTAACACGTTGCACCACTGATATTTAAGACATCCCCAAACACAACACCAGCATGAACCACGTCACAAGCCTTTTTCATTCATCTTCCACTGACAGGCTGCAGCACAAAAGTGATTCTACATGAGTGAGTACATTCCTTTACATTTTGTGACATTTCAGTCCTAAGCTAGAGCAGACCTGACGTCCTTATTCTTGTCTTGATTTACCTCCATTGTCAGCCACACTGTTACAAATGCCATGGCTCGAGTCTGCTCAAGAGGATTCTGCTCGTGGGTATTTCAGGGCAGAGATGAATTTTCACTGGGACTGCTTCATGAGGAAGCTTGTTCAAAGTCTGTAAGCACAATGTTTAGCTCAGACCACGGACATGAGTTATGGCTTTTATGACCAAAGCACATCCATGCATAGACATAGAAACACACACACCCTTTTAATGGAAAAAATAGAATAGAATAAAGTTAAATGCACGTATCTTGAGGGGGGGAAAAGCTACTACAAGGCAGGTAATCTTTACAAAACACTAAGTAAGCAGAAGTATCAATCCCCTTGGTGTCCCAGAGTTTTTTTTTTTTTTTGGAGTCCTGAGTATGCCCAGTATGACAATGGGATCAGATTCCCAGTGATGGTGAACTGGTAACATCACATTGTGAATGGCAGTGTCAGCTGAAACACACACTGCTCATAATGCTGAGGCACTGGGAGTGCAGCACTTTGTTATGCATCTTACTTGCAGAGGGGGTGACCTCCTGGAAAGTTGAATGACTGTGAAACTGCTGCTTTTATGTCCAACAGATGTGGTTGGGACACAGTTCACGTTTTGCTGTTTTCCAAGTTTTCAGTCCGTTTGTGCTTCACTGAAGAGTTACACCACCAGAACAAAACTAACGCCAAAATTCACCCCAACTACAAACAAACTGTCTTCTCCATGGCAGGCCTCGAGTTTTCTAAAAAAGCAAGAGGCATTAACTACAGAAATATGTTCAGTGGAATCTTAGGTGATCAATTAAAACATCTGAAAGAACAATTTTTGATGAATTAATTTAAAAATATTTTTCTACATTTTATCTTTTCAGCAGTATAGTCAAAGCTGTTCCCTTCACTGCATCTGGAATATTCCAGATTAAAAGAAAAATAAAATAAAAACCATAAAACTTAACCAAACTGTTTCACCACAAATAATGAGGTTTTCCTACCATGCTGCTGGGTCAGTCAAGCTTGAGTGAGTAATCAAGGGTATGAAGTGCCTCGTGGAAAGACAAACCTTTTAGCAGTTCTGTGCTGTCACCTTTTAGTTTGCCAAAAAAAGTAATTCATCAGAGGATTGAGCTGGGGTTTCTTAGAATTTATTATTTAATCTACAGACCTTTCATTAATTCATTTTTATTTATTTTAGAAAAACAGATTTCCAACAAAAGGCCCTCCAAGTTGATTATCGATGCAGTGAGGATTGTTTCTTCCCCTCTAATGCTTTTTTTAATCCAGAAAAGAAGGAAATATGTCTCAGGCTTATTCCCTTGAAATTCTGATCAATGCTGTCTTACCTATAAAAATCTCCAAAGAAAACAGTGAAAACGGTTCTCATCTTGCAAACAGACTTAATCATACTTTGTATTTCCTTGCAGAATGCAAGTCCAGGCCATTTAAAGACAAACAGCCTTCTGGTTTGTAAATCATCTTCAGGGTTTCTGTTTCAGAAGAAGTGCACAGATAGCTCACATTCATCTTCTCTTTAATGATTACTCCCAGTAGAATGTTTACAGCTTTTTTAACCTGTAAATCTGATGATTCTCTCAAGAGATTCATTAAAAACTTGAACAGGATTTTCTTCTCCTACAACAAACAATACTCCGGTTACACTTTCTAATAATGAACACATTCCAAGGGAAATTGAAAGTCTCTGATTTCCCTGTGGTTATACAGCCCATATATACATCTAGAATGGTAACTATACATTTAAATTCCACTGTCTTGCCTTGATATGATTGCAGTGATGTGTCTTTGGAGATTTTTTTAGGGTAATACAGATCAGGGAAGAATAAGAACAACTGTCTGAGTTCTGAGTTTCTGGGTACAGTCTTCTATTTGCGTAACTTTCATTGTAGTTGCACCAATGCAAAACCAAACACAATCTGTTCATATATGTGTACCTCATCCAGAACATTCATTATGAAGTTTGAGCACTTGTAATGTCTTAATTAAGACAAGGTGGATTAGCACTAGAACACTGTAAGTAGCTCACTTTGTATCCAAAGCTGACCACACACGGTTCTATGTCCTATTCCTGACCATCAGTCAAGCAGTAGCCTTTGCTGAATTACCCCCAGTTCACTCTGGTTCATCAGGGCATTTCTGCTATAAAGATTTATCTCATAAAATAGCCCATCCCCAAATGCAAGATGGAAAAAAGTAATTGGTGAATGTTCCCAGTCGATGGCAAAAATAGAAACCAAAATGATAAAGAGTAACTGAAAACCAGTTCATCCCCTCCTCCAGACAGCAAAAATTATTTTCTGCTGGAGATGACTAATTATATTGGCATTTTTTATATTCAGCACCATCAGGGTTGATCAGCTCAAAGCAAGTCTAAGCCCCATCCTAAAATATGTGCTAATGAGCAAAGAGAGCCTGTTGCAGATCTCTTCCTATGGCACACACTTTTTCTATAGAATATTCTGCATATTTAGAAAATTCTGCAATATACCGTAGATAAACACTTCATTATTACATTTTCTAGTGATGAAAAAACAGTCCCTCTGTAAGGTGCCTCCTGGAACTCAGGGAAACTTTGATTTAGCTCCTTGGCCTACCAAAGATTTCCCTGTACACCATCTGCTCTTTTCATTTATTTAAAATCCACATCTGCAGGGTTCTGAAAATATCAGAGTGTCTAATGGTACAAATGCAATACAGCCTTTACCATGCATTCATTAAGATAAACAAATAATTAGGATGAGAAGCTTTCCTCAGTGCAATCTGAAGGCAACAGTCCCTAATTGTGGAACAACTTGTTTAATGACCACCAAACTGCAGGCAGTGGACATTTATTAAAATATTTAATAACAACTAAGTATTTTTTTAAGGGAAAGAAAGTGTTCTTTTTCAGACAGCAGAAACAAAATGGTACAGCAAGAGTGCAGGATGGAAAACACTGAGTGAGAACCTTCAATATTCAGCTGAGCTTTCAGTTAAAATTGGCCCAAATAAACCAACACAAACGCACAAAAGTAATGTTTATCCTAAATTTCAGTTAAATTTGGGATATGCAGTGCTATGAACCTGTCAGATAGTTAAAAAAATACCAGTGACATCATGTTGCACAGTGTGGAAAGTGAGTGAAAGTACCTGAAATGAAGGAACACTCTAATCCAGCTTTGACAATCATGAACTGCTGGTTCAGAACCAGGAACCTTCTTCACTGCTTTCCAGTGCACAATTTTTGTTTGACTGCCATGATGAAATAAGGAGCAAATTAGACCTTCTGTAACTGTAAAGATCCTTTCTAGAGATTTTTTTTTCAGAACCTTTGTTCTTAAAACCAGTGGTCTTCTCCCATATCTACAGAAAATACTTAAATGTCTGTCCATAAAAGTACTTTCTATTCTCAATCTGGTTTTATTTTTTTATCCTCACGGTCACACATTGTTAAGTCCCTCTCTAGAAACTGCATTTCTGCATTTTTTGTAGGGAACCTGTCAGTCAACCTCTAGACACTTTTTTAGTCAAAAGCACTAAACCATCAACATGAAATATCAGCAGAACACTCTTCACAAATACAAACAAAAGTGCACTCCAATGAATGTGTCCACCTGAGAAAACCCTCAGGACAAACTAAATTAACAGGTTTGCCTTACGGCTCTGAATGTCAACTAACTGAGGTTTTGTAGGACTAGAGGAAAAGAATAAGTCTCAGGTTTTCTTGCCCTCAGCTCTGTTAATAAAGCTGAGCTTTCTGCTTTCCAGTTGGCTTTTACAGAAGAACAAAAACGTACAGCGGGACTTTCTCAGAGAGAGGAAGAAACTCAAAAGTGTTTGAGAGATCAAAAGCTGTACTTCAACCTGTATTCAGAGCAGCCTTGTACAAAGAGAGTGAGGAGATGACTTGTTGAAGTGGCAGCCTGTCTGTATAACCCCACTTGAAGGAGGCCTCCAAAATCACACCAAACAGCACACTCTGAGACAGGAATAGCAGCCAACGCACATCCACAGCCAAGCACAAAAATAACAGCTCTCTTTGGTTCACTAGTGGGTTCCTCTTCCTGTCCCGCTCCACTCTTCTTCACTACCTCAACAACCAGAACAGCAAGGACATAGCAAGCTCCTGAATTTGAGCAAAAACTCACAGCTGAGACAAAGCAAAAAGGTGTGACCTATACAGAGGAGTCAAAGTCCTTTTAAAGAACCACAGAGAAGTTCAGACTGAAGACACCTCTAGAGAGCCCGTCTAGCCAAACCTGCTTAGAGCTTTTAAGTTACATCAAGTTGCTGAGGGCCTTAGGTCAAGCTTTGAAAATTTCCAAGGATTCTTCTGAATATTAAGTGAACACTTTTGTAATGTTTAAAAAGGAGAAACTGCTTCAAGTATTTCTTTTGGTTTTCTACCAAGATTATCTTATGCGCTTGCAGCACTTCATATCAGTAGGAACCTCAGATAAGTACAGAGTTTACATTCAGGAAATAAAAAATGGCAAAGAATCTACTGCAAATTAGCACACAGAGTGCAGCCTAAAATCACACTGATGTCAAGGACATCAGGCAACTCTTGTTTTTGACAAAAATATATAACTCCAGCAAGGGCTCCCATTTAGAGAATCCTTCACAAAACTGAGTAGGATCTCCAGTATCTAAGAAAGAAAGCAGCTGTTACCAGCCCACAAAGGATCTGACATGTTTCTCCCTCCAAACCAGTTATGGGTGAGGTTGTAAGAAATACATCAGTCAAAGAGTGTGTATAAAAAGAAAAGGAAAGGAGGAAAATCTGCCACGAATGTGGCTCACCAAGTGATGGATGGCATCCTAAAACTGGTCTTATGGATCACAAAATAGCCTGTTAAAAATGCTAATTCCCTCAGCCATCCATCTGAGAAATACCTGCATCTAACTTGGTGAGGCTCATCAACAGGTATTTTACTGCCATAGTAACCCAGTGAAGCTGTTTCCAAGACTATTTTGAGATTTCCTCATTTCAACCTCACTTTTCCCTAGAGGTTTCCCACACTTTATCTGTCTTCCCCAACAGACATATTTATAGTGCCACAGTGTTACATATTTATCATATTTACATGTCACTACATATGCAGCAGGTAAAGAGATGCCCTGACCAAGTTATCACTTCAATAACTGAAGCATCCTGAATTTTTCAGGAAGTAGTTTCTGTTGGTTGATTAATGTCTCCATCAGCCACTGTCTCACAGTCCAGCAGATGAGCAAAGAGGTGACTTTGGCTTCACTAATGACCCACCCAAGACCCAGCTCCAATGCTGTGAAGTGACTGCACTTCCAGAATTCAGTTAATCCTGCAGTAGCCACACGGTCCCACCTGCCAATCTCCTCTAAATCACTTACTCTAAACCGTTTTCCAATGATTTCTTTCAAGCTTTTTTAGCGTTTGTAATACAATAGAGCCTAAAACTACTGCACCTGCCAAAATGAATTACATGTAAAGAACTGAGACTGCACACATTTTTTTTTTGTAGACTGATGTTGCACAATCTTTGATTCAGGCACTCCTTTTTAAATACTCTCTTTTGTTTAAGTTCAGGAAAACAAAAATACAAACACTGACATTAAGTGGACTCATAACAAATGGCATTTACATAAAGACAGATTAGATTTTCATCGAACTCAACAGGAAAATATTCTGGGTTTTTATTTTTTCCCATTGGTGTTAAACAATAATCAAAATCTAGAAGATAAAAAATATCCAAAGGAAGTAGCTATGGGACAGTTGACCCACTAGATGAAACTAAGCAGTCCCAAACAGCAATAATATCTCATCAATTAAGATTACAGAATATTAAATAAGAAGTGATTGGCCCCAAACTCCACCTGCATCATGATACTGTAGAGCCTCCTCTAACAGATTAAATTCTATGGCAATGAATGATTAATCTATAATTAATTTCTTAATTCTTCTGCTCCTCCCCCTCTTTATTTAAGTGTTTAAAATCTGCTTGAATAAAATAAAGTTGATTAAAATGACACAATCATTCCTTTAAAATATTTATTTTATGCAGCTCTGCTAGAGACTGCCAGCTTTTAGCTAAAATTCATTGTTTACTTTTAGATTTTGGGTAGAATAATCATCGTTGAGTTCCACCATATTTTGAATATTGGATGTGCATATATTTAGTGTCCCAAATATTCAAAGAAATGGAAGAAGACATGGATGAGCTACAAACTGTTGCTATAACCAGAATTTAACAAAAATGGTACTGATTGGTCAACTTTTTTTTTCCTTTCTTTTTCTCATATGCCAAGAGTCTTTTTTCTCCCCATTTCCAGCTTGAAACACCTTGAGTTAATGTTCTGTGAACTGATCTCAAACATACTTTGCATTATGCTTGAGGGAACTTCCAGAGCAGTTCAAGGAAATGGTTTTCTGTCTATATGTAGATAAAGCTAAACTGTGAAAGACATAAACTGAATGATATTTGACTGAGCACCTTGTCGAAAAATAAATAACTGATGGCCCACAATTCTGTAGTCTTTTAAAAAGGCATTTTAAAGAAACTTCTTGCCACAAAACTGTGGTTTAAGGTGTTCTCCTGGATGCATTGACTTTTTAAAGGGCCTATATATGAAAAAAAGGAGGGAGGGTGGAGGAAGAGTATGTGAATACCAAAAGTGTAACAATAGTGCCATTTTCTAGTCATCATTATTCCAGGTAGATTATAACCAATTAAAATGCACTTATTTCCCAGTATCTAAGGACCTTTGTGTAACTTTTACTCCTCAGGTTTCACTAATGCCATAAACAATTACACATGTACAAGCATGTGATTTTTTCCTGAAGTTTCTGGCAGAATAATAGAAAATAAAGAAGTAATAACTGTTACTTCAGCTGATATTTGGTTAGAGGATGAGGCCATTCTCAATTATCTTAGAAAACTCTAACCAACAAACTAGGACAACAAAAGCCTTGATTGACCATATATCCAATTTTCTTTAATAAGTCATAAAATTACAGATCTCCTGAACATGAATTTTAAAGAGCTCTCTGATAATTAGACATGAACATACATTTGTCTGACAAGCAGTTCACTGATCTCTTCTAGTCCCGATTACAGGAAACTATTACAAAACTCATAGCTGGAATCCATTTATTCTGGTAGAGTATCACATGAAGACAAGGCAGGGACATGAACTGACAATGAATTTTATGTATTCCTTTCCCAATTTTCATCCCCAAAATTATTACTGAGTTGCCTTGTACTCTACATTGTGATTTACAACACATTGCCACGTACATTTTCCAAGGGTCAATTAAGTGACTGACAAAGTAAAGCCATAACTCCATTTAATGATAGCTTTGGTTTCATCCTTATATCCTGCATATATTTATAAATTACTGACAGCAACTATAATCTGAACAAACTACTACAGTGAGGCCCCAAATTGTTTGAGTTCAGAGCTATATGTGCACATCACAGTTCCTGTTTAGTCACCATTTCATGAAGTTCTCAAACACATGAGTTCCTCTGCACTTTTCTCCAGGGGATGCTATGGCAGAATCTTCAGCTATTGAACATTAAGTCACACCTAAGTTTTTCATCCCAAACATCCGCAAGTCCCAGGAAAATCTCTTTCCAGTTTGGGAATCCAGCCTGCCCCTTGCCATAATGCTCCATATCAGGAAGAAAAGTACCATCACACCTAAAAAATCCATGAGCCAGGTAACCTTGTGTCACAGCTTCATCCTTGCCAGAAGATAGGATGATAGATGATTTTACAACTGACAGAAATGACTAAACATGGGTTTAAACTATTATTCCATTGGCAGAGATAAAACACAGTTTGTATTTCAAGAAGCAACTTTGTTGGGGCAATTATAAAGAAAAAGTGACCTAATGAAATCTGAGTTCCAGGCTAAAGGCAGGCAGTTGGCTTTTTTATAACTGTTCCCTGTGCTTCATTTTATGGAACCTGCAGTCCTGTCATCCCTCAAATACTTGTTACTTTTTTTTGGGTGGGCCTGTACGTGCCTTGTGCCAGGGACTACAGCTGGAAACAAGTGTATGTGGTTAGAGTGTGCCCACGTATGTGAACACAGATCGAGCAGATCATAGATCTCCATATGTATACATCTATTTATTTAACAAGATAGCACAGTTGGTTAAATGAAACATGCTGTGCCTAAAGCATTCCAAACTTTTGCTTGATTTTCTTCCCTTTAGCATGTATTTCCTGCTACTCCAGTAGACAGCATCAAGCGTATATAATTACTAATTAAATTCTTACAACAATAATAAAACTATGTCCTTAAGGATGTAACAGATAAACACTGATATGCAAACAGACTACATCACCAGTGACATCTTATTTCTAGACCAGCTTGGAGGAAGAAAATCTTCCCCAAAACAACCATATCACATCAAAGCAGTACACAACTCAAGATGTTCCCCTGGCAGGAAAACGAAGCGGGCGAAGTTTCCGAGCACGGAGAACTGTCATGTTAAACCCCAGAGCAATGGGTTTTAAAGACAGTGGGCACCTCTGGTTGTAATTTCACTACTGAATTTGGAAGTCTCCCATGATTTCAACATTCATCTGCCTCTCTAACAACACATTAGGCTCTCTGAAGTCGTGGTTATGTAGGTTCCCTGGAAATTATATAATCATTGCGGAGTCTCTCGCAACTTAAATGAAGGAAAACAACAGCCATTGAAAAAGAACCTCTTTGAAAAGTTAGTAAAGCATTTGCTGTTAAGCAGGCTGAGTTCTGCCATCCCTGCAAGCAAAACTCCTCTACAGCAATGCCTTCTATACCATATGAACATACAGAACTCCTAAAGGACCAAGAGAAGTTCAAGTATGCACATTACGTAATGCAAGATGCAGTTATAGAAGGCCCTGTTCCAAGAGGAATTTTTTCCCAGACTACAGGAAGATTTCACTCAGTCCATATGTGATCAAGAAGACTAAATCTTGCATAATCTATGAGAAAATATACAATTTCGAAGAGCATCAGAACTAATTTTCAACAGGATTTTATTAAAGGCAAAAACAATAGACTTCAAAGGAAAAGAATGCTTAATTATGACACAGTTACAGAATACGCTTCACAGTTTCCTACTTACTGTCAAAACTACCATGATGTGATTGTATCCACAGAATAAATCCCATAGTCTTTTTTCATCTGTATTCTAATTTTTACAATAACTTTTCCTGGCTTCATATTAGTTGCCCATGTTTCTGCAAGGAGCATGACTTTTCAGAAGAGCCAAGAAAGGCACGGTCACTGCCACTTCACTGCACTGGCGAGAGACAACTGTTACAAACCTCCTCAGTGATCTCATTGCAGAAAGAGGTAATTGGGACAGAAGAATATTAATCTCCCTTATGAATTTTTATGTAAATGGCAACACTCTCATTCAAACAATACTCATTTATTTCATCCAGTCCAAAATCCTTGGAATGCAGGAAGCTGGATCTTGAACTTGCTACTTGAACATTGATATTACACAACATGTGTGACCATATCCTTGAATTCAGATGTATTTGTAATTCCAGTCTTTTCACTTCTAGCCTGAAATATGCCCCAAGTTAATTATTATAAGCATTCACAGAGTTTGCACAGATGAAGCAACTACTTCCGAGACAGGTAATTGGGAAAGGCTCCGGGATGCTTTGGAAGAAATGGCTCTGTTTAGGCATAAGGGACCGTTGTTCCCCTGGGCTGTGCCCTGGTGGGAAGCAGGATTACCGGGATGGCTCTTGCCAGGTGGACTACCTGGCAAGGGAGTGCTTTCAACACCTGTGTCAGACAATAAACATCATTCAACGATGAATCACTCTCTTTGGCTCACTGAAAGGAAAACTTCACCGGTTACAATACAAGGCTGGGCTTTTGTTGTTCTTGCAACTCAGCCCTCCAAAGAACTGTCACCAGAACATTGGTTGTGCTGCAATGGGAAACTGAACCACTGAGACCTGACTAATTCCTGGTTTGAGCCAGTGCTGTTGACCTTCATGTCCTACTGCCTGCTTAATGACCAGAAGCCCCTTTAAAATCCAGGTAGAAACACTCATCTGGATCCACAAGATGCTTTCCAAATCTGAAAGGTCTCTTGTTGAGGGTTTTTTCCTTCTTAATTCTCTAGATTTTCCAGACAAGTGTTGTTTACTACTAAGCTTTCTATAAACTCAACAGTGCCAAGTGTTATCAGGCTTCATTGTTTGAGATATCTTGTTTCTTTTTACTATATGAATGTATCCAACTTAAGCTTAGAGCCTGTCCTAAAACTAGGCATTGAGTTCCTCAGCAAATGGGGGTTTCAATGGAAAGGCTGACATAGTCTTAACTATGGGAGCATGAATGGCCCCAGTATGAGATTACTCAAGTCCATGTTGAATACAAATGCAATACAGGACCACAGGTTCAGATCTTTGATCTCCTTTTTTGCAGAGGCTGTGATGTATAAAGCCAATTCCACTGTGCAGACAGTACTACACTGAATATAAATTATCCTTTAACTATAGCAAGGCTCACATTTAAAGAAATGCTGCAAGGATGAACAATGCAGCCATGAAGCAGAGTTCTTCTGTAGCAAAAATACAGACCAAGATCTGCATGGATAACCATGGTTTCAAAGGACAAGACTTTTCCACAGCTGTTATTTGATGAAAAATAGAGTAGAATGTGGAGTATTGGATACACAGAAGGACAGTTAAAGCACAATGCTTGCTCGTTCTATTAAAAAGTGAGCTGGAAATACTTGCTTTATTGCTCAGATTAAGCATCATTCCCTTAAGAGGCATAAAAAAATGATTTTAAAATGTGGAAACCAACAGTCTCAACTGAATATGGCTTGAAATTTAAACACATCTTTTCCAGATATCTCTTTGGAGGAAGAACCTTCTGCCTACTGAGCTAACACTAACCTCCCTGGAGTTTAGCCATGAATATTCTAAACCCATCTCTTACAAATCACGAAAAGTTGTCTTTTGCCAAAATAAAATGCTTAAGAGGAATTCAATATGCTTACCCTGCTTTTCTTCATTTTATTTAAAATAAGTGTTTCTGTCTCAACTTTATGCCAAATATAAAAGAAGGAGACTGAGCTGTGGAACTATTACCTCAGATTTTATATACAAATGGGAAAACAAATTACTTCTGAGAACATCAGATACTTGGCTTCAGTTTATTCTGTATAATTTTCAGTTTAACCAGCTCTTTTGCAGTTTTACAGATAGGTACTGTTGAGGGATTCTGAGAGGAATTTCTCTGCTGTTTACATCAGTTATAACTTACATTGTTCTCAGGCATGTTGCTTTCCTACTCTGTGATGCTTCTTTGTATACCAACTTTGTTTGTGTTTGTGAGAGAATGTCAGTAAATAAATAAATAAATAAATAACTTTGTTCCTTATCTTACCTCTTTTGACCTGGGTAGTCTGGCAGATCAATGCTAGTTCCACTGCAGACAAGCAAAAAGTTAAATTCTAACTTTCATTTAATCTTTGTTCTCTTTAGGCTTCCTTTCAGTAAGGCTTGAAGAAGGTGCTCTTTGTGGCTCAGTTCTATATGCCAGAATGCAACTGAGCACAAAAAGAATGCAAGGGTGAGCTGATAGTATCTACTGTCCTCAGCTCTCCTTCGGTTCAATAAACTTGAACGTCTTCTCCCCTCCTTTGTCAATTGAGATAAGCAGCAACAATTACTCAACATGTATTATCAGCTCAAGCTCAAAAAGGCAAGATCGGCTGAGCTGACTCCATCTCTCCCACCCTCACATTTTCCTTCAGTCCCCGAGAGGGGCAAATAGGTCCCTGTTTGCCCCTTGGCATGCACCTCACAGCTACTTCTTACAGGCAACTACACCCAGGTTGCAAAAGGAAAGTGAGATAAATCCTCTGCTTTCCACACTGCCTGCAAGGTCTCTGCTTGCAGCCAGCAGGCTGGGAGCTCTGTGCCATGATGGCAAAAGTCACAAACGAGCCATCCTTCTCTTCCCCAGACGATCACATTCTCTCCTTGTCTGTCTGTGTTCTCCTCTCTCCTCGCCTTTCTGTGGTCTCCATAGCTGAAACCAAGAATTCACTGGGCATCACTGCAATGCCTCTAACCAATCCTAACTGTATCCAGAGCTTGAGTCAATTAAAATACATTTCAGCTTGATCTGTTTTTTATCCCAATCCAGTACTCCACATACATAGCAACTTTAAGCTTACAGACATCCCTTCACGGTTCAAGAAAATCCTTCAATCAAAGAACTTCATTTACAATCCAGCATAGTTTTTGCTTTCTGGGCTCTCCACAACAGCCTGGCATTTTGATGCAATCCTCATTTAATGCAATCTCCATTACAGGATTATGATCACATCAATAAAATGTTCCATATGTTTTTTTTCCATCCCTCTCCCTCTCTCATTAATAGTAGTCACTATATCTGCAAAAAACAACAAATCAAACAGGCTGATGGGATGCTCTAGGGAGGTAGCGGGGGGTACACATTCAACAAAATGCAGCAGCCAATGCAAACTGCCCATCAGAGACTGAGACCGTGGATCTCCTCATTCCTGAGCTATGCGAGTTGTTCAGTGTCCGCGCCGCGAGCACAGATCCTCGCCGTGCTGTTATCAGACTAAAAAATAAATACAGCTTTTGCAATCACTTGTGAGCTCCGTATACTCTTCACAGGAGCAGACTTTCATTTTACTTGATCGGTTCCAGCCTATCCGTACGGTTCTGGATGAACTGCTGATGCTCTGCTTTAGAGGGGGATGCTGGACAAAAGATACCATATAAAAGGATACAAAAAACCCTCCTTTCCCCAAGCCCCCGTCTTACCTTCAGTGCCTTCTCTGCACAAGATGTGAATCTACATGGGCTCCTCAGCACATCATCAAGGCGTTTAGAGTAGTGAAGGCTGCCCCACTGCATGGAACTTAGACCGCTCTGCAACAGCAAATCCTCGATCCAAAGCACAAGCCGCTTCTTCCCATGCAGTGTGTCGAGCACGAATCACACGCGACTTCCACATAGGGAATAAAATTGTAAAAGAAAGGGGGGGAAAAAAAGGTATCCTAACTTTTAGGCAACGTGAGTTTGTTTTATTTCTGTTGGGTTTAGTCAATTATCAGCTTTTGCAGCTGCGAGAGGATGGAAAGGCAGTCTCGCCCTGGAAGCCCCGCACCAGTTCCGCAGAGGTCCGGCCGCGTAACCCAAGCTGCGCGGAAAGACCCTGAACTCGGAGCGGCTCCGCGGCGCAGCCCGGCAGCCCTTCCCTTCCCTCCGCCGACCGGGCGGCTGCGGAGCGCCGGGTCCCCCCGCGGGGCAGCCACCGCCGCTGGGCGCTCGCCCGGCTCCCGGNGGCCCTCCCCGCGGCTGACATCAGCGCCAGGAGGAGGAGCGACGCCGGGGACGCGAATAGCCGGGCCGAGGGGGGTTCCCCCTCCCGGAGCCGCCCTGCCAGCGCTCCTCTCGGAGAATCCCCCGAAAGCGGCGGCGTGGCCGCTCCGCCGCCTCGCCGGGGGGCGGCCCCAATCCCCGTCGGCGCCCCCCGCCCCGCGGGGCTGCCCGGCGGTACTGCCCGGGGATGATGCCCTGGGATACTGCGTACCGCTCCTGCCCGGCCGTGCTGCCCGGGGATGCTGCCCAGCACTGCTGCCCGGGGATGCTGCCCAGCACTGCTGCTCGGGGATGCTGCCCAGGAATGCTGCCCCGGCGGTGCTGCCCAGAGGGCTGGTCCCCTGTCCGTGAGCAGCGGCGCTCGGAGCGGGGCCGGAGCGGGCGCAGCGATCGCAGCCCGGGGCGGTCGGACAACCTAGCGCCGGCCCTGCCTGCCCCCGCCCGGATTCCCCGGCTGCACCAGCGCCGCGGCGGCGGAGGAAGGGGCTGAGATGAGAGAACCCTCTCCGGCTCCTTGGCCCCGGCGCGGCTGGCAGAGCGGCCGCCGGCCCGGCCACCCGCCCTCCCCGAGCTGCCCCGGCGGAGCCCGGGATGGGAGCGGAGGAGCTGCCGGCGGGGCCGCACTCGGGCTCCGCGGGGCCGGGCGGGGGGACGAGGGTCGGGGCTCGGGGCCGGCGGCAGGTGTTGGATGCCCGGGGCGGGAGGGGCAGCGCGGGACGTTCCGGAGGGTCGTCCTTGGGGCCGGGGCTCGGGGTGCGGCAAAGCCGAGCGGGGGGTGGCAGGATGGAGGCCGGAGGATCTTGCTGCAACGCCAGGCGGGGGACAAGGGGACGCGGGTGGTGGAACAGCGCCGGGCTGGGGTCGCCCCCGGGCAGCCTCCAGTCTCCGTCGGGGCGGGATGTCCCGGAGCCCGACCCCGCTCACCGAGAGGGACAGCGGTCGGTGGGTCCGCCCGGGGGGCGCTGCCCGGGGCTCTGTAGCTGCGGGGAGACGTGTGGTCGTGTCAGGGGGCGAGAGCGCAGCCTTTGGCAAGTCAGTTCATTCCGTATGCAGGGATCAGTGGTGGCAGAGTGAGGTGGTTGTGATGGTGAGTGAGGCTTGCGTGAAAACACAGTGTAATTAATAGTTAATTCATGGTGTTGATTTTAATAATTTGAGTATCTTGAATTATTTGCAGTATTCTGCCAGATGCCTGCAGTAGGCACTTCTCAGTGATCACAATAATTATTAGTAAATAATTGGGTATTTTTTCTGTACTTGAGTGACAAGACAGTTTTAAACCTTTTTGATGAAGAAAAGACACTGCACTTACCCTAACAGCACACATTTTTAGTGTCCTTCTTTAAAAATAGTATGAAAGTGTCCTTCTTTAAAAATAGTATGAAAATGTCTGAAAACCTTGTTTTACTTTCTACACTGTAGCAAGATGTAGGTGCCTCACTTTTATCGCTAAATATAGTTTAAACACCAGAATTTCTCTGAAATAAAGGTATATAAGCGAGAGGATGAGCGAGTTCTAAAACCCACTTCTAAAAATCCCCAGTCATTCAGTGAATTGTCTCCATTTTACCTGTTAACTCATATTTTCAATGAGATTCTTTGAATATGGACTCGGAATGAACAATTGCATGGCCATTAACCATGCTGAAATACTCCAGAGCAGATGTAATGCCTTTTCTTCTAGGTCATATTTCCATATCGTATTTCTGTCGCCTGACTCTTAACCACATGCTTGTTGTATTTTACTATGCTGAGTGCTAAATTCTATGAATTTAGTGAAGTTGTGACTTCATTATTTTTGTCCCACATACATACAGATGGCAGAGGTGCCTTGCTATGTACAAACAGAACACTACCCACAAATCAGAGTTCAGGTCCTGGCTGCAGTGCAGCACACTGCTGAAAGTAGCTCCTACCAGGTAGTGAGACTTTTTATCGACGTTTATGAACATTTTGTAATAAAATGGGATATATATAAATGATGAAAGGAGAAAAAATGAAAAGCAGTGTGCTGCTAAATGTGTTTGGTTTACATGACGATGGTGGCATTCAGATGAGGACTGGCTGTCAATCCTGTTAATCCCCATTGCATGGAGCTGTCAAGGTGGGTTTCTAAAATAGTCAAGTCTATTATAGACAACTGGATTTTACACCTAAGAGGCATCAACTGGTGAAGGAATTTCTTTGTATTCCTTGGACACTGTCATATTGTTGTCCTCTTTGCTACAGAGTAAATTAAGATAAAAATTATTACTTGACAAAGGCATTAATACTGAAAGAAATTCAGATATTACTGGGGGACAAAATGACCTACAGCGTGGTTTGTCCTGTGCAAGAACCATCAACTGCAACAGCATCATCCATTCCAGAAAGGACAGAGAACGTGTCTGAGGCGGATGACCCGTCCTGCTTTTCAAAGTGTTGTCTAAGGATAAGCTGCAATAGACCCAGCAGTTCAGCCCTAACTGTGTTTGAAATACACACCCAGAAATCAAATTTAGTGAAAACTTTAATTTATTTAGTGATATTGGAGGGAAACCCTGGAAGTGGGCAAGAACCCTTTACAGACTAGAACAGCTACATGATGACAATGAAGAGTCAGAGTCAGATTAATTCTGTCCATGCAGGAAATGCATCACTTTGCTATGAACAAAAAATGTTTCTGTCTATCAGAAGGTATTGCTGCTACCCTTGATTCAGATCAAGGTCTAAATCCTGAAATTGTTTGTTACTCTGAGCACATGAAGAGGCCCCACAGGAACTATTCACATGTGAAAAGAGCTAGGACCAGAGCCAAAGTTTTGCATACTGTGAAGGTCAAGCTTGCTTCCTTTCTAAAACTTGCACTTACCAAACAAACTCTCAGAAAGATGGTTTCCATAGAGCACCTTCAGCTCGTTCCTCAGGATGCTGTAGGCACTGGGGTTTGTGTCCAGCAGATCCCTCTGACTTTGGGGCCGGGTACCTTGCAGGCAGTTGCTGCCTTGCAGAACAGGGACTGTCCCACCTTCCCCAATTGCAGTTATTGTGGTTCTTCCCACAGATGCTGACTTGTTAATAAAGTTCTCAAAATGTAAGGAGGAAAGTCTCATAGACATTATACAACTTCTGGTGTTGCAGTCATGGAAAAACCTGTTAATAAAAATGCGCTGCCTGTAGGACGAATTCACAGCCTTTTTGCAAAGGTCACTTAAAATATATTGCTTGAGTAGCCTTACTTTGGTTGCCAGATAAGTCACTGAGAGGCCACTGGAGATGACAGCCACAAAGAGAGATTGTAATTCACTTTTATGTCTCTATGCAAGAAAATAAGAGACACAAGTCTTCCTTTTGGTACTGGCAGTGGGCTGTGTGCAGAGCCGGGTGCACGGCACAAAAAGGAACTACTTTCACCAGCCTGACAGATAAGGTTGGAGGTCTTTCTCTGCTGAAGGCCTGATAGTTCTGCTTTGTTTCTTTTTTCCCATCAGAACAACAGAAAAACTCAGAAAACAAATTGCAACCACACTGTACCACATCCTTCACTAGGATTTTGCCTCAATTCCAAGTAACACTTTTTTCTCCATATATTTAGGTGAACAATAGTTTCTTTCTCTTACTTTTCCCTTATCCCCATTTAGTGGAAATGTGAAATAAATCCCAGTTGGGTTTTTTGAGCACTAGCACTGTTTTTACTTCTCCTTAATAATGGAAATTCCTGAGATTTACCTTTGTTGTGAGCAAGGTTTATCTCCATTTCACCGTGCTCTGTAAGTGCCAGTTAATCCTGTTTCTGGCTTTGCTAACGAACACAAACAGTGGCTCTCTCAGAGTCCCACACTTTGCTTTGCTCTACAATTACAGTGGCTGATTTTTTTTTTTTTGGCCAAGAAACTGGCATAACTTCAAGTCAAATCACTTTATGTCAAATCTAATAGTAACTGGAAATGACATAGATATGCAAAAAACCACCCCCCAGCCACAAATTGAGATGAACAATCGCCCCATGTCTATACGGAACTTTCATTCCAAGGTTGGTGACATTATACACCTATTGCTAATATGTATGAAGTTTAGACTGCATTATTTTTGGACAGGTCTTGATTTCTAACTACATAAATTTCTGAGGGCAAGGCAGGCACCAGTGGTGGTTATCATCTCCCAGGGCTTTGGAAGTCCGGCACCTACCAGCAGGAGGTAGAACAAACTAATTTCATTATCAACTCAGCTGTCAAGTGACAATGTTTTTTAAATGTCATGAATTATGTATAAAATACATCAATTTTTATACTGTGCATTGAGAGTTCAGGCACGCACACCCAAAGGGCACAGCCTTGGCAGGGGCTGTGCAAGACAAGACGTCAGGTGGAGTTAATGCAGGGCCAGGAGCTCCTGGACCCAGTTCCTGCTTGAGCCAGGAGCAATGATATCCATGAGAATATGGGTGAGAGCTTAAAATGGCTTCACTAAGATAAAAATCACACAGAGTCTTTAAGCTGGGAATTAATGAAATACCTGTCCTTGATAACAGGAACTTGAGTCATAAAAATCTGCAGAAACTGCTCATTTAAATGCATTTTGTAAATGTAACAAGTTACACTGTGTTGTTCTCTGCATCTTCAAGAGTGTCTGGGGATTTATGTCTTGCAAAATAGAAACAAACTAAGAAAGCTGAAATATATTGTGTCTTTTGCTGTACTTTACAGCACAGCTTGTGTTTAAGAAGCAGTCTAGACATGCAAAAACGCTAGAATAAACAATATTTTTTTCATTATTTTAAATTAGCGTGTACTGGAAAGCTATAAATTTTAAAATTATGAACACTAAAATGATTGCATATCTATTCAAATATTCAAAACAAAAGATACTAAAAGGCTATTCTGTTACCTGGCATTATAAAAATAAATTTCCTTCCAAGTTAATGCAATTACTAGCGATTTCCTATAAAAGAAAAAATAAACCTTGAGGGTATTTTACAACGTATTTTATTTAGTAGTATGAAAATTCACATCTTTTTTTTCCTCTCCCTCCTTATTTTAGTGGCTTGTTTAACCCATTTTAACATATAAATATTATTAAATACTATTTAATATTCATTATAGGCATTCAAATATTAGTTGGTTTTGAATAAATATGTTTTTTCTTTATTCTTTCAGCTGAATTGTGTGTGGAATTAAAGAATAATCAGCTAGAGTCATGACTGAGACTTAGAATTTATGACCACCAGTATAGAAAGGAGATGTTTATTGTGGAGAACAGTGACAGAAGTGACCATGCCAATGTATATCATTTTCCTCCTTGTGTCTGTGTGGGACAGTAACAAAGCAGGTGGATACCTCCTCTGTAGCTGGAGAACAACAGGAGAGCATTGTCAGGTACTAATCTGGGTCTTGGACCCATCTTTCTTTTCCACCAGAGTTCTCTCTTCAGTCTGGCTTTTGGCAGGTCACTTAGTTCCCATGCCTTTCAGTTTCTGATTTAATTAGGAAATTCATACTTCAATAACAGAAATATGGCTCAAATTATGCTTGAATAAAACACAGATACTGTTTGATATATTGTTTGATATACCTCAAATTTTTCACATTCAGACCCATAATTGATTTCATGAGTATGTTGCATGCCTAGATTTATTTGTATTGTCTTGCTGAGAGAGCAAAGACTTGTTAAAATAAAGTGCTTTTAAATCACCATCAGATGTAGGTTTCTTAAGCTTTTAAGTATATTGTATTTTGCAAAAGGGAAAATCATTGCTCTTTAGTAACAGGATATTTTTTAGGCATCTTTTATTGCCCTCACCTTAATACTAATGGTATTGGTGGCCATATAATACCAAAGAGAGTACAGACTGATGCATGATTTGCAGGAAATTATCTTCCCTGCCTTTCCATGCTCTGTAATCTGAGTATCAAACCTGCTAATCAAAGAAACAGAGGAAATCGTGTCCCTGGTCTCAAAATTCTTTGACCCTTTTTTGAAGAATTTACTCCCTCATGTGCTGGAGAATGGAGGAATTGCTTTGCAAAACAGAGTTTCCAAGGCAGAACAACGACCTGGACCCATCAAGGACTTTATCCGTGCAATGTAAGTAAGTACAAGATAGGACTTGTTGAAAAAAAATCTGCTGCAGGGGCAAAATATAGTGAAGAACAGGCAGGGATCCTTCTCTCCATGTAGTGCTGCCAAGGGCTTAGTAATTCCCATTCCAGAGATTTCTGTATTTCAGTGGTGAGTAAAATTGTTCATTTAGAAATGCTTGGGATTGTTTTGGAAGAAGGAGTTATGCAGTAATGCAAGCCACTGGGATATGGAATTCTTTTGTCCATTTTAGATAACAAAATATTTAGTATTAAGTTGTTCATAAGATTACATAACATTCCAGACTTTCCTTCTACAATAAGGTCATGAAAGAGTTTGTTGATAGGAGCCAGTACAGACCTACCTGGGGTTTGGGCTGAGATCACAGAGCATTATGTACACTCAGTTAATAAAGAACCAGCTGATCACCTTTCCAAACCTGGCCACTGATACGACATACAATTGGGGCACAGCATTTCTTTGTGGCAAGGTTATTTATATGTGTAACAAATAAAATATTTACCATTAATTAATCTCATACTTTTAAAAGGCTTTTGAAAATTGAACACATGCTTGTAGAAGTTTCATGATATAGTGTGATGATATCAGCAACTGATGGTAGTGGTCAGTGAGTATTTGAACTGGAGAGAAGGCTCCAAAATGTCAGTCAGAATGCAAATTACAGTTACACACCATGACGTGGTTCTGTGTTGATCATCTTGTGACATTCTGCATCACTAACTGATATACAAAGTGATGCAGGGAGTGCCTTAGAGGCATTTTTTCTGTTGGGGTTTCCCAATTATCCCAAGCTTGCTCAGCAATTTTTTAAAGTTGAGTGCCTTCAGCAGCATCAAGCTAGGAATTCACTGGTACTATTAATTTTTACCATATTAGCTTTTAATTCTATTGCTTATCAGGGTTCTCTGTTAAACAGGAGGAAGAAAGGCTTGTCGTATCAGAAAGCACTTGTTTGGTGCAGAACATCCCAGAACAGTACATGTCCTACAGTACCTTACCCCAGTGCTTGCAATACCTCTTTAATTTATTGGGAATTCAATTTCCATAATAAAAGAAAAAGAATTCTTTTAGACGTGAAGGATGTCTCAGTGGGAATCGGGGCCGGTTCCGCCCGGCTGGCAGCGGGAGCCGCCTGCATTTCCCACGGCGCGGCCGCCAGAGGGAGCCCCAGGCAATGCTTCGCCAGCCCCAAAGCTTCGCAACTAAAAAAAAAAAAAAAATAGAAAAAGGGGGTTTTAATGATATCGAAAAGGAAAAGCTGCGCGATATTTTCCATGACTATAATTTAATTTCACTGCCCAGCTACTGATTATCTGTAGAGCTGCTTTAACTTCACAAGTCACTTCTCACAGGTCATGATCTCGCTAAACCACAACTAACCAGAGAGAGAAACATCTCACAGGTTTCAGATTAACATGTTTCTAAATTAACATTAAAAGGAACAAATTAAATGATGATTTTATACTCCCAAGAATCTTATAGCAAACAGCAAATTTAAAATAAAAGTTAAAAACTGTTTAAAGTGCATCGATCGGTCAGTTTTAGTAAGACTTGATGCACCTTTGTCTAGTTCAGCTTAGCCCAGAATGCCTTTGCTTTGGGGTTGAAAATGTAGATTTCGGTGCAGTAGAAGAAAATTAGTTTTATTCAAGTTTTATATGACATTCTTCTTGTTGTCAAAGGAAGAATATGCTTCTTTGGGAAAAAAATAAATATATTTACTGTCCTAGACCATTTGAAGTTGAAACCAGGTTGTCAGCTCACATAATTTCTCAAAACTGAAGAGTTTGAGAGGAAATCCAAACCAGATTAAACATTGTTCTTGTCCTTACTCCTAGTAATATTGAAATACAATTAAATAATACACAGAACCAGACTGTGACAATTTGCAAGTTAATGCACTTGATTTTTAGTAAGACAATTGACAACATCATATTGTTTGTTTCTTTTAACACATGGTTAGTCTTTTTCATAACTAGTAGCTACTAATATAGTTTAAAGGTCTCAAATTTCCATTTATCCAGTGAAATTAGTGTGTACTCCATTCCATAGGGTCATAGTAGCAATAGTTTAAAGAAACAAACAACTTTGTGCTTATGGTGCTTAGTGGTGAGGCAAAGTTTCCTCCAAAAGATAGCTTGTGGCTATTATTTGAAAAGAAAATGAGACAAAAAATATACAGGTGACATTTTCTTAAAAGGCTTAGATTTACAGTTTAAAAATAGGTGTAATTACTTGCACTATTATGGCCATTATGGCTGTGATCATGGCAATAAAAGCTGTAGTTGATCTGGTGCAAAGAGAATTTATGTGAGTAAGGTTTCACCTTCTCGAACTCTTATACTGTTTTTAAACTGATATTAATCAATGAATATTGGGTTTCGTCACTTTAACTATATCAGTATAAATTGCAAACTTTGGGCATGGAAACACCCTAAATTTCATGAACTTCCTCTGAAAATGAACTGAGAAATGAAAACAGGACTACAGAGGGCCAGGATAAATCATCAATGTTGTTCAAAATTGTTTGGCAAGGAAGTTAAAAATCAAGGGACTGGCAAAAAAGTATTAAGCCCATATATGATCCAAGACCAATAAATCTTTATGCATTTATAGTATCCATTCCTAGAGAACATAATTCTGCAAGCATTTTGCATTACATGCTGCTAAGTTTTTTGCTAATATTCTTAGTTGTATTCTTTGGAAACATTTTGAAGTCATTTAGGAACAAAGGAGTTTTCAAGACCACACCTTTCAGGGTATTACCCCAAATTAGGTCATTAGTGGGTTTGAAGATATTTTGATTTTTCTATACAACATAAACTCAAGAACCAAAATAACCCTTAGTGTTATACTGTGAGGTTTGCTTAATCTAAGTACCCTAGAATATTTATAATTTTATTTATATTTATGTATTATATGCCTATATATTAATCAAGGAACACAATTTGATCCAATAATATCTAATAATATATATCCAATAATATATGTACTACAATGGATCATGATTTGAGAGGAAGAATAATTCAGGTGGATGAAAAGGCATGAACAGGTCTCTGTTTCCAGCCTAACAAATGGATCTTGAGTACAACCCTGAAAAATTGCTTCTCTTCAGTTCCAAAATTTAACTGCATGAATAAAATTTTAAAATAATCCATAGGTATTTATTATCATATTCATTGTTATCATCGTCACCATTATCAGGAACTTCAAATAAAGGACTAGGGGTTATAGGGTTAGGAGTTGGGATTTATGGCGTTAGGGGTTATAGGGTTAGGGGTTGGGATTTATGGGGTTAGGGGTTTTAGAGTTAGGAGTTGGGATACCTGTCTGCTGCAGGTAGATGAGATCTGTATCACTGTAGTTATTCAAAGAACCCATATTTAAGTTAATTAACTTGTGCCATTTTGAACATATATTTTTGAGGTTTTTGGATAGGAATAAATTTTTATATTTGTATTTTTTACATTAATTTTGTGGAGAGGAGAGCTACTGAACAAAAGTCACTGTCATGGCTTAAGTAGGTTTTGTTTGTGTGCCTTGATAAAGTGCAAAGGCAGGTTAAGGTGAACTGCAAAAAAGCTGCTGTTTCTTCCCAGCAGCACCACAGGGTGACCAGAATTGCTGGAACTACATAAGGAGACTCAGACTTGCTCAAAAAGTTATTGAAGCTTAACAAGTTAATCCATCATCTGACCTAAACAAGTGACCAAGTCAGTGACCTCTGCAAGGTCCTGGCAAACTTCAGCAGCTTAAACCTGTACCCCACTCCCATCCTGTGTCTGTGATGGTTACACCCCCCAGGTAGGAGTGGCCGTGGATAAGCTGATATTGTGCCTTAATGTGTGACTTTTGTAGTCACTGGTGTGCCTGAACCTCTGCTAATAGCCATATATTTCTGCTCATAAAATTCCCTGCACAGGCAAGACCAGCTTTTGCTTTTATCATTATTTCCATCGCTTTAGTGTAGATCCAATTACGCAGGTATAAAATGTTTCTCCTGGCATCCCCTGGCATCAGTACAACAGCAGTTAGAGAGATAACTCTAGGACTGGGATAGATGTGTGAATAACAACAGCTGATCAACAGGGATGCTGATAAAATTTAAATGAGATCAAGCCTAAATCTTCTCCCACAGTGATAATAGGAATGTCTGTTGTGTGTCAGACTTACTGGACGTGAGAGCAGAGTAAGACCAGCAGCTGATCTCGGTAAAACCTCCCTCAAGTTCTTGGGAGTTATCCTTTAATACAAGGCAGAGCTATCCAGGTTTCCAGCTGCAGTTGTGTCCTAATGGAAACCCACACAGCTATGGCAGCAGTAAATGCCAGATGGATGATTACCACTTGAGCATATACATTATGGCATTGCCTAACTTTATTTTAACTACACATCACCTTGGTTTACTACTCCCATAGTGCTCTGCACTGTTTCAGCATGTAAAACAGGGAAATAGACTGTAGATCTCTTTAGAGAATATTGTTTTCTCTTGACCACAGCCATGGGTCAGTATATAAAAAGGCAAAAGCAATTTATTGTGGTCTTTCTCCACTTCTCCTTCTATTTATCTGCTTGCAACGTGTTGTAAATGAAAAGCAGGGGCTGTGATCTATGTTAGACCTGAACTAAAAATGTCTGGCTTTGCTCTACAAAGGCAAAAAGCTCAACCTGTAATCTGTACTGCCACGCAATTCAGGGCATATTCCAGCCACAGTTAAACAAAATGCTTTATCTGAACTGAAAATAAAGTATCTGTTGCTGCTGATATGTCTGCCAAATTTAAAACATGATATAAACTAAAGGCGACAGCATAAGCCACTCAAACAAGGCCTCAGGGATTCCGAAATGTGCCTTAATATTTATTTTTCATACTTGATTGCAGGTTATGCACAGGTAAGTGTAGTGCTGCCCTCAGGGTTTTAAGTGTAACGTAGTCAACCATGATAATACCTTCAGTATCTCGGAAGACAGTTCTCACAATGACTAATCTGAAATGAAAGCAAAGCTGAGTGTTTTTCAGACCACTGTGAAGTTTCCTCTGGAGTTATTTGATGGCTTTCTGGAATTATTTCAGTATTTGCCTACCAATAAGACCAAAACAAGTGTCAGCCCATTTGTGACTCTGTGTTCCAGCACCCAAACCCCCTCTAACATTAATTTGCCTTTATAACCCTGTAACACATGAGAAATTGCCGTCCTTTTCTCTTCCTGAAGTAATTTGGACTTGTATTTACCAGTAATTTCCTCAAAAATGAATCATTAGCCACTGACACATGGATGTAATAGTGACAAAAACAAATTAGCCAGAATTAGTCTTCTTCAGGCACTCACATCCATCTTAACATATCTCTTGGTGGTGAAAGATGTCAGAACTAGCCACACAAATACTGTGTCCTCACAGACATTTCTCTTAGCCTTAATCATTTTAAAATAAAAATGCAGTCTTACACTGGATTTCAATACATTACTCAGCCAAGGGCAAAACCAAAGCTGTACCTCAGAAGGAACCTTCAGGTCAGACTCTGCAGCTCTGGCTGGTTTTTGTTGTTGCACTGATACAAACAGATCTACATCTGGCTTAGCAGGGAGCAAATTTCAGACAGCTTTATATTGTTAGAACAGCACAGCACACACACACACACAAAGTACTACTGACCTGAATTTTATCTCTGATAAAAAGAAAGAAAGCAGTAAAGGATAAAGTTCAGCTTGGGCTTGTTCCACTCTCTTTTGCTGGAAGTTGTCCTTTGCAGAATGGGGACAACAAAAATGACCACGTTAAGTGAAGAAACACAGAACATAATGCTTTATCTTGAATTTCTACCCCTCTTTGAGGCTTATTGTCACCATGAGCTTTTCCCTTGCTTTGGCATTTATAGCCCAGAAATCTCTCTGGAAATACACAGTCTGTGGAGCGAGAAGCTTACACAAGAAAGGAGAAGGATGTCCTCTTGCCCTTTTGCTGTAAGCACCTCTGTTGTCACAATGTATTCACAGGAGACCAGGTCTTGTTCTTCCTTGCATGCTACTGGGTAAACTGGTCCCTTTTTTCCTTCAGAGTCTTCTTCCATTGTCACTTCAACTTAAAATCTGGCTGCTACCAAAACTCTGCTCCTCCTGTCTCGTTTGTTTTAACACCCATGTTTGTAGGGGAAGGCAAGTTCTGCTTGAAAATATGGAATAAAAATTCTGATGATTGTGGTTATGATCTCTGTGTTGTGATTTTATTCTGGGCTGTAAGAAGATGCTTTATCACAATTCAGTGTTCTTTTTGGAGGTTCTGTCTTGTGACATTGGGCATCATCGTTTCCACTTATTGTCACCGCCGTGTCAATGAATTAATTATTAAACCATAAAATATATGGATCTTAATCTATTGTAGTGTTTAAACATTACTGGTGGATTCACTAGTTATGAAAAAATCCAAGATGTTGCTCTTGGTTTTCTTGCTTTCTAAATGCAGAATGCATGCATGTGTAAACCAAAAATTACTGTTGGAGGTTTCTGTGGATTTTGAAGTCATTTACCTCAAGGGACTTCAGTGACATTGTACTAAACTGAAAAACAGAACTAAAGTGGTTTGTTCTGTCACCAGGGCCCCTGGAATGTACTCAGAACCTTTCCAGTAGTGCACTGCTCACATTTTTAATTTATGTTGCACATGAAGAAAGTTAAAATCTTACTTCCTTCACTTTTCCCTCCACCTCTTGTTTCTTTGTCATCTTGGAGACCAACTACCCTACTTTCTGTTTTCTCAAAACTATGTGAAACAAGACTTTTACTCACTGTAGCTTCATTTTGAGCCCATGTTGTTTTGTAAACCAGTAGTGGTTTGAAACTGCACCCCTCTATCATGAAGTTTATGAAGTAGTTATTCAGAGTTTACAACTTGGATTATTGTTAATAAGAGCTTTGGTTCTCACTCTTCCTTTGTCCATTGGTGTGAAGAACCATACAGAAGGGAAACAAGCTTCTTGTATTACTTATTTGAGCCTTTTTTCAAACCTCAGTTTAATGTGTCTCATCTTTTTAATAATCTCCAACTTTAAAAACACTTTCCTGTCTCAGCCTGTAACTTTGCTGCTGCTGAGGAAGATACCATTACCTTAACCCAGCTCAGCTCACCTTCATCTGGCACATCACAGCCTTCTCCATGCAGAGATCCCTGAAGCAGTGTGGCTTCATCAAAACAATTTGCAGATTAGCTCTGCCTCTCAAACTGGGCTAATACGATTATATTCAGCCACACTAACATGATTATATTGCTTTTAGGCTTTATTCCTGTGCCTCTGCACACCGCTGCTATTATGGTGTTCAGACCTGCCTGATGGAGACCACTGCACTTCTTGGGCTGTGAGAACTCCTTTACAACATTCCAGTGTGAAATTTACAGTGTTCTGTGACAGTGAGAATGCTCTGCTCCAGCACAAATCCTTTCCAGCTCCCTCCTCCCTGCCATCATGGCTCAATCCAGCCTCGCACCATTTCCGCTTTATGTTTTATTAAAGTTATTAAAGATGTTCTTTTGGCAATATGAGAGCGACAATGAAATGGAGAGTGCTGCATCCAAGTGTTTCCCAGAATAAAAAGGGTGATTGCTAGTGAGTTGCAAACCTCAGTTTAAAGTAAGAAATAACCATTCTTATTTCCTGTCCTCAGCAGCCAATCCCTTCCATATGCTGACTGCGGGCACCAGTGACAGATTTCTGCAAATAAATCTCACTCTTTACTTTGTCCCAACCCCAAAATGCATTACTGCACTGGCTATTTAAACCAGGCAAAGTAAAAAGCATTTCACAGAATTAATTTCCTCTCTTTCATGAGAGAGATATAATGCATTAACTGATTTGAAAACAGAGTGAGCTTCTTTTATAACATGGTCACTCGCTAGGCAGCCTTTCCACAGGGCACAGGAGCTGAAGGAAGCAATCACTTACACAGAAGGAAGCTCTCTGGTGCCCTGCCATGCTGATGTTTCCAGAGAAAGTAAAAAACATAAAGCAAACCAGCTAACATTTCATTGCACGCTGAAAAGAAAGTGTAAGCACTCTGTTTAGAAAGCTTTAAAGCATAATTGAAATTCAACATGCAGATTTCTGTGTTATTACAATGCTCTGTGCACTGGCTCGTTTGCTGAGCAGCCAGCATTTTAAACCACCACGTTGCAAGAACTTTGTGCTGGTACAATAAGAATGTAGAAAAATTAGGATGACAGCACAAGTATGCTCAGCCCCATAAACATTCTTCAGCTGAAACAGGAGCTACAGTGCAGGGCTGGCCTGTGTGTTATGAGACTGGAATATTTCTGCTTCCGTGTACAGATGGAGCACAGATCACTAGGATGCTGACAAGCTGAACTCAAAAGAAAGAGATAAGCTACATATGTACTGGCAGGTAAGCTCACTGATCTTTTTAACCCAGTGAACATCTGATGTGATGTGAGACTCACTAAATTGTAGATTGCAAATCAAGGTCAGACTGAAGAGTGACAAAGTATTTGTAACATTCTCCCTGTTTCTCTGACTGAAAGCAGTTGTGAATTCCAGAGTGATTTTTGCTATTTTAATCTGATAGCAATTTGAAAATGTGTTAGAACTAAGTGTATCTGAACTCAAACAGGCAAGAAGTGGTAGGAAAAAGTCATTGGAAAAAAAGTAGTTTTATACTTATACAGCAACACTGCCGATGCTGCTGTGTACGAAGGGCAGTGCCCAGAATTAGGGTGCCCTGTGCACTGCTCAGAGGGCCTGGAGGCTGAGCTGGCACACAACACTCAGCCTAACCCTTCGTTTTGCTGACTACAGCCACAGCAAAGGGCTGCATTGGTGTGAGAGTGTGTGTGAGTGGAGCCTCCTCTTTGCTTTGGGAGATGGATGACGCTGGCAGAGCACTCCAAAGCCACAGTGCATGGCAGAATCTGGGTCATTGTGCAATGTGTTCACTGTGCCAAATCATAACAGTAGTGAAACCATCAGACCACTAACCTAAAAATGAGCTCCCGGTTGTTAAAGGGACATCTTAATAGAGAACAACTTTCATTGGCATTGTTAGGCAGCTTTAGTTTTGTGCTCAGAATAAGTCATATTAAAGAAAATTGTATACAGAGGAACAGTGTGAGAAAAAGAGTATTTACACACAGGGATGTGTTTTTACTCTCATTGAGGTTTTTACCATTCATGGCATACTGCAGGATTCACTGGCACCAGCAGCACTCAATGAAATGCCTGTTCTCTGAATCACTCTCCCATTTATCTACAAAATCTTTCTATTTTATCCAATCTAAAGAACTATTTGTAAGTAGAAACTATAACCTATACATTGAGAAGAGGAATACTTTAGCTCTCTAGTAAGGACGTGAAAGAAAACCTGGTCTTGGATCATATTTGCCTGTAACTGTAGATGATTAGCAAGGCAGGCTGAGTGAAAATAAAAGCTTCCCTGGCAACCCTCCCCCTGTCCAGAGCCTGCTCAAGCATCACAAACCATCCTCCCCGCATACATATTCCAATGAGCCACTGTGGGGCAGTAACAACAAAAACATTCCTCAGCAAAACAAGGGCCTTGGAACAGCCACTTCGCCTTCTCTGAGCCAGGGATACAAAGGACCGGTTCTTCCAAGGAAATCCGAACATTGGGATTGCCATTCTCACATTATAAAATGTTATTAAGCTTTTGGGGGAACATTTTCTAGCTGTGCTTGGCCTCAGCTCCTCCCACAGAGATCTGGCAGGCAGCTCTTTGGAAGCTGTTCCCCAGTTTCACAGCAATGAATGGAGGTTGTGTGTGAGATATCCAAGGCTCTGTTTAAGACACTATCTGGATTTTCTCTGTGTGCATAAACTCTTTTCCACCTGAGGGCTAAGCAAATAAGTTCTTTTCAAGTGATTATTCTCTGTGCAGGAATTTTTGCCTGTAAAGTATAGAAACCCCTGAAGATTAGGTATTTTTGTGCTGTCTTTTCTCCTCTCAGGGCAAAATCTTCAGTGAACAGAAGTTATTACAAAAAATTATTTTATATCTTAAGGGTAAAAGAATATACTTTGTTCGGGTTTGGATGTAGCTGGGAACCCAAATTACTGAGCTGCTTTGTATCCAAGAATTCAGATCTAGAGGTTGAAAATTAGATCAATAGTTTTGTCTTCCTTTATTCTATGCCAGCCATTCTGTAGTTTTAATAATAGTAATGGAATATGGAGAAATTAACTGTTCTTTTACATAGCACCAAAAAGGGAAGAAATAAAAAAAATCCTGTTTAAAGATCTCTAATTACAGTCTGAATTTTAAACAAATACAAAACTTCCTGTAATATCCATTCCAAATAGATATTGCCCTTTAGTGCTGCAGAAATTGGTACCAGATGAGTAGTGTGTGCTGCAATATAGAATATGTTAAAAGCCAAAGTATCATACTTCAGTTGAAGTGTTAGAAAAAGAGGATCAAGTCATACAGAGAGCTGAATTACAGCCATGGCTCTTCAGTTANNNAAGTAATACCAGGAGCATTATTCCATGTACTTCCCTTATATATTCCTAATGAATCTTACAGCTGATCCTACTGATACTCCAAGATATGAAAGATGATGCTGTCATTTCTTCTGAAAACTGGAGACCCCTCACTGGGTTTACAGCATTCAGGAGTCTCATGTTTACCTTTGTCTTCCTACATTGCTTTGCTTTGCTTTACTTTTTNAATTAACATTTGGGGATGCATGACAGATGGTATGTACCACCTTGTCTTTTGGGGCACTCTTCTCTTATCTTGGCTTTTCAAGGCATATTCCAGACCTAAAATAATTTTTGGGGGGAAAAAAAAAAGGAAAAAAAAAAGGATAAATGAACTTACTTTGCCTTGCAGATAGCAATGTGAAAAAATTGAAAGTTTTGTCTACTATNCATCAAATAGAAACATCATGAAAAATCAAGAAGGAAAAAGTATTGGGAAGTTTTATTGATTTAAAGATACCTCAAGGACCAGATAGAAGTTGAATTTCAATTAAAAGACCTGTAAGTGCTCATTAAGAAGCCTACAAGGTGGCATTAAGTATCATCTTCAAATTTAATATTTTGTCATAAGTTCTTTAAGAGAATCACAGCGAGATTCCTGTGTTTATTCTTAAAATGGAAAATGTGCTTATGAAGATTAGATCCAACAATTTTGCTTCACAGGAAAAGGTTAAAAAAAAAAAATNGAACTTACTTTGCCTTGCAGATAGCAATGTGAAAAAATTGAAAGTTTTGTCTACTATTTAAACATCCTTCCAATTTAACTTTTCTTTATCTTTTATATTTAAATATATTTAATATATTTATTAGATCTGTAGGTTTTTAGATCTAGAGTACCCCTTCATTTTTAAAANCAATTAAAAGACCTGTAAGTGCTCATTAAGAAGCCTACAAGGTGGCATTAAGTATCATCTTCAAATTTAATATTTTGTCATAAGTTCTTTAAGAGAATCACAGCGAGATTCCTGTGTTTATTCTTAAAATGGAAAATGTGCTTATGAAGATTAGATCCAACAATTTTGCTTCATAGGAAAAGGTTAAAAAAAAAAAAATTGTGTCTTAAATCCTACCAGGATCCTGCAATGGTTCTTTATTGCATAAATGGATATCTTAAACTCCCAAAGTGCATATTCCCCTATCACTTTGGTGGGGAGCTCTATATTTACCTCCTGCTTGGATCAAACTTCAGGTCTAAACAGGCTGGCTGGGGGCAGTGAAAGAGGTGAGTGTGGATTCCACGTTTTCATTAGCTGCAACATGTTTGTAGTGAGAACTCTGGATAAATCACCTCAGCAATGATATTTTTTCAATGTCTTTTATTATTGCAATGTAATTGGTGCTCTTACCTATTTATATTGGTGTTGGGTTAGGGGTTTAGAAGGAGTTAATTAATTAACCAGAGCTAGCTAAAACCATGATTTTTAAACAAGAGCAGAGGGACTTTTAAAATAACCCAGTGAGTTCTTACATAAATTCAGTGTTTGTGCACAAGTTCTGTGTTTTTGACACCAAACCCACAGCATTGACTATAAATTGTGGATGGAGTTGGTGGAGGTGGGGAGGAGGGAGCAGGGGTTAGACTTGTCCTGGAACTCTCATAAACCTCTATTTTAATCCATTTGATAATCTTTCACTGACCACTTTGTATGAGGAAATATGGGAATGAAATGAAAAAGGTAAAGGACCATTAGACTTCCGAATCTTCCTTGTTTTCCTTCACACATTCTGGAAACAAGTCTGTGCTGGCAACACTGACTAAACATACCAGGTTTAACTGGTAGTTAAAACCTTGTTGAACAACACAACGATGCTGTATTTCCTACCTTGGAAGGTTGTTCATCCAGCCTGCTCAGCCAGGATGTTCATCCAGCCCGTTTCCCATTTATGAGACATTGTGTTAGCATTGAATTAGCTTAGAGATTGTTCTAATATGACTTGAAGCAGTAGGGTGTATAATTGTTTGAATGTTTCTTTCCACTGACTGCACAGCATCACTTCTCTCTGCACCTGAGAAGGCTTTTTCCTCCACCTGAACACTTAACAAGCAAATTTCCAGATATTCAGGAGCAAATGCAAACAATTTAGAACACATCTTGTTCCTATGATTAGAGCCTAAAACAAAACTACCAAACAGAGCCAGGACACCTGAGTTTTGTAGCTTTTTCTCTTCTTTTCAGGGGTTCCTCTAATTATTTGCTTCAGGAAGGCATTGCAGCACAACACTCTTCCTTATCTTAATTCTTGGTTTTAGGAGAGAAAAGCAGCTTTAAACCCTCTATACAGTAAAGTCTGTGCATACAAAGGGAACGAAGACTCAGTGGCATGAGCAGCTTTTGGTACCATTTAACATTTGTCAGACTGCCATTTATTTCCTGCCACAGCTTTCTGGGTACTGTGTCATATTGTTGATGTTATGAGTTAAATTTCCCACTGATTCCTCAGTGAACTTCAGCAATGAAACCCAGGCTTGGGAATCCCTACAAAATTGCACTTTGAATTGCCTACACATATACAGTGTAGTCACATCAATCATAGCAGTGTCTGTTAAATACCATTATGTGACTTAATTAATGTCTGCCTAGCATTTTCAGATTCATAAGCAGTCAAAAACATTACCATGATGTTCTTAACAGCTGCTAAATTTCTTTTATAAGCCGCAAATAAAAGACAGAGTAAAGGTGGTCAGATGGGTTGGCAATTAATTGGAAAATCACCAAAGAGTACATGGTGAGGAAAGCAATTACTGTAAAATGAAGAAATGAGAAAATGCAGCCATTAGGGATATCTAGTATTAAACCTTCAAAGGAATGTAAATATTTAAATTTTTCAAATTATTTTTGTATAATGCATTAGCTTGCAATGAATGTGGCACGTAATGCATGTAAAAGTTCTCCGTGGTCAGCAAGGGAGGTAGCAAAATGCCTACCATTAGAACTTGTGTGAAAAGCATATTTATACTTAGCTGACTGATGAGAAGAGAGCACATTTATGTTATTCTAAATATAAACACTATATACTTTTATTTACAAGTCCTTCCGTGGGAAGTCATGTCATTTACCAAGTCAGTTTGAGTCAACTAAACAGAAGTGCCATGAATTGACTACATGCGTGACATTACAAGTAATTAGCAATAATGACAATTACAGCTATTTTTTGTTTAAAGTTTATGATATGCTGAGGCTTGCAATACTCTTGGATGAGGCCCAGTGTATGATAGCTGGTTTATATCTCATCAAAGATTATACCTCGCCAAAGCCTCTATGTTTCATCCCTACAGAATCATAGAATGGCCTGGTTTGGAAGGGTCCTTAAAGATCATCTCATTCCAACCTCCCTGCCATGACCAAGGACAGCTTCCACTATCCTGTGTAGCTCAGAGCCTCATCCAGCCTGGCCTTGGACCCTTCCAGAGATGATGCAGCCACAGCTTCTCTGGGCAACCTGTGCCAGGGCCTGCCCACCCTCTGTGTAAACAATTTTTTCCCAATATCCAATCTAAGCCTACTCTCATTCAGTTTGAAGCCATTGCCCCTTGTCCTGTCACTGCAAGCACCCTTGTAAATAGTTTGTATGTACTTGGATGATACTTCCACGTGTGAGAAGACACATGATAAAAGGGTACAAACCAAGCAAATGCTGCTATAAATTAAAGAACCTCTCACTAAAACCTTCTCTTTCCAAAGTTAAGAGAAAAAAACTCCGTCGGATTCAAAGGGACATCAGGCAAACATCCCTCATGCTGGAGTTCTGTGATCATCGATGATACACATGGTGAAATGTTTGCAGTGGTGGCAAATGTCCCAAATGTCCCTGTAATTGCTTCCCTTTGGGCAGATGGTACACTTTGGAATTAAGAGGCCAAGAGGCTGGACATTAAAAAGTGGTGGCTGGCCAACTCTTTTGTTTTGTACAATTTGATGAGTAAGAAACATAATTTGCACACAAAGCACTGAATTAACCTATTTTAATCCACGTAGTGATTCTGTACTATGCAGCTCTCAAATAATAATGATGTCTCACTTTTTTAAGACAATTTATGCCCCCTGAAGAACTTGCAAGAAAAGCAGATGAGGAACAAGAAACAGGCCCAGAGGGAGCTGCTTGGGCCACACGTGGGAGAACGAAAGCAACAGCTGAGGACACAACTCGGGTCCCCACGCTCCAGGCAGGACACCAAATACTGTGTCGTGTTACTCAGCCAACACAGCACTGGGAGTTTTGTTACTATAAGAATACTACAGAGTTTTGAGTGCTTATAAGTGCATGGCAGCCTTTGGGATCCATTGTACCCAGTACTTACCATTGAAAAATAGCCTAGGAGAGTTCTTTGCTTTTGCAGAAACCTATCATTGGCACAAGGGAACAGATATCAAAAGAAACTTGAAAATGATGTATTGAAAAATGTAGTTCTTGCCAACTGAAGTAGACAGCTGAATGTAGAAGCAGCCTCACTTTTATTAGACTAACATAAAATAAAAGGTGTACCTAGTTGTGGAGTCCCTCAAAGGTCCCTTCATCAGTTATCATCTTCCATTCTTGTGAAAGGAGCACTGAGATCTTCAAATCATGTACACCAGCCAAATTTTCTCTTCCCCTCAATCTAATACAGGTCTCTCTGTAGCAAAAAAAGCTACTGCCTGTTTCCTGCTCTGTGAAAAAAAATTCTCCTAAAACTCTATTATGGAGAAGGATCTTAAAAGAAATAGCACTAAGGAGAGCTGTTTGTTTTTACCTGTGGCTTTTGTGAAAGGAGAGGTTTACTGGTGTGTATCTCTGTAGGTACAAACTAAAAACAAGAGTGGGTGATCTGTGATTGCATCAAAGGCTCTATTTCTATCTGATTCCTTAAACTGTGCTATTTATAAATATTAATAAATATTATTAAAAAATTGGAAATGACAGGACAGGAAAGAAGATCTTTTTTTAAATAAACTTACCCAATTTCAGAGAAAAAAAGAGTGATACTCGAGATGGATTTGAACACACTTGGCATCCTTTATTAAGAGGAGGACATAGTGCCAGACCTTAAGCAAATGGATGTAAACAACATGAAGAGAATGAAAATAGAGAGTAAGGGCAAATGTGAGCAGTAAGACAGACAGAGAGTAAATGGGATTGAGTAGTAACTAGGATACAAGCCAGATGTGTAAGACAAGGCAGATGGCGAGACACAATAGGTACAAAGAAGAGAAGAAAAGTAATAATTTGATCATAGTATCTTTCAGTAAAGAAAAATCTAGAGTTATGCTGCCAAGGGACAAATTTCACAAAGAACTGTACTTGCAATTCTGATCACACAGGTAGTTGTGTGATCAGCTTTGTTTGCACTGTAAGGCTGCACGGGCTATTAACTGAAGAAATACATCACTACACTAAACCTGGCTGCATTTTAATCATTAAATGTAATGTAAAAACAGCTGAAAACTCAAAACTTTTTACTGCCTTGAAGCCACAGTAAAATTTTGTTGTGAACTGCTAATATCCTTTTTGGCTTTCTGCATAAAAGTCCATCTGGAATGGAGTGTCCTGTGTGAAATTGGAACAGGAATGCCTCAATTTCTGTGGCACTCGAGAGCTGGATCTCAGCTGGGAGGGGAACGAGGGGGCTGCAGTCGGTGTGTGGTGCAGCAACAGGCTGAAGTGTATTTTCATATCAAGCAAATGTCAGTACAAACACCTCCAGTTTGTACATTTTGTAGCATTAAGAAACAAGTGTAAATTGGCTCAGCACCACAACCTGAATAAGGCTTCTGGATCCTTGTGGAGGTTACTCTGTGCATTTTTGCACTTCAAAATGTGAACAAAAGCATGTTGATTATTAAAAACCTCGCTTCTTGTTTACGAAAAAGAATGAAGTAAATACTAATATGTGGTCTTCAGTGAAGAACAAACTGACTTGCAATGGATTTTGAAGGGCATACTCTATCAAAATTCATTGTTTCTTTACAAGTAATTTAGTTAGCACTTAATTTCAAAGTAAGTGCAGAAACAAACTGAAATATGTTCCTGTGAGAAAGACACTGACACTAAAGATTATTGCAGGTACCACAGCAATAAATAAAAAGCTGTAAGACGTTGTACTTTTAATATTTTTTTCTCTGTTTGGTATAGCTGAGTGCCTTAAATCAATGTGTATAAGCAGAAGAGGACAAGAGGCTGTGTTGAAATTTCCAGAATCATCCTAAATTTGTATTCATTCCCTTCTCTGTTAGCTGACACGTTTGTGTAGAAAACAAAATCTTCGCATCCCTTTGCTCTGTGCCTGAGAAATGTGGAAAAGACACGAGCTGCCCAACCTTTGCTCCATCCTTTGTGCCCGCAGGGAGCGACTGGAGGGACTGCACAGAGGTGTGGTTTTGTCTCCGAGTACTTTCATGTCACAGTTTGTCCCTGCAAATGAAAAACCAAATGGCGTTTTTGAGCAGATGACAGGTCTGGTCCTTCAGGCTTTCTGGGCCTGGAGAAAAATCTACTCATGTCAATGAAAATCTGCAAAGTGGTTTCTGTGGGGAAGTGGTTGAGAAAACAGCCTGTGGGGCACTTGCAGATGCTACACTCAACATTTGTACACAAGGTAGAAAAGAATTAGCAGTCAGTTAAACACTGAAAGTTGCAGCATTTGGAGTGGATTTTTTTAAAATTAATTTAAATTATTTTCTTTTACTTTCTTTTTAATTTTTGAGTGACAATTTAATTTTTGAGTGAAATAACATGAAACATTTAAAATGTGATTCATTCCAAAAGAAAAGAAAAAACCCTTTTATTTATTATTGCACTTACTTGATGTCTTGTTACTGCCACAGTTTATTGTGTAGCAGAAAATGGAATATAATCAAGGCACTATATGTGTGTGGATGTAACTTATAAACTTCTGAAGTTAAACATTAGCTCCTGCTCTTGTTGTTCAGTTACACAGGTGTAAACAAAATATCTGTTCATTGGAAATAATGTCTATATTTTACTTTTTCTTCATTTAATATGTTGGAAATTTCTTTCATTAGCTTGCATAGTCAGGCTTCTATTAAAAAAAGAACTGATGCAGCCTTCTATATATCAAAATACTAATTGTTTACTAAAACTAAATAGAGGACAGCAATATTCAACTGTGTGTTAGAAATCACAAGGTTCTTGTAATTAGCAAGAAATTCCCGATCGATTTGCAACATGGTATAAAAAAGAAAATACAACAAGCATACTAAGAGTTTTTTCACTTGCCAGTGTTATGGGATTAGTTTAAAAGTCAGGATTCTTTTAGTAAATTTTTAAGAGAAAATTATTTTTCTAGTAGTTCATGAGTGAAAGGTAAGACTTTTTAATTAAGAGAAAAATACTCTAATGAGGAAACCTGATATTATAGGTGGTGATGTATGAAGAAATTGAAACAATACATTTAAGGGATTAATAACTGAGAAGTCAGAGGGAAAATATCATCCAACTGAAGACTTTCTGATAGGATCCTAACATAATTGGTTCTTTGTCCTTCACTGCTTGACGTATTATCAATAAGCTTGAAGAAAACACCAAATCATGCAAGATAATTACTGGGGATTACACAGAGACAGATAATGAAGAGGCCAGGTCACCAGTCCAGATAGCTGAGGGGAATTCAAACAAATACGACATATTACAGCACAGCCAGGTTAAAAGTTATCCATGAATTCAGGCCCCAAAATAAAGGTCATACTTGCAGGATAAGTCAGCCATGAGATGGTTGGGATTGTGGTGGGTGAATGGCTGGACTTCAGCTTGCCCACATTACCCAGGGGCTGGTGAAGGCCCTGAGGAGAAGAAGGTTGGTCTATGGTGAGGGCAGGTGAGGTCTGCATGGGCAGGTGAGGAGCAGCACAGCACCCTTCAAACCCTTCCTTCCTTACTGCTGTTGGTCCTCTAAGGGTGCCTGAAGGTGTGTTGTGAGCTCACAGCCTGGCAGCACCACAGCTCACGAGCCTCCAATCTCATCAGTACCTGGGCCAGTCAGCTCATCTCTATTTCATAAACAATAACAAGGTGTAAAGCTGACTACTAGAAAAAAGCTTGCATAGTCAGGATTGGCAGGAAACTCACTGTTCTTAAACACACACATTTAATCCTTCTCTGCCATCCTGTGAAAGAATTGTTTCCTGAGCAATCACCAAGAGCAGCTCCAAAGGGAGGATACAGCAGCTGTGTGGGCTGTCAGGAGCACAAGGAGGCTCAAGGCACTGGTACCTGGAGCTGTGGCCAAGGATTTTACTGCTCTGGGGCTGCTGCTGCTCACCTGGGCTGGTACAAGTGATGAGATCCTGCACCACACCTGTGGGAAGCCATTAGAAACACGAGCAGCAGCTGCCAGGGCCACTCTGCTGCCTCGGGGACACGTGGGGTGGGGTGGGGTGGGTTGTGCTGGGAGATGAGGATATGAGTGTCCCCACACCCAAGTGTGTGTTTGAAGGCTGTCCTGCCTTGTCTGTGGGGCTGGGAGAGCTGATGGCAATGTGATCTGTTTGTTGCCTGCTTTTTCTTTGGAGATGGAATTCCAACATGCAGAAGGAAAAGGTAAGAGGAGTGCGGTGGTCCAGCCCTCAGTGCCTGGCTGCTGTCTTGGCCAGTAGGTATTTCTTGGCACAGTCTTGAGCTGCAGTTCTTTGCTCAGCTAACCCAAATCTGCCACTCAGCAGTGGAGGCTTGTTTGGAACCCCCTCCCAGGGCTGTGTATCAGCTGTGTCTGTCTGGAAAGTGTCCTGGTCCCCTCAGCCCTGTTCTCACTATGTAACAAATATATGTGGGTTTAGATTCCATCACTCCTCAGCCATTTTCAGGAGCCTCTGTGGGTCACCAATTTCAGCCACTTCTGGCCCTTTTTATCCTGTTGATTTTGGCAGTGTGTCCTGTTGTCTTATTCAGCTGAAAAAAAACCAGTACAATCTTGAAGATGAGGTCCTGCTAACCAGCTTCTATTTTTATTTTAAAACACAAGAGGGGAGCCCTTATCTACTTGAGTAAGGCTGTGTATGAAATGGCAATATTTGCCTCTTTAGTGGGATCACTTCCATGCTGCAGTTAAATTGTTTGGTCAAATAGGAGCTCCTTTAGAGAGGAGAAGGGCCCTCCTCTGACTTCATCATCCACACTACTCCAACTGGAAATGTGACACTTTGGTAGAGGGGGAAAAAGAAATAAACCATAAATGTTTTCTTATGATTGCCAGTTTGTTGTGGAAGTGTTGCTGTTCTCCTTGAATTTTAATTGAAAACTGAAATACTTGCAGTTTGTGCCTCCCTTACAAAATCACTATGGTAATTACAGTTTTCTCAAGCTAAGGTGTCATCCGTGGCTGATAGCAGTGTTTGAAAGGTTGACAAATAAAAGGGTCGTTTAGTTGGAATGGGAGTTAGTGATTTTTAATTAGAATTTTTCTTCTTTTTTGAAACATTCTTCTCTAATGATTGGGCGTGTTTTTTTCCTTTTCTTACATGATATGCACAATCAAAATGTTTAATGTGTTTTTTTTTTAATTCAGTCTTCAAACACATAAACAATTCCTTTAGTTATTCAGTCACTGAAAATGCTACTGTACTTTTAACTGTATAGATTTATTGTTCTTTTTATGTCCCAACATTCACTCATGCCTTTTACTTCATGTTTCAATAGTGTTGAATTTGGTAGGCTTTAAACAGATCCCTGCAGTTAAATATGAATTCTGGACATGTCTGAATGAGGATTGGTGTCTTAGTGAAATTTCATGGTAAAGCTGAAGATTTTGGATACTGAAATTTCAGCCAGAAGGAAGAGAAGCTAAAAAGGGTTAAGTGATTTGTCAACAGGGCTTAAAAATTGAGGTTTTTCATGGTACAGGTGAATTTTAGAAATCTGTGGTCTTTGCTGCTTGTTTTTGGTGGAGCTGATAATTAGTATTGCCTTATGTTGCACAGGTGGGGTTGGTTGGCATCAAACACAATAAGTATTGAGGGTGAAAGAAAATGGGAGATGGTGGAAAATGAGGTGTGTGTAACGGTGGAAGAGCTCAGGTAACTGTAAGTAGCAGTTTCTGTTCTAAACCATAAGTATTTCTTTTAATCCTTCTGTGTGTATGTATCACCTATGTTGAATTTGTAATTAAGTTTTAAATGAACCCCTCAGCGTACAGGGTAACATGGCTGTAAATTCATGGCTTCCAGAATGAATATGTGCCAAAATCCTACCCAGGTGATAATGATCATCAAACTTTTATTAAATCCAGGGTACAGTGTTCAGTCAGGACATGTGATATTGTCCAGCATCATTCATAAATAAACCTCATTAGGATTACTAAGTGTTACTAATTTTCATTAGAGATCTTTGGCACTCTCCTAAAATACTGATCTACTTCTTGTTAGTCTTGTATTATGCTCTTCTGATTTCTTACCTATTTATTTTAAACAAAGAAATTAATTACAGAAATTGAGCTTCACAAAATGCTCTTTCCCTTTGGTAACAATTTGGTAACCTAATGTCCAAGATGAAAGAAGACGACAGTTTGTTTTGGAACGGATCTTTCTCCTGCATGTCTCTGTAGGATATAATTCATTAAAATGTTATGTTTCTTTTTGTTTTCCGTCACTGTCCCCTTCATAGTAGTGTGACTCCTTTCTGCATGCGAATTGTATAACCTTCTTGCTTGAAGTTGACTGCCCCTGCTTTGTACTTTGCGTGAGTATTGTCACTACAGTCCATGTGACATTGCAGCAATCTTAAGAGATAGTGAAAAGAATAGTTTTCATCTTCCTATTGATTCTTGTGGCACTCTTGTACTTGCTGCACTCCTTCAAAACTATTTCCTCTTGTAAGTCTCCTTTGATTTGAAATCTGCTTTTATTAATCTACTCCAGTAACTCAGGTATTTTATTTCTACGCTTTGTTGGTTATTTGTACCCAAATATCCTCAACAGCCTTTCTTTTACAGCTCCCCTGTCCTTGTCTTACTGCAATGACAGTGGTTTGAAATGGTCATCACAGATTCATGCACTTGTTCTGCCTGAGGAGTTAATTGATTTGCATATGTAATTGTATTGTAACAGGATACATACCTGTGCTACTTTATCTCATTCTCATACTTTATCTCATCATTATTTAACAGAAAATACTGTAGAAAAGCCAACATTGAAAACATGTGCAAGCAATAGAATGGCTAGTCAGCTGCTGTTGGTACTTTATAATTTGAAAATAGCATTTCTGTTTAAACTTTCAGACTGGCTCTGCATCCCCAGTGATTCTTCAGGCTGAATCCTAATTTCAGATATTATCAGGGGTGAGTGAATCATACTTCCCTCCTCCCCTTGGTGCATGATGACGAGTGTGCTAAAGATCCTTTCCAGGATAAGTTAAAATGCTTGGAACTTGTTTTCCTGTCCAGTTCTGTAATTTATATTAATTTTCTGATTGATCTGTTCTTAAAAGTATGTTAAGAGTTTCCTTATGTTCCTTTTGAACCTACCAGAGCTCCAAGTTAAAAATCTTCCTAATGGAAACTGATACAGACTTAAACTGAAACAGATGTTGGGGTGAGAGCAGTGAAACAGGGAACAGTCACTGCTCCATGTTCAATTTTATTAAATGGTGCCCTGGAGGCTGTGGTGTTCAGCTGGTTTGTGTCAGGGCCAGGGCTGCTCTGCTGGCCCTTAATTGCCCTGAGCAGACTGACCTGGGGCCTCACCAGGTCCCTGGGCTGGAGCTCTTGCCTGTGCTGTGCGACAGAAATGCCTGTACCCAACGTGTTTCCTGCCGTCTTGCCTTATGGACAGTTTTTCCTGGAGGAACCTTGGGGCTGTGTTGTGGGTAGCTTGTCTCCAGGCTCATCTCTGGTTCTGCCTCCAGGAAGGTTAAATTTGGGCATGGCCTGTGCCCAACCCTACCTCCTCCTGCTTCTTACTTGTCTGTCTGGACCCTTTGGAAGGTGTCCCTCTCCCAGCTGTGCTGCTGAATCCTGTGGGATCGTATCCCCTGTTTGCTAAGGCTGCACTTGCCTGGTTTGTCTCTACTCTTGGAGAAACTCATCTTCTTGCTCTTTAAACTGAGAGAGAGTAGGTTTAGATTGGATTTTGGGAAGAAATCCTTCCCTGTGAGGGTGGGCAGGCCCTGGCACAGATTACCCAGAGAATCTGTGGCTACCCCATCCCTGGAGGTGTCCAAGGCCAGGTTGGACAGGGCTTGGAGCAACCTTGGACAGTGGAATTTGTCCCAGCCCGTGGCAGAGGGTGGAAGTGAATGTTCTCTAAGGTTCCTTCTAACTTAGGTTGTTCTAGGATTCCGTGGTTCCTTGACAATTTATTTGTAACATCATGTTTACAATCTCTTAAAAAGTTGTTCAAAAACTTTGTGAGGGTTCTGTTGTTGTGCAAAAGCTCATGTTGCACAACCTGCACAAAGGAGCTTGTGTAGAAGAAAAAAAATCCATTTACTATTTCAAGGGGAAACTCTTCCTGCCAGTGGAGTTCCCACATCAGCCATACTGCAGAGATCTAATGGGCAACGCAAATGAAATCTGGTTAAGGAATATTTCTCTTAAAGGTAACCTTACAAGCATAAGCAAAATTAACAGTTGTCATCTGCAATCTGGAACTTCTCTAGATTTCATTTGGTTTCTCAAAACCTGTGAATTTTGAATGAGGCTACAATCTCTGTGATTAATGTAACATGTTTAGAGACATAAAATGCCTAGAAAAAATAGCGAGGAAAGAGAAGGGAAGAAAATCAATCATAATGATATTTCTGCATGGGACCAGAATCTTCTCTCTATCCCTTTTGTACTGTATTTAGGATACAGAATTTGCCTTTGCATAAATTAGTATGATGGATAAAAATATTTCTTCTTAAATTCAGTAAGACTTAAAGAAATAATTAAATGAAAATAAATATTAAGCTGTAAAATCTAACCCTACTCTTAGTGAAGGAACTGTAACTGTTTCAGTGGTTTTGATTCCTAAATGTGAAATTCCACCCACCTGGAGCAGTCTGAGAAATGGGAGGTATTTTGGAGAATAAGACCCACAGAACTGTTTGTTTTGCAGTATATTTTTGTGTTTGTACTGTTGTATTTGTGTCCAGTGCACTCCTGTTGTCTCCTCTTGCCCCCTGTGCCAGTGCCAGGAGCAGTTCAGGGCAGTGTGCTCGTCCTGGGGGTGAGGGAAGCAGAGGGGCTGGTCCAGCAGTGCTGGTGTGTCAAAAGAACAGGGGAAAAGGGATGTTTCTTGTGCTGTTTCCTGGGTACAAAACAGCTTAAAATGGTATGACAGGAGAGAAGAACAAGCCTCTGAAAGCCCTGAAGCAACTGAATGTTTTGTAACAGTAAGCTGGTTGGTAAAAATCTACTGCTCTGTGGAGGATGTGAAGCTGATAAAGCTCTTCTACAGAAGTGTTTTCATTCTGTTTGTGTAGTAGAATCCTTCTAATTGAGTAGCTGGATCTCTGCATAGGAGAAAACAGTGTCCAATATGAGAGAGGTAATGGAATTAAAACCTGAAAAAAATGGGATGCAATGGAAATGAGGTAGATAGTGAGTGAAAGACAGGTAGATGTGTATTTGCATTCCTTTCCTCCCTTCATTTAACCTGCTAAACAAATCATGCTCAGTATTGCAGTAACGGAGATGATTTTAATCACTCTGCATCTCCTAAAACACCAGTTCAATCTATCTGTGACTTCACTTGCACAGATGAGGTACAGGAAGAATCCAAACGGGCGTCTGACAACACTTTGAGGTTTCTGTCATGTGTTCATCTCTTCTCTAACACACACCGTGTTTCATCCTTTATGTTTCTGTATCACAAAGATAACTATGGGAGCTCTCAGCAGGTGTTCAGCAGTTAGGAAAAAGTTGGCAAAGATTAGGATTTAAACAAAGAGTGTTTAGCTGAGGAGGCTACAGCAGAATACTTCAAACAGCTCACACAACAGGGTGCTGCTACAAAGACTTTTACAGTATCAAGCTAAGTAACTTTAAAAGGAACAAGATGATTTAAATAGGGTTGGGGTTTTTTAGCTCTGTGTTAGGGGGTTTTGTGTGTAACTATTTGGTACCTCGGTGTACCACGTAAATCTGCATAGCAGAATGCCTAGAGAATTTTGAAGTATTTTTGGCAGTTTTTAGAATTATCTTGCAGTTATACATAAAGTACTCTGTGATTGTGTATTTCCAACTTGTCTGCAGTGGTAACACTCATTTATTTATTTATTTATTTATTATTAAGTAGTAGTCATGAAGTGTTTATACACCTTCTACAAATTGGTAATATAGTCCTCAAGAGTTTTTCACTTATATTTCTGTGAGATGACAAGGCCAAATAAATGCTGAGTACTTAGTTATGTAGCTTGAAATCCATCTAATTTCACTTCGCTGGAGTCATGTATGTTTTCATATGGAATGAATTATGTATGTTTTTTTCCATTGGATACTTTGGTTCTTCTGTTAAGTCAGGCTGCCTTCTGCGCAGAGTTGGGTTCATGAGTGGTGTGTTCCTGTGCTCTGAAGTAGCCAAAATATCAGTCTTTTCTCACAACATCCATTTGGTTAAGCATCTTCCTTGTAGAGCAGCATCCCTCAGTAGAATGTAAAAGGCCACCAGTTAGACTTTGTGAATCAGTAACGTTTAGAAAATGAGTACAGAACTGCCCCACACTATTAAATTTCTGATTATTTAAGTCAAGAAGGCAAGCACTTAGCTTCACAGACTGATTTCCTACATACTTGAAGGAAGATTGAAGTGTTTATTACTACAGCTTTGATGGATTTTTGTTTTGACCTTGCTACTTACTGACCCTCATTTCTATACCAACAATGTAAACTCTTAATCAAGACTGTGCTCAAGACAGTCATCAGGAGCGTGACTGGGTTCCTGTGGAGCAGACAGGAAGCTGGAATAACTGCATGTGTTGTGCATTCCATGGAATGAATGTGCATTTGAGATGGATCTTAGTCATTTCGCAGGGAACTGTTTGACTTGTTTTGAGGGATTTCTTGTCTTCCTTTTCCTTTACTTCTGTCCAGAGATGTGTGCAATAGTCTCCATATGAATGATCTGTTACCACTATATTTGTGGTTTTGCACATAATGCCATGTGGACTTGTACAGATTGGCCTCCTTGCTAGACCTTAAAATTCCCTGTGACAAAATCATCATCTTTTCTTTTTTATTTTGATTTTGCCACCTATTGGTTTGCTCTGCCCTCAAGACCTTAGTTGAGAAGGGTTTGCATGTAGTCATTGCAGGCTTGTTCTCTGTCCTATTTATATATTAGTTAAATCTGTCTTAGGCTCTTCAGCCTCTTTTCTGAGCCCAAAGGATCCCAATGTATCAGTCACATTGAACAGAAAAATTAATTAAGAGCAGTTCTAAAAATTACCTGAAGTATGTGCTGCACTGCTAGTTCACAGAACTAACCAGATTGCTCAATTTGGGAATATAGGATACTTTTGGAATTGATTGTGATTTAAAGTAAACTCTGGCTGGTATTCTAAATGGAATTCCTTGATGAATCATTTGCGTATCTTGGAACCAGGTGACCAAATCTGAGGCAAGTGGCTGTGCTTTGGAAGGTCAGTTCTAGGGAAGTGAGTGAGGGTAGGAAAGGTGTGAGTATGGAAGAAGAACGCTGAGTGATTTAGTGACTGTCCAAGCCCAGTGATCCTGCTGAGAGATTAAGGCAAGATTTAGCTCTCTTTAGTGGGCTAAACACAAGATCTGAGGTTTATCACATACCTGGCCTTTTATCTTTTCTTGGCAAGAGGAACTGGACTTGGAGCCTCTGTGTGGTTGAAATTCTAGGACAGAATATGTTAAGGTGCATGAGAAGCCCCAGGGGGTACACCTGCAGTGCTGTGTGCTCATTACACTTTCACAGTAGCTTTAAAATGTAGTCATTGTCCCCAAAAAGGTGCCAAGATTGTACTTTGTTTATCAGTGGGAGGGAGAGCACAGCAGTCCTTTTGGGACAAGTGTACTATGAGAGCCATTAACGGACCAAGAGACAGAGCCACCATCACAAACTCTTTGGACTTTTATTTTTGAGATATAAGTAAGTCTAAGTTGTTTTTTTTTCTCATTTGTGCATCGTCTCCCTCTTCATTGCATGCTTACCTTCTTTGTTTCACTTCTTTGTTTATATTAATTGGATGATGGAACTTGTGTTCAAGACAGAAAGAATTGGAGTACTTTAGGTTATTTCTCTCATTCTTCCATGCCCCTCTCAAAAAAAGACAAAGAAAAAGGAAAAAAACCACCAAACAAAAAACCCAACAAAACATCAACAAACAAACACGTAGCCCTGGATTTCTAAATAGAATGAAAAGCATCTTTATTCTGTAGTAGTAAAAGAAAAATTCCTTTCTGTTTTGGCAAGATAAGAGACCTTTATCATATCTTTTAAAATGGTTTAAAGTGGAGGATTTTTGTCATCTATCAGCTTGAAAGGTCATGTTTTAGGCAGTCAGTCCTAAGCCCCTTGGATAATGTTTACAGTGCTCTCAAATGACTTAAAATGGACTAAATTGTTTTCAGCCGACAGTAGTAAAGGTCATGGAGGAAATCTGTTTAGTCAGCCTTGCTTGCTTCCTAAGTACACATAGTAAAAATGTGCCATAAACTGCAGTAAGACAGAAGTTTTAACTTTAAAAGACACTGGAGGCTAAGGGAAAGGAATGTACCTCTTGTGGATATAAATTGCTTGGCAGAGAATTCTCTGAGCGGGGGTTGTTATGGCAAACTTTTGTCCAATCAAGGCCAGTTCTACGTCTTCCTTTTGTTGTCTCCTTTCACATTACAGTTCATTACTTGAAGAATTTGTGGATTTAGGGGCATTTTTTTTAATCTCAGTGCGGTGCTCCAAGTCCCAGACACTCAAATGAAAGGCAGACCTGCTCTTAAGGGAGTGGTGGCTGGGGGTGGTGGTGGAGTAGACAAAAATTGTAGCTCAGTGTTGCATTTCCTGAAGCTCCTTTTCAGCCCTCACTTGCCCCCAGGACTTGCTGTTCCCCTCTGTGCAGCACCTCACTGTGAGTGTTGTGTTGGTTACAGTGACAGTTCTTGCTGTGTAAGGTATTGGCAAGTACCATGAACAAATGGTCTTATTAGAAACAAAATAAATTACTGTCTCCTGTTTGTTGTGATAGCAAAACATGAAGTTTAAAAACTCAGAGTGAGTGCTGCTGAGCTGATTCCAGGCAGCTCCTGCTGCATTTGCCAAGCTTTAGAAAATGGGCTCTTAACTGGTGCTCATGGCTCTTTGTTAGTCAGTACCCAGTGCTGGAGCAATATATTTTATCTAAGGTGTCTCCCAGTTGAGATTTATCCTCTCTGTACACACTTAAACTGAATGTACTTCTGCCAGTCCACATGGAGTCTCATCATGCTCCTGTTTTGATTCAGGGAATGGTAGGGGTGGATTCTTAAGCCTGAAGTTCATTCACTGCAGGACCAGGGAACAGGGAGGAGTGGCAGGTTGTCACCTTCACGAAGCCTCTGATTCCAGAACTGCAATTCCAGGGGTTATATACTCAGACTGTGAGGTGGTGGCTTCCATTTTCTTTTTTCTATCCTCCTTCCCAGGCTACTGTCTGGATTACACAAAGGGTATGAAGTAACAATGAATTATATCATTTGTCCCATGCTTTCCAAGGGCTGCAGTATGGTGCAAAAGCACTCGGGTAACTCACCTGTAAGTCACAGCAGAGGAAGAGAAAATAAAATCTTCAATGGTTTACCTTTTTTGCCTTTCTGTGTACACTTACTTTTTTCAAAAATAATTATTAGTTCATATTCTGCACAAATTATTTCATAAATTTATTGTAATTGAACCTGTTTCGTATAATTTAACTGGTTAGGCTCAATATGCAAAGGAAAACTGAAGAAAAAACTTTGACCAGTGTACTCAGCATTTCTTTATTTATGTTGCATTGAAAAAAGACTTTATGTAAAGTAGAATACTCTTTGAGATGCTTGAGACCTTGATGTAGGTCAGGAAAACTGGTTGGTTGGTTGTACATGAAAAAACCCCACCTATGAATGTACACTTAAAATCTATAAATTGCAGGAATAATAAAAGAATAAGAACAGCTCCCAATGTTATTTCAGGTACAGTAGCATGCAAGTAGTATTTTGGCTCTTAGAAGATGGAACTATTTGAAGGAGGTACCTCACAGTCTGATTTCAATGCTACTTTTAAGGAATCTGATGGTTCCTACTGTTGATATCCCCACAAGACTCTTTCCAAACTTTGGGCTGGGTATTGCTGCACTACTCTTGGCTCAGATTCCACTTAGACACGTGACAGCTGTCGTGGTTCATTGCCCTTCCCCACACTGTGTGTGCCTTGCAAAACTGCTTGTTGTTGTGGTGTACTGCAAAGTCACATAAATGCAGATTTATGATAAAGAGCAAGAAAAAGCTTTGCATGGATTGAAAGGTTAATTGCTGAAAAAATATCGGTGGGTCGTTCTTTGTCTGATTCTTCTTGGTAATCCAGATGACCAATATTTGCTCATTTGTTATGGGAAAAGTCTTATGCTTGGCTGTAATTGGCATCGACTTTTCTTGGAAAAGGGTAACATCTTTATCCAGACACATTGCAGGAACTTTGCTGGGGCTCTGGAGACAGTCCATGCTGACTCCAAGGACCTCCTCCCTCCCTTCTGCACTCTGCAGGCACAGGGTGCACCAGTGTCTGACTGAGAGAAGCACCAGGAATTCTTTGCAAAGGCAAAAGTCTGCCCAGGACATTGCACAGAAATCTCTGACACGAGGTTTGCAGATTCTTTGTGTATGCACAGGTGGGAGCATCCAGCTATGTTCAGGATTGAGCATTTTTCTTGAAATTATCTTTCCCCAGCATGAGGTGTAATAGATGTATTTATTATTTTGGCTAAAGGATCATTGACTTGTAAAAAAAAAAGAAAGTGATGTCTGAGAGTGTTGGAGAACTTTTTTCTTCAGTGCAAGACAGTCTTCCAATAGCAACTCAAGCCCCAGGAAAATGCAGTGATCTTGTGTGCTTAAATTTTGAATCACAGTTCTGAGGAACAAGGGCTTATAATTAATGTGATTTCTTCTGATGCTCAATTCTGACTTTGTTTTTTCTGTTATTTTGGGGGATGTTCCTATGTGGAACCTCCAGCACAAGATTTATGGTCTGTTAGGAGAGCATTTACCCCCTTGACTAAGCTCTTTACTCTGGGTGCCCTAGATCTTAATAGCTCTGACCTGCCAGATTTGAATGTTCCACCTGGTGTTCCAGCCTTGAGATTCTGACAACAGTTGAATGTTTTGTATAAGCAGTCTGATACACAAACTTTACTGTGACAGAAAAAGCCTTCCAAGTTTCTATTTCACTTTATTTTTCTACTGAATATTTTTAAACAATTTAATTTAGCTCTAGCTTTCGTTCCTATTTATTTAATTTTGAGATGGATTCTAATTCTACTTTGGATCAGATTTCCAATGGCATTTGCTTCTCAGGTTTTTCTCTTTGTTAATGTCAACCTTTCCAGAAATGTGTTCTCTAATTATATAACAAATGCAAAGCCATTAGTTTGTCTTTGAGTAGTTGATATTATATACAAATATTACTTTTTTTCTGTAATTGCTGGAAGCCCAGAACTAGTAGGACTTTTATGCTGAGGAGAGATGTAGCCAGCCTGGGTTTTGCTTAAGTCACCCAGGTAGCTTAAATTGCAAGGTTTTTACCAAGAGTGGATGTGATCTCATTTGAGGGAAATAAGTGAAAGGATTTGTCTGCCTTTCTCAGACAGCTTCAGACACTGTGCTGCATTCTTTGAAGTGATGGAGAGTCAGCAGCAAAGAGGGCAGTTGCTTAATGACCCCTTTCCAGATACAGTAACGGAATAGAAGAGCTGAAATCTGTGTTTGAAATGTGCAAAGTGCTTGCACAATATACAGTTACAGAAAACACTGTTCCATTATGGTAATTGTATTATTTCCCAGCAGAGTGGTTAATCCAGGGAACATAAGTGATACAGCACCATGAAAGGGTTGTCTGGGTTTCATCTTGTGCCTTTGAACCACGTGCGGTGTCTCTGCAGAGTCAAACGGACACTGAGAAAATACCGTGATAAAATTCCATGGTGATAACACGTATTTAACTTGCTGTGTTTTCATTGTTGAACAAATGCTCATTTGAAAGTGTAAATTATGTCAATATGTAATGATGTGCTCTTTATTACGTCTTGTTGTAGAGAAGTTTGTGTACACTGGAGTTTAGAGGAAACTAAAAACTTTTTCTGAATACTCACAAACCACATTCAAAAAACCAATGGTGAAGTAAAGAAGAAACTGTTGTTTATATGCTAAAAACCAGCAGAATAAGAGTGGAAAGAAATGAGCCGTAAAGGCTAAATAGGTCCTAATATGTCTGAAGTCCAAAAGATTTTTTTTAATTATTTTTAATATTTAATTCCATTGAAGCTACTCTTACAAGTTGGCATTTCTCTTAATTTCTCTTGTCTGGAAAGAAAGAAAGTTTAAATGTACTTAGCTTGAGACAAGTTCAGGCAGAATACCTGCCATGAACACAAAATTCTGTGATTTGATAAAAACTGTTCAGATACTGCTTTTTAGATTACTGTAAGAAAAAAGTGTGTGTTGTTTTCATCTGATACTTAGGCACAGCCTTAGAGCTTCTGCACTCAAAAAAATGCACATTTACAGGTATGTGAGGTGACTTTATTGCATCTCAGACCTGTATTTTAAGATGTGACATCGTAATTATAGGAAAAAATCTATTTGTGCATTTCATATGGTTCATATTTGAAGGTAAAAGTGTGTGCATTTAAATTTTGATTTAGAAATTGTAGTTGAAATAGTGCCCTTAATGATCATCAGAAGTGAGAAATGTAGCTATACCTGGTGGAGGAAAGCAACAACGTTCTACTCTGTGGCACAGGAACTAATTTTGGGTGGGGTGGTCTTGTTTGCTTGGTTGGTTTGAGGTGATTCTGTGTGATTTGAGCTATTTGTCAGCTATAAATCGGGCTCAGATGAGTGGAGCACTTTGCTTTTCCACCTGTCTCTCCTTTTCCTTCTTCCCAAACAGTTTATCTTTGTGGCCAGGAAAGAGCTCAGTTAAGAGGGTGGGAAGACCTTGTTGTTCTGTCATGTTTTCATCCCAAGGTATTAGTGTGTCAGTCAGATAGGCAGACTGAAGAACAACAAAACCAAACTATTCAGAAAGCAAGTTCCAAATAGTCTGTGTGACCAGACAGTATGAACTCTTGACTGATTTGACTGTTCATAAACAGAAAAATCTATTTACCTGGGTGTGCCATTAAATATAGTTGTTCTGGGACAGCTGAGCTCCTGGCCCTGGCTAATGGGTCACACAAGGCTTGTTGTGAGGGAGCAGAACTGGGGAGTGTAACTAAATTTGCTGGCAAAATGGCCTATTAGATAATTATACCTATTGCAGAAAGCATGAATTAATTGAAAATAGAATTTAAAATGGTTACAGGGGAAGGTGGCCTATTAGATCCATTTTTATTGATTGGGGTTAGTTTACCCTTCTCTTGGCTGTGGTATAAAAGACTCCTGTTGAGTTTAACTTTGCCATGTATGTAGTTGAACACAAACAGCAAAGTTAAAAGATTAGTCTGCCTGTAAAAGTTTGATTAGAACTTGTTGCTACAACTAACATGAAGTTTGCTTATTAATTTTAGTTTTATATTACCTGGCCTTTTTATGATTACTTATGTGCTAAGAATTTTCCCACTGTGGGTGTGCAGGGCTGAGAGGAATCCAGGTGGAGCTGTGTGTTCCCTGCCCTGTGGTCTTGTGTTGAAAGTGGGAGCTGGCAAGGCTCACTCTCCCACTGACCAGTGGAACTGCAGCTCCTCTGCAAAGGGCAGGAATGATGAGTGCCTTGCCTTGGCTTTTAGCACTCTAGAAAAATAGTAGTGCATAGCTGAAATAGTGTTTCTGTTACTGTGATTGAATTTCCTTTAATCCTTTTTATGTCTCCATCTACATCAACCTTTGTGTAATGCTCTAAGCATTTTTTAATGCCATCTGAAATTTCCCCTCCCCCCCAAGAAGTTTTTTAATTTGATTTACTGATAGTCTAATTGATCTCTGTGTGGATCAAGGGGTGCAGAGGTGCAAATTGTGCTTTACAAAGCAGCCTTGTTACTCTGGCCCCTTATACTCAGATGTAATTCCAAACAGAAACTGTTAAATGCTGAGGTAAGATGCAAGCTCTGTGAGCAAATTTAAAAGATGGGTATTGACTGGGTGTTGTGTCACTGGAACCAGACTTTCAGGCTCCCTGAAGTTTTAATTTTTGATTTAATTTTTTGATAATGTGTCACAGTTGTGACTATGTGTCTGAGGCAAGGCAAAAATGACAAGCTGAGCCATTAGGGAGTCTGTATCTACTTACTGTTCCCCTCCACCTCACCTCAGTCCTGGTTTTCCCAAAGTAATAAAAGTAAGTGATAGAACCATTATCTGACAGTAGGACAGGGACTCAAATGAAATTAAACAAAAGATCGCTTGAAAGCTTAAATTGTATGACTAATTAACAGACATTCACCTAGATTTAATGGAAAAATATGTGGTTATAGCTGGCTCCCAAATGTTGGATGTTTGTGTATGTGTAGATTTATTGCTCAGGTTGAGTCAGAGCTTTTTATAAGTCTCATGGCAAAATATTTACATTTGTGGTTTATTAATATATAGCCCATGCTTTTGGAATGGGTGTAGCTCTATTAATCTTCATGTGAAAAATCTTCTATAAATACCTCTAAATGAGCAGTGAAAGCAAAACTAACTGACTGTTGGCAGGAGTTGAGGTCTCAGGGTCAAGACAAGACACCTCTGAGTCCTTTGAGGTTTTGTTGAGTTTCATGTGATGACCCAGAAGTCACTGAGCAGGACCAGGTAAAGGCAGGGTCATGTTGGTCAGGCCTAAAGTGCGTTTACAAATGCCTCAAATCCAGGCTGTAAAACTAACTGTTAGTAGCTGATAAATTTATATGATAAAACAACAGCTTGTGATTCAAATGGTGTAGGATCTGGAAGCACTTTAGACTCAGTTAATCAAGCCCATGACTTTTGATGCTCTGGCAAGTACTTAGAGTGTCAGCAGTGCACTTTTGGTGAGGCTGGAGTAGGAAATGCACTATATTGGACAGTTCGGGCAGTAGAGGATGTTATTGTTATGTGATAAGGAGTTTTTAGAATAGGGATAATATAAGGAACCATAATCTTAATGGCTTTCAGTAGTACTCAGACTGCTTTAAAACACCTTTGTAAACAGGATTTAAGTCACTTCAGATACTTGGGGAATTAATATTATATATTACTGATTTATGTTTTGGAACTGATAGTCTCTGATGCCCTTCACCTCTTCTTTTCCAGAATGAGATGCCCCTCTAGGCATGTCTCTGTAAGGTCCTCATCTCTAACAGCTAGACATATAAAGTAGCAATCAGTCCAAACAAAAAACAGTTTTGGTTAAACAGATTTGAAACAGGTGTAGTTCACACACCTTAATTGGATTTCTATTTGTCCTCATGGCTGAAAAGCTTGGGCTCCTCCTGGAAATATTCCTCCTGGAAATATTCCTCCTGGAAATATTCCTCCTGGAAATATTCCTCCTGGAAATATTCCTCCTGGAAATATTCCTCCTGGAAATATTCCTCCTGGAAATATTCCTTCTGGAATATCCAGGCACTGCTGTCTGCAGGGGCTATTTTGCTTTGACTCTGATTGTTATTTCACATTTCACTATATTTGAGTGTTAATTGTTTACCTTATTTCTGCTAATAACTATTAGTTATTGGTCAAACTTGAATTCCAACAGACAGGATAAGCATATGAGAGACTAAGGAGACTTTTCTGTGGTAAAACAGGGAATATCCAGAAAATAGAATGAACTGCTGGTGAGTTCTGGATGACGTATGAAAATGAGCAGGTTTCCCTTGTATCTTGTTTAGCTTTCTGTGTTCAGTGGGATGCAGTAATAGTACATATAACATACAAAGTGTGCAACCTTTATAACTGGATGTCATGACAATCTACTGCCTTCTAAAACTCCTTTAAATGGATTTTAATGGCATGTAAGTGTATAGATAAGATTAAGTGGTTGCAATGTAAAACTCTGTAGAAAGCCTATTAAAAATACTGCTAATATAAATATTCATTCTTTAAAATATTAAATTTTTATTTTATATTTTTAATTAATTCATCTTTTTACTTTCTATCTTACTGTCTTGTGTTGTTTTTACTCTTTTTATTCCATAGAGATATAAAAGGAGATGGTCGGGGTTTTTTTTCCACCTCAAAATGCATCTACTCTCAGCACAAAAAAAGAACATAAAGAAAATCAAGAAATGTTTGGTCTTGCTGTCATCTTAGTAGCTTCCCTGTTTCAGTGAAAGCAGTTTCCTTGTGCTGTGTCCATTTTCACTAACTTCTTCTTGGTTTTCTGGATTGAACTTTAAAGATGGGAAATTCATCTAACATGGTCTTTTTTAGAAAAGCATCAAAAGTTTTTTGAGCTTATCTCTGTAAAAACTAGTTTTATTGTTGTAGAAGTTAAAGAATAGAGAGGTTATTTCCATCAGTTTTAGTGGGAAATAAAATGGATTTGCATTCCAAGATCAGTTGGGTGCTTTAGAAGATCTCCCTGGGTGGGCTGTTACTTCCCCCTGGTTTTTAATCTCAGTCTCTTTCTCCAGAACTCTTCCTTCCCCTGAGCGCTCTGTCTGACCTTTCTGCTCTGCCTGTCATAACTAATTACAATATCATCCATCTGCAGCGTGAAAAAATAAATTCCTAAAGCAAATAAACTCTGGAGAATCTGTGAGAAACCCCATTGTTTCCTTTGGTAGGTGTAGCTGACTTGATCCTTTTATAGCTGTGCATTGGTAAGTGGGTTTATACCTTTCCTTTTCCAAGAGAACAGTCTTTCTGTCCTGTTGTGTGCACTGATTGTTCCAGGATGTCTTGCAGTCCAACAGGGGTTTCTTTACTTGTACAGCTGTGCTGCTTCATTTGGGATTGGAGGGAGCGTGTTCCAGTAGTTTCTGGCAACATAAATTAAGATTATTTTTTGTTCTGTAACCCCTCACGTCCAGCTGTCGCTCAACTGCAGAAGATCTTGTTGTAAAGTCATTCTGGGAGATGAAACTGTCCAAGGAGCTGATAATAGGGAGTTGTACATGTGAAAGAACTTCAGAAAGTAAGGATCTGGAGCTCATGTTGACATGTCCAACCTGGGTTTACACATGTACTAAGCAAGAACTGTAATGAAAATGTAGTAATGGATTAATGCTTCCATTCCACGAGAAATGCCCTTCCTGAAAAAGTTAATATAGTTGCTGCTGTTGTATTGGAGGGAGATTTCTATAAAATACTGTCCTATTTATCAGTATGGAAATAACTTCTAAACAATTATTATGTTTTTGTAATTATTTCACACCTATAATATAGGCTTTTATTCAAGCTTAGTGTGTTTAACTATTGTTTTCTTAGAAAATGACAACTGTGGCATATATTGAATATGCAACTGTTCATTAACCAAATCTTAAACTTTGTCACAGCTACTGAAACAAGTTCTAGCTTGTGTTAGATAGCTTTTGGCTAGCTTGCTTTGCAATTTGGGAACTCTCACTGAAAACATATTAATTGTGGCATGTTAAACTGTGTTTGCTTCTGCCTTTCTAGGTGATAACTTGTTGCTCCTGTCAGTAGCTGACAATGGCTTTTTTTGACTAGAGGTTCAGGTGACAGGCTGTGCATTGATGCTCTTCCCAGGATGAGTGTAACTCCTACAATCAGAATTCTGATCCAGGTGCAAGTTCCAGCATTTCAGGAGCATTTGGTGGTGATTCAAGACTTGGTTGAATGTTCTTGCCAGTAAGTGAAGTGTTAGAAAGTCAGCAAAGCGTATGCAGTGCTGTGAACACACTTGGGTCCTGAGACACCCAGTGTGATCCAGTCTGTGTGGTTAATGGAACTTCCAGGGAGGAATTCAGTCTGTCAAACTCCACTGCCAATTGCATTGATGACAACCTGGTGCCTTTTTGCAGAGCAGTTTCCCTTACATAACACTGCAGGCATTTGCTGTCTGAAGTAGAAAAACTTGATAACAGAACAGCTTTTAAACGAAACAACCCCTGAAGGTTTGCTTTTCTCTGCTAATAATTGAGCTAGTGGGAATTTCTTTTATTATTAGTGGGGTTTTTGTTTGGTTTTGGTTGTTGTTGTTTTGTTCTTTAACTAAAAAAAATCTGCTACATGTATTATTCCACTTGAAAATCTCTGGAGGATTCCTGACATCCTTTACCTGAGGAAAGTCATCTGGAAAAAACTTAGCAGCAATCTACTGCTTCTGTCTCACTTTGTCCTCATGTTGGAGGGTCTTCAGAAGCAGACTGATCTCCTTGATGTATCAGAGCACAGGCTGTATTTCAGAACAGTAAATATTGTTCTCACAGCAGTCATATGTGAAATGTTTAAACATTTTCCTGGAAGTATCTGGGTTCTTGGGTATTTTCTGTATGCTGGTTGTGAAACTGCCACTGACTGACAAATTGTTTCTAGTAGAGTCATTGCTGATGGGATCAACTCAAAATTCTGGGTAGTGTCTCAGCAGCATCAGATTTTTACTTTTTTGGGGTTGTATTACTAATTTTTTGGACAAGTACCTAAGTAAAACTATTCAAAGATGAGCACTTGAAGTTTCAAATGAATCAAAAAGGCAATTTCAGATCGTGGACACTCTCCATGCATCAAGTAGATGTCTAAGTTTGGCTATTTAATTGTGGAATCCAGTGACTTACTCTCTGCATGCATTTTTACACTCAGAAACTTCCATGTCTTCAAGTGTTATCAGTAGAAATACAGGCAAAGATTCCTGGTGCAATTTTGCCTTCAGAATAGGTCATGGAAAGTTGCTCTGTTACTCTGCATGAAAAGGAGAAAGCAATTATTGTAGGCTGGGAAAAACATCCTTAAGTAGAGAGGGCAGATGAAACAACAAATTAAGGGCACAAGACAGTGCTGTGATGGATGACCCTATACACAGTAGATAGATATTTTGGTTTCTAATAACCATGTTAAGTAGGAGGAAATAATACACAGAGAGGCATGTTCTCATGGAATAAGTAATATTTTGATCTAATAGTGTGCTGTGACTTGCAAAAGACTCTACTGAGACAGGTGACTAATAACAGTTTTTAGCAGCATGACTACAAACAGCATCTTGTAGAACATGCAGATGTGCAGATTCCTATGTCTGTTTGTGGCTGGGGATTATTTTAAGATTGTGGTTATCCTTCCATTTGTTGGACACTTCTGAAGTGTTGATAAGGTGCCTTTTCATAGGGCAAAAGGCATACTTTTGGATACAATGCATTTTAGGTTCGTTGAACCATCTCCTGAAATGTGTATCTGTTTCACTTCAACTTGTGGTTTTGTTAAATTAATTTATTAAAATATTCTAAATGCTTGAACGTGGTACTTCTCAGCTGCTGTTGAGACTAGACCGGGGTGCTGGGGACAGTCAAAATGGTGATTTTTAATTTTTTAATTGCAACCTGCAACTTGGGGAACTGGCAGCCTTTCCCTGAAAAACAGTGGCTTGAAGGAATGGTTTGGTGACTGTGCTGCTGCTCATGTGGCACTTTCCTAATCCTTTGAGGTGTGTGGTAGAACACGACCCCTTGAGACACTGCTAATTCTATCTCTGGCTTATGGGTTGAGTTATTTGAATTTTTATTGGTCAGTGCTTAATGATCAAGGAAGATCTTTGCTTGTCCTGGTGGCAGCAGCTACAGGTCTGCCTTGGCAGAAAGTCCAGGAATCCTGAGCAGATGTAGAAGAAAAGCAATAAGGAGAAGACAATCAAATGAAAGAACAGACTTACAGATCTTGGTAGGAAACTCATAAAGAGAAGGGAACTACTCTTGCATGATGTGTGGCATCACATCCTGGGAATCAAGCAGGAGGATGGAGAGGTGCAGGGGGAGTGGGGAATGTTGTCCACTAGACTGGAGAGACTGAACAGATTGCAAGACAGAAAAAGAAGTTCAGCTCTTTGGCACAAGGAAAAAAGTCACAGTAAGCATTATAAAATCAGTATTAAAACAAAGAAAAAATAAAAAGACAGAAATCGCAAATGTTGCATCAATGATGATCTATCATCTTTGTTTCTGAGCTATTTAAATTCTTGTTAATAGGTAACTAATCAATTTTTGTTGGAATCATGGCTTGCTTGCAGGTATCTCAAGGTGTGATAAGTTCTTTAGGCAAGAAACAATTTTTTCCCCAGACTTAACATTCATTTCTGTGTTGTCCCTCTCTTTTCAGGAGGAGTTCAACACTGGTAGCTAATAAGTTCCTTCTGTTTGTATTTAATTTTATATCCATAAATGCTCCAATGCAATGAAAGAGATCCCAAAGCAGCAGTAGGAGCTTGTCTCTAATGTTACTGCTTTGTATTCCTAAAGTAATTTGAAGTCTCAGCCCTAAGTAGTAGAAGCAAAAATGCATTTACATACCAACATTTTTAGCAGGCTAATGGTGGTACTTGTAAAAATAGCATCAGCAGTCCATTCAAAACTGCTAAAAATATAACATGGCTATTAAAGCTTAATTGTGGAGCACAAGGGGACTAAAATAACAAAGTAAGGGTCTGGCCTTGCTCCTGCCCTCCTCTGTGTGTGAATTGTAATGGGTTTGGCAAAAGTCATCACTGCTGTAGCAGTGCATCTTTAACCAGCCTCTGTCTCCCATTCTGTACTAATGTTACTAATTCTGTAATGTGTGGAATATTTTCCTGAAACTTGAGTGCTTGCACGGCTTTTGCAGCCATGTCAGTTCAGGATGTCCCTGTAGACTTGGACTTTTTATATCATAACTTTCTTGGAATCATGTGTTTGAATACTCTCAGCAGCTGCCTGCCAGGAATTCTGTTGTCAGCAGCACCAAGTGTCATTCACAGGATAAGGGAAAAAGGTGAAAGCCACCAGACCTGGAACTTGGTTAGGTTTTCTAAAGCATTTCATCTGTACAGACTTAGGATTTTGTTCAGTTTTCTCAGACTTTTGCTTCACTTTGGACAGAGGGGGAGTAACACTGTTTTGTAACAACATGAAGCAGGTGATAATTGCAAGTTATTTAACAAAACTATGCACCATGAATATCAAGAAATAGGAGGGAGTAGCTGAAGGGAGAATAGCTGTGCCTATTTGGTTAACAGCAGTTAGGTCAGAACAGCCCGAGAGAAGAAGAGAGTGCTATAGAGGACTCGTGACTAGCCTGACTCACAAATATCCCATTTTGGATATGCTTTTGCAGTGATTGTTTCTAGATAAAGAAGCTTAGTGGGCTGTTACTGTCTTGATCTTTATGCCCAGGGCTGTAATACTTAATTCTCATTCCATCATTAGACTTTCAATCCATTTGCTTTTATTGCACTTTTTCTATTTTAAACCCCAAGTTTGTTAATTTTCTTTATTGTCATGCTTGTTCCCAAAGTTCTGTTCTGGTGCTGTGGGTCCCATTCTCTGGCTGCAGATGTGTTCACACTGCGCTGTCTCAAGCTGAGACTGAGGGTGGCTGGTTTGGGCAACGATCTGAAAACAAAAATGAAGTTTTCTAAGCACAGGAAAGAAACACAGACTCACTATTTTGAACTATAATGTAGTTACAAGTAATATGTTTATTAAGTTTTTGAGGAGCTGTCTCTCTCTGAGGGGGAAAGCTCGCAGTTGAGCTGGTTGGCAGAGGATTGCTCCCGGGAAACATGGGGCTGCTGAATGTTGTAGTGAACCTGATTTTTTTTCCAGGTTTTGTGATGTTCTGAGGTAACCTCAGTCACTGTCCCTATCACTGCATGCAGGGGAGACTCCTGACTGTTATTTGTGTAGGTGAAGATGCTCAGAGGTGCTTGGGAGCTCCTATAGCTGTGGTGTGCACCATCTCTGTCTACGTTTCTCACAGTCCATCCTTGAAGAGTACCTGTAAGACTGTTCCTCCTGCAAAGCCATGTCTGTATTTATTTACAGCAGCCTTTTCTTTGCCTTCTAAAGCCAAGTCCACGTTAAAGGACACTGAACCATCTCAGTGGTTTGGGTTGGGTCACTGCAGAGTTGGTTGCTGAGGCAGAATTGCTTCCCACAGTGCTGAGTCAGCAATTGGATGTTAATTGCCAAGTTGGTAGCAGATGTCTTATAAATATCTTTTTATGCTAATGACTTCCCAAAATGCTAAGTTTTTCAGGATCAATGAAGCTGTTAAGGGTTATGAGAGTGGCAGATTGCCCCAGAGCTGAGTAAAGATGAGAACCAAGTGTTTTAACCACTTATTTGATCTCAGAAAGGTGCAAGGACCTTCTGTACTGCTGAGACAAGAAGGCAAAATAAAATTTAAAAAATGAAACCAAACCAAAACCAACTGAAAACAAACCCAAACCCAGGGAGAATGTGAACTGTGAGTTAAAATGGTTCAGCACATGTTTTGGCTTTGTGGTTTAAAGTGGGTACTGTTGTTTTTACTGTTGCTTTCCAGTCCTGGTAATTAATTAAGGCTGTCACTTCCATTCTTACCTTTACTCCATACCCTTCACTGTAGTTAATTCTTCTCAAAGCAGTTCAAGTTTTAATTCTCTTCTGTAACTTTGCTTATCTGAATAGATTAAAACCCAATAACTAACGTCCTGATACTATATAGCCAGTTCTTTTCACAGAGTAGATTATTTGTGATTATTCTTATCACTGACATAGTAGCATCTCTTTAACAGTTATGTCTGTGTTCACAGTGTCTTAATTGACTTACTTATTAACTCTAGTTTTTGCTAGCTGTACTATTTCCCTTGCTAAACCACACAGAACTTGCTTTGACTTGGAAAAATAGGCCTTAATGGCAGTTTTCCACTAGAAGGTTGGCTCTGACTTCACTATTCAGATACTTTTCAAATGGAACTTAACATGTATGTTAGTAAACTTACTGAAAGGATTCACAGTTTTAATCTGATGTTCCCTCTGTTATTATCCATTTTTAGGCATGGCATAAACTAAACAGTCATCCTCTCAGAATGGTAATAGAATATATTGTTTATTGACTGCCTGGTTTGACTAACATGTAATTTAAGCTTTGCAAGGAGATCTTGTGTGTGATTCCATTATAGTTTTGTGAAGAGTGGGTGTAAGCTTTATGCGTTTTTCCCCCCTTGAAAATCTAATGTGAAATCAAAATATAGTTGATAATGCATCACACAAAAGGAAAAGCCACAACTCACCATAGGTAATGGCAGAGCATCACTACTTTCAAGAAAGAAAGGTGATGATTAGTTTTAACCACAATAAGGAAATGATGAAAGGTGGGGAACAGGAAAATGTGATTTTGTTGCTTTTGGATAAATAGATATTAAATTTAGGTAGATTGAGACATTTCTATCAAGGTAGAATTACAATAATTTTATTGGCATAGCCTGCAAAATCTATTTCTCAAAATATTTCTTAGGAAAGGTCAACTATAAAATGATTTTTGTAAGTAACTCCCTATGCGAGTCTGCCCTATAAATGTGCCCCACGTGTTTACCACTAAAAACCAATTGAACTTTTAATTTTTCTCTGGTTCCTTTTTAAAACCAGAATGGGTTATTGTTGTGTGACTTTATCTGAGCTTTCATAAAACATGTGGGGGAAAAAACTAGAATTGCTGGAAGATGGATTCACTTTGTTCCAACTACAGAACTTGTGTTTCTTTGTGGGCTGGTGACGTGATGCCAACAGTTCCGTTGGGATGCGAGTAGTGGTGTAATGGGAACTGTCACCAGTGACATTTTCATGCCTTGCCAGCTTTGTTTCCAGTGTGTGGGTAATTGTAAATTAGGCTAATAGAGTTTTTAGCCAGAATGAAGAGACCTCTTGTTCACCTTGTTCTTCAATGTGTGCTAAATAGATGTGTACAGCAATTACTCACTTTGTTTAAATAGATAATATTTTACCCTTAACGTTGCACTTGTCACTGCCAATAAGTAATGATGTAACTTTAGATTACTGACTGTCATGTTGCCAAACTGACCTATTTTTTTTCCTTCCTAATGTTTTTTTAAGTGAAATCTTATCAAACCCACTATATAGTGACTTCCACAACCTTTCTGAAAGCGTGTTTCATTTTTAATGAATTAGTCAACATATTTCACTATTCTGCATCTTTATATTTTATAGATGCAAGAAATCTTCAATTGAACTAACAAGGTAGAGGTTGCTAAAATTATAGTCATTTAGCAGGAGTCTTGTAGCCAGGATTTTCTCACTTTGCCCTGTATGATCTTTGTCATATTTGACATGACAGTTTTATTGAAAATTTTCCCCATTAAAACCTTCATAATAGACTTTGAATTAAGGTTTTTCTCCGAGCTGTGTGAATGAAAAGTGAATTGGAAATGACTCAGCAATTTACTAAGTGCTTCCTTGAAATTTGTGCTTACACAGGAGTATTTTGAGAAGAGAATTGTTTTGACTCCCAACCTTTCAGAATTAAACTGTTGGATATTTTCCTGATGCAGTGGGAAAACCAGAGTGTTGTTTCCCCTTCTCTCTCCATTCAGTTTATCCTAGAGAGAATTTTTTTCCTTTCTCTGCAATGTACAGGAGCAATTTTCCTAGTAATGTACCTGAATAAGGTAAGAAATATTAATTATAGTAAGACTATAAAAACCTACAGGATCTGATTCAGGTAGGGATTGTCCTAAACACAAAACTGCCACTCCACTGTTGAAATTATCCAGAGACTGGTGGTCTAGTACAGTCCTAGGCATCTTCAAACTCTTGTGTTTCTCTCACGCTTGAGAATTACTTCCTCTTAATCTTCTTTCAGAAGCTTAAAATATCTGAAGAGTAAAACACAACATTGCCCAGTAAAGAATAATTATCACTAAAGGGTTTTCATTGTCCTATGGAATAAAAAGGAAATGCATTCTTGGCCTGTGTAGTAAAAATAGAGTTGAAATACATTTAGGAAGAGTTAGTCCAAAAAGATGACTCAGATTGTGACTGTTCATTATAACAGTTTTCTCTAATTATGGGAATTCTGCTTTCACAGATAAGAACCTACTGAATAATTTCCTGGTGAGAAGGGATCAGTTATGCCAACTAACCAACTGCATTCTCTGTCTGTATGATTGGGAAAGCTTTAGTTTCATCAATCTTCTGGGGTTTTTTTGTGGAAGTAGTACATACCTGCTAATAGAACCTTAAAAATCACTTGTTATGCTCCTTTTGGAGTGTAACAATAGAATGGCTATTAAAATAGATTAAAGTAGTAAAGCAAGTGCAAGTTAGGCCTTCTCAGGAAGGTTTTCCTTTGCAGGCAGTTTCAGGTATTTCAGCCAAGTACCAGTTTTGTAGGGCTCTCGTTTTAAAGCAGGAGTGAGAGATGAAGACACTATTAATATTAATCTCTTTTATACAGAAATGCTGCAGTAGAACACCTCTTTTACTGCATGTGCTGTCAAACAGATACAGTCCTTTATTTTTCAGTCAAAATCAAGATGTAAATTGTCGGGTTAGACCCGGATTTTATCAAGTGGCAGAAATACTATAAACGATGGATTGACGAGGACGTAGAGGTCGGGGGGCCTGAGGTGGCTGCGGACCCAAGCAGGCTGAGAACAATTTATGAAGATTCTACCCAGTTCACCCCATACATTGATGTTTCCCGTTAATGACGTTTGTCATCAAGTCTACCCATAATATTTCCCCTTAGCAACCCTATCCAAGTTCTTCTTCCCACAGACCCTCAGGGCTTTTTCCCGCCAACCTTTCCCTCATTGGTTCAGATTTGGTGCAATACACCACTTTCCATATATGGCTCCAGTTATGCCGCGTTCTCCCATTGGTTCCTTTCTTGGTTCCTCATTTGCATACCCCTTAGCCAATCAGATTCTTCCCCCCTCCTCTTTTTCCAGAAGGTTCTACCCTGACCCTATACAAGTCCCGCGCTCGCTAATAGACTGGCTTCTCTCGTGGGCACCTGGCTCTGAGTGTGGTCCTTTCCTGGGAGCTGCGCCGGGCTGGGTGCGGGAGGAGCTGACCTTGGCTTCGAGAAGTGGCTAAAAGGGCTGATATCACTTCAAGCCTACGGCCATGATACCTCTCGGAGCTGAAGAGCTGCGCTTTGACTTCAGAAGCTCCTTCATCCACCGATAGTAAATATACTATTCCCTTCAATCTGACAGTGCAGAATAATAAGATGAATTCTTAAATGCCTAATTGGAGTCTGATGCTACAGGGATTTGATGTGAGATTATTCTATCATGACAAAGTGTTTGGGGGAACATTATGTTCAAGGCAGTGATCTGATGTATGTGCTTGCAGAGAGGTTTAGCAGATCTTCTGCTTTCAGTTTCTGTGAAAAAATGTTGCCATCAGCCTCAGAGTTACAGTTTTGTTAACAAGAGCCATTAATAAATGGCATAATGATCTCAGAGAAGAGGCAGTGTTCAATAACCCTTAAATCTAGGGAAAAAAACAAACATAGAGAAAACTGTGCAATTATTAAAGAATTTGCAGATATTTAGGTGTAGTTGCAAGTCTGTCATTGCCAGTTGTTTTGATAAGTGTTTTTAGGTCTGAGACAGAGGTGTTGTTGAGGAGATGGCAAATATCAGGATGTTCCTGAGCAGAAGTGGTCACAGGATGCTGCTACTCCAGAAGAGTTATGTTTGCAAGAAGACATGGCATGTCCTAGAAAAAAAAATGGAGTTGGCATGGACAGCAATTTAGTGATTCAGTAGTTCCCTTACTACAGCAATCCGCCCTGAAAAAATTGCCTGTGAGAGTTGGCTGAGCCACTCCTGTAAGATTGTCCTTTAGTCCTACATGAGATGCAGCAACCTTGAAGATCTTTCCACCTTTACCATTTAGAATTCACTGTTTGTAAAGGTGAAATATCTTCCAAATATCCATCCTATCAGTTTATAGTACAGCTGTGGAAGAGAAAATCTATGCCAAGAAGTCTTGAACATCATACTACTAATACACTTAAGACATTTCTCCTGGGAAATTGGAGCCCTGTCATAGAAAGGAAGTGTTTCCCCCTCTCATTTATACTCCTTGCAGAGTCTGAGCTGCATCGATGGTTCCTGATGAATAGTGTGCTCTGTGATACAAACGCCAGTCTGGGAATGGAAGAGCAGTGCAGCCATTATGGACTACTGGTGCAGTGCTGCTCATGTCCAAACTTAATCAGCATTAATTAAACAGATAATGTGGGTTTTCCTTATGACAAGCATTAGTTAATGGCCTTGAGTAGAGGAGGGTTCTGAAGAGCTTTTCTAAGAAGAGTAGTTAGAGGCTCAGTTCTAGCTTTTTGTTTTTAATGTCCCTTCCTTCCCCCCACTCCTGCGTTTTGGAAACCAAGAGCTATTTCCAAAGCAGTAAAAGAAAGAACTTTCTTACCCCTTTTTTCTTTGACAAAAAGAGATCACTTGGCCAGTTGGGATTTTTGTACAGAGATGTGTATGGCTGTTGGGAACCATCATGAACTTAGAGGGAGAAGAAAAGCAGCACTTTGCTGTGTTAAACTCAGTTACTGTCCCACCAATGCCCAAAGGGCAAACTTGCACTGCGGTGCAGGGCATCTGGCAGTGCTGAGAGAGGCCCTTGGGGCAGGGCAGTTACTGGAGGCAAAGGTGTTGCTTGTTCTGCAGTATCTGCCTGATTTTAGGCAGGTTATGTGTCCCTTGCATAACTTTGCAGTGGGCTTGGTGCAGTCAGGGAAAAAGGTCCCTCAGACAGACCTGCTACACAAGGTGAAGACTTCTTGAAAAACCAGTTTGCTGTTCAGGGGACCCAGGAGGTGTTTCCTCCTGCAGAACCCTGACATGAACCTGCACCACAACTGCGCAGCCAGAAAGTTAATTATAGTTCTTTTGGACAGGGAGGAAGAACAGACTAGAGAGGGAGTAGAATATTTGTATAATGAATAAAGGCTGAAACATGCTGCAGGCTTTAATTAAGCCTCCAGAAACATTGTGTCAGAGGAAAGTAGATACCAACATGAACTAAGTACTGATCTACTATTCAGAGATCATAACCTTGGTCTAATTACATTATTAGTATATAAATTATTGCATGAATTATTTATTTAAAATTAATATTAGAGATATTAGTTGTCATTAATAATGTGGAGGTGCCTTTTTGTCACAAAAGAACGGATTACCGTTATAATTACTGCATGAAAAATAGATATTGATGAAAAATTGCTTTTTGAGACATATCATTGTCATTATATTATGTATTTTTTTCTCTTCCTTTTTCTCTGTTCATTATTTTGTATTTCTAATTATTGTCTTTGAGAAGAGCTGTTAACTTGGTGACTTATTAGCAGTTATTCTGATATGACATATTCAGCACCTGAGAAGTACAGCTGCTTGGTAACCAGGGGAAGGTGAAATGGAGAAGACAAGTTGCAATATGTTAATAAATGAAGTTGCAAGTGTTGCAGCTACAGTTTTGTGAGTCTGCTGAATCCTGGTCTCAGATAAGTGACTTGCCATTTGTTTTCTTCCTTTGAATTTTTTTCCCCTTCATCTTCTCAAAGAAGGTGACAAGAATCAGCAGCAGAATCAAAGCCACGATACACTTTGCAAGGAATTAAAGTGTTGACATTTTATTTTAATTGTTCTGTGCCAACTGTTGGGCACTACTGGCCAGACAACAGTTTAACACAGAAAGGCTTCTCAGTTTGAAAACTTCAAAAGTAATGTTGTGCCCATATTGTAGTGTTTGTGCAGAAATGTTCAGCCCCCTGTTTGTGAGTGACCTCCTGAAACTGCTCTGGGATGAATAACAGTGTTAGTTCAAAGCTGGTTGAGGAGTTTCCCAGTAGGCTCCTGTTGGAGGAGAGAGGGCTTTTGTGCTGGAATCAAAGAATCCTGATGTATCTTTGGTTAGACAAACATTTGCGCCTAAATAGCAAAGACATAACTATCTTTTATACAATTATTTAAGTGGAAAAAAAAACCCCAAACCTGAGATAAATTTGAGTGGTTTATCCATAAAGAATATGGAGTGGGGAGGGGGATGATGTTTTCTAGAAATACAAAAGAAAATCTTGGAAATGAAAGAGACCTTTGCTCTCTCTGTGGTTTTTTTTGCGTTTTTTTCTTTGTTTGTTTAGTCTTTTTTGTTGTTGTTGTTTTTATAGTTCATCCACAAGTAAACTGTCCATGTTCAAGTCTTTATAGGCTGAACCCTGTCTGTGGTGAAGTCTAATTCTGCTGCAGTGAATATTTTTATGTACATCAGTCCAAGAAGTTCAGGAACATTATTTTTCTCTAGACAGACATTTTTGTATTGAACTCAGCAGTGGAATCTCTCTGAATGCAATTGGAATAAGAATGATCAAGGACTCTAAAATGTATTTTGAGAAAACTACCATCAAGTGTAAATAGCTGCAGGCAGAAGTAGAAGCAGTCACTATATTGTTGGAAATCCATTTCTGCCCAGTATTAGAGTAGGTAAACTGATTTTTGAATTTCACTTAGATTGTAGCAATTCAGCAGCAAGCCACAAAATGTATCTGCAAACCCAAAGAGTTGCAAACAAATTCTTATGCATTAATAACAGCAAAAGCCAATTATGTGTATTGCTCTTTGGGGAAAGTGAAGATTCAGTTAACTAAAGAGCAGTTTGAGGTGAAAGAAGTTGTGTGGTGGGGTTTTGATATCGCTTTGTTTGTGAAGAGCAACTGGATTTTATCCAAACAGGAAGTCCAAAAAATGATGCACCTGTGCACTCTGTGCTTGTTTAAGATTGATATGATGGTCTTTGAATTTGGGGCTGTTTGACTGTTACAGTTAATAGTACTCTAACATTTAAACATTAAACTGTTGACAGGAAATTATGTACATAATATTTCTGTTAATACAGGCATTCTTTCCTTCATCTTAGACATGTGTACTCTATTTTATGTACAGTTTTCTGTTTGCCAGGATGATTTGTGCTAGATTTATGCTTTGTTCTCAAACTGTGTGATTAATTTAGCAGGAACCAAGTTTATTGTAACTCCAGGAATAGCTACTCCTTTCCCATTTATTAGATTTTTCAGATCAGATCCCAGACTGGAGGGAAAAGAGGGAAATTACTTTTCCCAGGAAGGCAGTACAGGTGGCACAGAGTTATGCTCAACACAAGTTGAACTGGTAACACTGGGATACTCCTTCCCATTGCCAGTGCTTTAAAGATGATTCCACTCTGGAAAGGTGCCTGTAGGGAGCACCCAGGGCACCAGAGATGTGTTGTCCTACATGCCTGTCGGGGAATGGGTAACTCCTCTATGGATTTGTAAATTAAAGGTGGAAATACTTGCCTTTTGGAAAGTGCCCCTGAGGTATTTAGCTGTATTTGGGAAGCCAATCGAGCTGCCAGCCCAGGGATATTCTGATGGAGCTGCTCTGAATCATGGGATGTTTGGCTCTGTCCCTGCCTTCACGGGGTTGTTCTCGGTGCACAGTCTGGGAATTCAGCTCTTCAGGAAAAAAGTCAGACTCGCTGGTGTTGGGCTCTGGGGGTTTCTCTCATTATTCATGGGCTGGGGCAATCCTTTAAAACATGACAACTGTACTTCATGCCTTTTTCTGCCTACTTTTGGGCTATTACCTCTTCTGTTACTTTTGAGACACCTCCATGCTTAGATGGTGTTCTTGCTCTTATTCTTTCCTGTTAATTCCTTTCTGCTTGGCATAAACAAACACTTATTGACAACCACAATCCACTGATTCCCAAATGAGTGTCCAAATCATCAGATAATCATCCCTGGTGTTTTATCCATGAATATGGAGCTATTTTGATACAAATTGGAGACAAGAGTCTGCCATCAGCACACCCCAGAGCCCTACATGATGAGGTCAGTCCAGCACATTCCAGACCCTGATTGCCTGTGTGAGAAAAGTTGATTGAAATCTTTGCAATTAAGCAGGCAAAGGAGGAAAAGCCAGATTTAGCTCACAGTTGCTAAAAGTGTTTTAACTCTAGAGTTTGATCTCCTGCAAGGAAGCAGAGCTATTCCACCCATTCCCTCTTTGGTGTTCATCTGTATTTGCTTCCACATTTTCTCTGCTTAAAAATGCTGAAAGTGAATTGTTCCATTTTGGAGTCTTTTGCTTCTCATAACTATTGTTTGTTTTAGCAAACTGAGGCAGAATGTTTTCTATTAAAAGTTCTGACTTCTGTGCTTGCAAATCAAACAGAAAATCAGTTATTGAATGCAATTTGCTCTCAAAAAAAAAAGGAAATGTCTTCATATTCTAACTCTTTGATGGTGGGAGAGGGACAAAGGAAAATGGTTATTTGAGGGTTTTGGAGTTTCATGCTTTTAGCACAGTCTGTTGGGTTGCACTGGCTGCGTTTTGGGGTGTGTTAGGTTGTTGGTTTTATTTGTTTTATTACTTTTTGTTTCTTTAAGGCGAGTTCTCAAACTGGATCGTACAATACTGTATAAATGTTTTTTGACTTGAAGAAAATATTTTCTTTAGAGTTAGCAGAGTATGAACAAGTGTTGTCACCGGTAACTCTTTCTGCAGTAAATGACTTAATTATGTGCAGTTTATTTAGAAGTTTCATGTTGGATCATTGTTTTCCTGTCAGTGTTGGGCTTTGATGTAACTGTTGTCCAATGGGATCCCATTTGCTCTGCTAATGGAATAGTTTCTATATAAAGAACTGGGGAAAGCAGCAATCCTGTTGGGAAGAACTTAACTAACATTTTCGTGTCTTCAGCCATGGAACTGCAGCACACCCAAATCAATCATGGGCTGCTACAGCTGAGCCTTTCCCACTTGCCCGAGGGCAAATAAACAGTCCTAGTGCTAATGTACATCTGGTAAGAGCTGTAAGAGCAGCAGACACTGTGAAACTCAGTGCCTGAAACACCAGATGATGATTATTCCTGTAATGTGTTTTGTGACTCTCTGGAAGCTTTCAGGAAAACATGAGGGATGCAGCCTGTTAATCTGCTTTTGCTAAACATTGTTGTGTGCAGCACCCTCTGTGTGGGGGGAAGAGAAGGGAGGAAATGGGTATAAATGTTGGAGAGGAAGGAGAACCCCCAGAAAGGTGTAGGGAAGAACAGAGGGGAAGGAGGGGAATGTGGAAGTGGATTGAGGGTTGGAATGTGAATGAGCATCCAGCAGGTCTGTGCTAACCTGGGATGTGAAAAAGTACAAATAGAAGAAAATAAGAGAATACATTGGGATGGACACTCACAGGAAATAATAGTTAATCACTAAAAGTCCATTTTTGTTAAGTCTAAATGCATGGACAGCAAGGTTCCACCACTTTATTTAAACTAGAAGATATTCCTGTTGAATGTGCAATGTGACATCTGAGCTTGTGGTGCAGTTTTGATGGCACATTGGCAGTACCTGAACACGTGTGTGTCATTTTGTCTAATTCTAGCAGCCTAAATATAAAAAAACAAACAAATAAAAACATGGCTTCAGGAATTCTGTTTAAGCAAAAGCTGCTGGTGCTTTTCTGCAGCAATGTAGTGAAGTTACCAGAAAACAGTTACTTATAAAAATGGGTTGAGAGAGCTCTGTGATATTTCTGTGGGGATTTCTTAGGTGTGAGCTTAAATCTTTGTAAGGAATAAAACTTTGTCAAGGGCATTTCAAGCAACAGATGCTCCAGAAAAGAGGCACAGTGATGGCATTTTTGCATTTTAGCCTGATTCCTTGTAAATGTAGTTTTCCTTTTCAATGTGGAGGAGAAAAAAATTTTGTTTTATTTTTCGTTTTTCCACTTTTTTCCCCTTCACGTCAAACATGCAAACATGCCTGTGATAAGTGGAATGTTTTAGTGGGTGGAAGACCTCTCCAGGATTACAACCCATAATTACTGCCAAAGTTGTATTCTTTTTCTGTGATCTCTTCTGCCTGGTTTTTTCTAGAAGTTAATTTTTCTGTGGGCAATGAAGAATATTTAATTGTGAGGGAAGGATATTATTCCAGCTGTGCAAGGCACTGTCTTCTCACTGCACATTGTGATTCAAGAGACAATTATGTTTCACTTGGTTCATTCTTTTTATCACAATCGAGTTTGATGTGCACAAGTTAGGATACTTGATAGCTGAGCAAACATAGGATGATGGATTCAAGCACATCAGTTGTCAATGCTTTTCCTGTTAATTCAGGAATTTTGCTGGGCTCACTGAAATGTTCCTGTGGAAACAAACTTCCTTCTGCTCTATGTGAAGTTACTTAACACTTCAATTTTCACTTGGCACAGCCTCTGACTTGGTGAGGATTCCTTACACGTTCAAGTTTTACTGTACATTGCTATAATTAAGGCAGCTCTGATTATAAAACTGGTATCTATATTGCAATGGTATGCAGATCTTTAGATTTCCTGGAATTAGAGCAGATAAATATCCAGCTAAAATGAGCTCCAGTTGAACAGACAGCCTGGAGAAGCAGACAGTACTTTCAAAGATTAATGCAAGATATTTAAGATGATTTTGTACTTCTCATGTTTGGCCATGTTTGACCTTTTCAGTGGTGGCTTAAGGATTTGTAAGGATCCCTTTTGGCTTTGAATCTGAGAAAGTGGCAGCTTTTGTTAAGGAGAGGGAGGACACAAGTTGGAGGCTCTGAAGATGCAGTAGCTCACTCTTACATACTGCTGACTGGACTGCTCACTCTGCTGGCTTCTCCCTGCCTTCTTGAATATCTGTTCCCTGCTGAGTTACATAATGAACGTTCTCTGAACTCCCACACTTTCCACATGCCTTCCCACACAGCCTCTTTCTTCTGCTAAAAAAGGATGGAAGAATTCTAACTCACTTGCTGAAAAGCTTCACACAATGCTGCTGAATCACATCTCAAAATGGGAACAAATCTTTCAAATTTCCTTTAAAAAAAAATCACCACCCAAAACCCAGCAAAGTCAAACACACAAGAAATCTTTACCTACTCTCCAACAAAATTAATAAGATGGTAAGAAGGGCAAAACAACACTGAAGCATTGGTGGTTCTTGCAGCCAATATAAAAGAATAAATCTTGCAGGTTAGGTTAGCTGCCTTTTTAATAATTTATATCATTGACATAGCAGGTAGCAACAGTTAGAGGTGGACAAGTGGTGCAGACACTTGCTAGTCAGAAAAATGTGTAAAAATTCACTTTCCAGTAAACATAGCAAAAGCAGGAAAATTTCCAGTTGGCTCTTGTGTCTCTATTGCTTTGCATCGTTTACAGCTAAACCTGAATGGAGGAGGCAGAGCCCGTTACAAGACCTTTTACTGTCCAAATTCTTGTTGCTCTTGTTTTGAAAATTACCTTTATCTTTTGGAGTCTTCATCTTTATAGCGTGGGAGGCAAGGCATTGCAGTCTGATAGGAATGCACCTTATAGCTAAGTGTAAATATACTTGAAAAACCAGTGCAAATTCACATTTGAACTGATTCTTCAAGTGTTAGAACTTATTAGAGCATGATTAAAGTGTAACAGGACCTTGCCAGGCTCAAGTTGGAACCTGTAAACTTTACTTGATGGATATTAATTTGCCAGGTGATATCCAAGTCTTCAGTGTCATAAACATAATTTTCTTTCATAATTCTTCCAATGATAGAAAATACCTTATAGCAAGAGCTTATGCAGGTTTTTTAGGGATGTTCTAAGGAAAACTGATGTGTGAGAGAAATGGAAGTTGGAAAGCAATCAGGGTGGGTTCTTGCAGATTCTAGAAGCCTTGTCTTCTGGTTTTGTTTTTTAGTCCAGGAACTTTCAATGTTTTCTTAACATAAAATAAACTGGACATAATGTCTTCATTTTTTTTTTACTTAATTTCCTCGCTGTGGTGAACAAGGCTCCTGGTTTGTTCCATGTGCCTTTGAGGTCCCTGTCCTTGGGTCTGTCAGTCTGCACCCATAGCATATCTTCCACTCTTAAGGGATCCTTCCCTACCCTACAGTCACACTGTATTTTGCTTTCCAAGGAACTTCATGGGTCATTGTACTCATTTTTTCCTCTAGGAGAGATTTCTTCCCTCTCTCAATGTAGCAGCTGCACCAGATGACCTGTAGGCATAACTCTGCTTTAGAGAATAAGTAATATATACTGTGGAAATTGGGGAGAATGGATGTCATCCAGTGGTACCTTTACACTGCTGAAAACATCTTTTTCTTCAGTTAGCTGTTTCCACTTTGCCAGACTAATGCAGGAGCACTCAGTCCCCCAGAGTCTGTCTGAAGCTCTGTCACTGCTCCAGGTTTTGGTGCTCTTTGTGCACACTCCTGTTCTTTCCTGAGACGGTCACAGCATTGGTGCACAGTTCCCACTGTCAGTACAAGCCTTTGCATGGGAGGTTTTTTTCTTTTTCCCCTTAAGATTCTCTCCCACTGTATCCAGAGAGGGAGCTCAGGCTCTTTTCTGTGTGTCCCTCACACCAACAGACACAGGTGGCTTTCTGCAAACCTCTGCTCTTTCTGCAGGATCAACAGGATTCTTCAGTCTGTGTGTGTGTTTACATGTACTCCTAGCACTGGACATAAATAATATGGATTTACACTACACTGCAGTAATTTCTTATAGTATTTGGGGATTTATGATTGTAGTTTTTCAAATTCAATTGCTTCTGTTTTCCCCTTTGTATTTCTGAAAGTCTTACAGTAAAGTTGTTTATATTTTTGTCCTGTTCTCGTGGTATTTTGAAGGGGTTTCAGGTAGGTCTGTTGTGCTGTTTGTAACTTTGCAAAAGTTAATCTCATTTTGACCTTTTTGGGGTTTTTTTTGGTGGGTTTTTTTTGTTTGTTTGGTTGGGGTTTTTTTACTTTTTAATAATTCTTCATTAAGTCTTGGTCACATTTGAGAACTCAATGTGTGTGGATGAAATGGGGCCTCTAAATCACCCGGAACATATTTTCTTTTTAATTTTCTACCTTGCATACCATATGTACAAAATAGTCAGAACATCTTATTCCCTCATTGTTTATAGGCAAACAAGATTTAATCTCTATGATTTTCCTGCAAGTAATTAATGTATGTGGCACTTGGGTTGTGTGCTCATACATCCTTAAATTCTGGTTGATTTCTGATGTTCCTTATCAGTCCTTTAAGTGTTTGGTTATGTTTTTTTCTTTTGTTTTTTGTTTGGTTTTTTAAGTGTCTTTTTTTTTTCATTAATAGCTGAGAAGTCGTTTTTCATAGTTTTCCCAGTGCAAGAAGTTAAAACCACTGTGACTGACAGCCCCTGGCTACAGCTTAATGAGTTTACACTCAACCAGAGTCCAATTATACACTGTGTTTGTCAACCACTATGAGATAAGGAAAGAATGACTCAGGGTAGGGGACTTTGCGTTGTGGTTTTACCCCAGATGGCCAATCAGCCCCATACAGCTGATCATTGGACTTTTGGTTTTAAGTTGAAAGGGAAACTCAGAGTTTTAGTATTGTATTTGTTTTGTTTGTGGGTTTTTGGGGGTTTTTGTTTGTTTTGTTGTTGTTTTTGGTTGGTTTTTATTAATGTTCAAATAAGCAAATTTTGCAACAATTTTAAAGGCAACCTATTCTTTATCTGTGCTCACTGCCTGATCATTTTGTGGCTTATAGTGAGGCGCTGACCTATGAATTAAAAAAAGAAACTCGTGTGTTTTGCTGTTCTGGAGTACCATGTGTACACACTGCATGTTTTAATCAAAAACAGTAGAAAAATCTATCTTGACTTGGAGTATTTATATTTGTAACTTCTCTGTCAGTTTTTGAATTCAGAAATACGTGTAGCACCACTTCAGAGTTTGATACTTCCTTCTGAGTGGCATAAAAAGTGATTATATTCCTGAATTCTTGTGCTTTCTAACTCATTGGCCATGTAAGCACTCTCGTTATTGGTACAATTAGCTGCTTAATGCATGATTCAGACAAAGATCTTTTATGTAAGCATTAATCCAGGGAACAAAACTAGTAAAATAAATACAAATTGGTTTGGTTTACATCCCTGACAGTGCTTAAGAAGACTGATTGCATCTGGCAGCAACTTTTGACTGCACCTAGGAGTGATCAGTGTGGGGAATTGGCCATTGGCAGCAGGTTTGAACCTCCAGTGGTTTCTCTGCCAAACACAGCTGTCTGCCAATTTATATCCACAACAAGTCATTGCCTTTATTATCAAAGCACTGTCCATATTAGAGAGACAAAAACCCTTCATTATGAGCCTTGAGCAGGATGAAAGACAAAGAGGGATGGCTATAAAACCTTGTCAGTCTTGCATGTTGTTGGCTTGTGGTGTTGTGGGCATCCTTGTCCCCAAGAACCTGCCAGGAATCCCAGAGGTCCCTTTGTGTTGGATCAGGTGTGCCTCAGTCTCAGCTGACTCCTTCTGCCTGGAGATTTCCTCCTGCAGGAATTACTGTGTCATGTTCAGATAATGGTGTGTTTGTTGCCATCCCTGGATGTGTCCGTACAACCTTAACTAAACTGGGACTTGTAACATCTGTCTCATGTTCTGTCTTTAATATTGGCTTCTCATAGCATTGATACGATGCTGCATCTCATGGAAATGTTTGCATCTTTGCTGCACCAGTCTGTTGATGCTGGCAGAGATTTAAGAGTCCTGCATGCCAGGCTGAACACACTGAACTCCTAGTGCTTGTTGCTGTTAGCTTTTGTGTTTTTGTTGAAGTCAATATTCTGATGTATGTTTTATTTATGGTATCAGGGAAAAGCCCAATAGCTCTATTAATCGTGTCTTTCCCTCTCTGAAAAGTACTTGTGCTCTTAAAGCATGGAACAGATCTTTCATTTTGGAGTAAGAATTAATAGAGTGCTGTGCTCTCGCTCTAATGTGATTTAGATTCAAAGACCACTGAATGCTGTGCTATAAATTTTAAGATATAGACTGATCAGTGCAGGCACAAGGTAATGCTACAGGGTAGAACTCAGGAGACCCCACCAGAGCACACAGTCTGGGCAGTGAATTTAGTCTTTGTGATGAGCAAGAGAAGCAAAGGCTGGTGCTGCCATGCCCCTGCCATGCCTGGGTAAGCAAACAGCCATCAGGGCTCTAAATGGGTTGTGGTGGAGCAGAGCAACACTGAGAAGTGAACGTGGTGTTGATAATCCTAAGCATTGAACAGTCCAGGAACCTCATTCTCAGGACTGATAAGGAGCACGTTGTAGCTGGAGCCAAAGTCTAACTATGAAGTTGGCATTAGAAAATGATGGACAAATAAAATTAGTCTTTGTTGGAAAAATTGCTTTTTTTCTCATGTACACTGGGGATACGGACACAAATTTATCCAAAGCCTTGCTCTCTTTCTACCTATTTTTATATATTTTCTCCCAGTTGTGTTGCAAATGTATCTCAAGTAATGACCTTTTCAAGCCAAAGACATTAGTGTTTGTAATATTTGTTGTTTTATTTTTGATCTATAGACACTTTTTTAGTGATAGAGCCTTAGAATTTTCTTTGGTTCATTCTGTTTTTCAAGTGGAAGTGATATTCCATGTTTTCTTCTCAGTGAGACTGTGTAACACTTAAAGTCTGCAATGAACATGTAAGTCTTGGATAGAATATAACTCTATAGCTACTTCTTGTTAAATCTCTTGATACTGATGCTAATGATGTGAGAGCAAAAAAATAGCAAAACACTCCACAACACTATAAAAAGCCTATACCAGAATGTAGAAAACTTTTGTTTTGGGACTTCATTGTTCTGTTAAATTATCTCATTCCTAATTCACAGGCTTTTTCCTAGAAACACACAGAACTTGCTGGTGTTTCTGTTCCTTGCCAGGTGCCTGTTTTCTTGAGCCTCAGAATCCTGATTTCACTTGAACACAAAGGGTTTCTCTATTGCTTCACTCTCTGCCCAAAACAATCACTGCCTTTTTGGGCAGGCTGAGTTCTCACTGCAGCTACTGAGGTGATAAAGCTCTGCTGTCACTGCCACTATAACCCAGTGACAGTGTTTATTCTGGGCAAGGTGCTTGATTTCCCTCCTCTCTGATGTTTCCTGAACTGCACTCCACTATTTTGCACATAAACTGGGGAACGCTGCACTAAGTAATAGGCAATTCCTAAACTTGTTAGCAGCGTAAGAAATTAAATTTCAGCCCATCATTTGCAGTAGGCACAGCTTGCTGTTCCAGCTTTGTGTTCTGTTCCAGAGCTTCCTGAGGACATCTGAAATTGCTGATTGGGTTACCTTGATCTCTTGTAGTATTAAGTAAGTTGAGCTGTCAGAAGTTCTTGTATTCCACTTAGACCAATTATCCATTACCTTACCTGTCAGGTAGGAAGCAGATTCAGGGAATACAGTGTGGGCTGATGATCTGTCAGGTTAAAGCACACATTGGGGAAGGATAGTGATGGGAGATAGAGCAAAGATGATCTGCTCATGATCTCATGTCTTTCAGAAGCAACTTTGGCATTACTAAGGGGCAGGGTTGTTGCCGGGAAGTTCAACCAGTGGAGCTTCAGCAGGAGCTGAAACCACAGCCAGAGTAGCACTGCTGTTACAACTTTCCTAAGGCTAGGCAGAAAAAAGTGTGGTTCTGTGGCACAGCATAATGGTCTGCTGCTCTTTTTTTTTTTTTATGGAGATCTTATAATATGCAAAATCAATTTTTCTGTCTCCAGTAGCTATCTGAACACTTGCAGGAAACACATCTTGTAGTAATACATAAACACTATTTTAAAAACTGCATTAGCCTTACAAGAGAAAATAGCATTTATAATTGTTATCTCTCAAAAAACACATGGAGAAACACAACATCTTGTAGGATTATTGTGTTACATGGTATATAAATGTGAGTTTCTTTGTGATCTTGTGAACACAGAATATTAGAGCAGTGCCAAAGGTGCTGCTGCTCCATAGCTTTTCCTGGCAGATAAATACATCCTGGTTGTGTCTAAGTCTAAGCAGTAACTAAGAGCATCTGTGTATGTATAATTCATCCTCACTGGGGCAGGTTCTGGTGCACAAGTTTGCTCTGCTCTAGGAAGATTCAGGAACAAAATCTCCAGCCCCAAACCCACTCTTCCCCTGTCATCTTCAAAGTGGTGGCAGCTGAATGGTGTGACAGGATATGAGGAGTGCTGGAGGGTGATGATGGCACTCCCCTGACAGTCTTTGGGGGCTGCTGCCTGTCAACTGTGGTTTCCCAGCCCTGTTCCTTGGTGCTGAGGGAACACATTCCTGCACTTGAGCTGCCCCAGCTCTGTTTGGTTCCTGGTGCAGGACCTGCCTGTGTTGGAGGTGACAGGCTCAGTCCAGGGAGAGCATGGAACAGACAGTCAGCTGTAGCTCTTGTGAACTGCTGCAAGGTGTGCCAGGATCTGAAGTCTCCAAATCCCATTTTTATCTCCCATCTGGAGTCTGTAACTGTTACATCTTGTCTGCTCTTCCTTCTGGTGTGTGGCCCTGAGTGTATAGCCAAGTGCTGTGTCCCAGTGTCACCCTCAGCACTCATCTCACATCCTCTTCAGATGGACAAAGCAGGATCTGGGACTCTTTGAGGGCTTGGGCAGAACAGGAAACTGTCACCATTACTGAGCACCACTTTTTTTTTTATGTTCAGATTGAATTTCCAGATGAAATTGTGTTTTCTGCATCTTTGGCTTCTGAAGATTCTGTAGTTGGTGACACTGTGTGAGTAGAGTCACTGCCAAGAGGTGTGGGGCCCTGTGGATGTGTAGGAGTGTTGGAAGATGGGTGTTCACTGGAATCTTCTTTATAGATATTTCTCCAGACATCTCTAAGGGAGGAGGAGTGAGGAACACTCTTTCACTAATTTCTCCTGCTGCTTTCTAGATTTCAACCCTAATAAATTCCTGCTCTGTGCAAGTTTTGAATGTGTGTTTCCAGCCAAGATTGTCATGGCATTTACATCTGGAACTTGGAGCAGAACTCTGAAAGTCTGTCAAGTTTATGAACCAGCTTTGCAGACCTGTGAAGTTTTTCTTGGCTAACATGCGTTTTCTTCCATGTGAGAGAGAGGAGACTTGTGTCCCCAAGTGTTGTTTTTGGTTTGGTTTGGTTTTTTTTCCTACTCTTATCTGAGGCTGAAGAACTGAGTAAGAGACAGATTTCAAAGTGATTTTTAAATATCTTATTTCTTTACATTTATCATTTTTGGATTTCGTGTGGAGATAGTTCTGTCTCAACTTGCAATGCCTTTATTAGGATGCTTCTTTGGAGGAATATTGTAAGAGTCTAAAGGCTTCTCAGTAGAGTAATTAGTTGAAAGAGCCCATTTTTGAGAGATCATTGTGTATAAGAGGAGTATACTATTTCCCCCTCAAACTTTCTCAACTTTTGCTAATATTTTAATGAGGAAGTTTTGGAGGGAAATTACGAAAATTAGAGGAAAATTTGAATACCTGAGTATTTAATAAAATAGAAGAAATATATGAAGAACTAAATCTCTGCCTAAGGAGGATTTCATCAAAATCACTTTATTAAAGTTAAGTCTCTTAATTGCTTCCTCCCTCATTCTTCCCAATAAATGACTTGCCTTATATGAAGGCATTGGTGCAACTTCTAATTATTATGTTAAGCAAAGCTTTTAAATAAAGCTTTTTTCCCCATTTTTTCTGCTGCTCAACCATATCTGTGTTTATCAGTAATAGCACAAATTTAGGGGAAAACTTTCAATATGTTATTTCTTACAAATATGAGAAAAAGCAAGAAGTGCAAAGCAACTGCTTAGCAGAGCATGGAGGGTTTGTTTCTTCACTGAATTACTCCATTAGAAGCTTTAGTGTTTCCTGGATATACTGTGTGGCTTGTTCAAAGAAGCTTCAGCCTTAAAAGTTATAATGCCCCCCATTTCCCACTCTGGAGATGATTTCAGTTTGCATTATAAACGCTTCTTTCTACTTGACTGCTCTAAAACTCTCTGTAACTGCATGTTTCAAGTGCAACGTGTTTCAGTATAGGATATTTTAGCTTGAAATTTCATTTAACAATTAGCATTTTCTAATGCTATTTTCTGCCTGCAGGAGCCAGGCAGGCAGCCTGTCTGACTTGCAGCGACAATTTTCAAGACTAATGAAGCCAATTATAATGTCAGTGTAAAACAAATTTAAAGCAAAAAGTCTCTAGATCCTATATGAAAGTTAATAAGCATTGATTACATTTTACCTCTTTTGTTTTAGTTATCCATATGCATTTCTGTCTCTGAACTCTGATTTCTTTTCTGTTTTTGCTGGTTCCTGCTGTAGAAACAGGCTAAAGGTTGCTCTGGTATTCAGTTAAAAAGGAGCTTTGTCCCAAGTGTTTCTTCTGTCAATGAACACAATTTGTTGGCTGCAGAGACATATCATGTAAAGGAACATTAGACTTTTGCAAGGAAATTTTAATGTGAAATAATAAAAAATTCCATCAGGGGAGTGGGAACTGGCTTAACAAAGTGAATCTTGAGGCAGAATAAGTAGCTAGATTAAAGAACATGAAACAAATTTTAGTTTACAGTATGAAATTCTAAAAGGTTTTGCAACAGAGAGCATTTTGGAACTAACAAATAACACTAATTCATACCAGCTCAGAGAAATAAGGAGAACCAATCCCTTGAGCATTTCAAAGTGAGAGTTTTCAAGCAGGAATAGATTGTGTGATGTTGGAAATCAGAGTGCAAATGCATATGTGTTAGCACTAATGCTCCCTGGGTTGTACTCAGTTACCAGAAGCCCTTTTGCTCCCTTCTGCCATGGGGATAGTGAAACACCAGATGCAGTGGAACAGGAATAAATGGTGAAGTCAGGACTCAAGTTCACAGCAGCTCTGCCTTGATTTTATTTTATTTGGTCACTGTGGAATTTCAGGACAGAACTGATAGACTGAAGAAATGGCTATGGTGTAAATGCTTTTTTCAGAAACTTGAGCTGTTCATTTTCTGGAGGTGGTTTGGTAACTGCTTTTCATGGGCCTTACCTAATTCCAGTTAGCCTAAGTCAAAATAAATGTTTCCAAAAATACCAGTGAGTGATTCCACAGTGATAACTCAGTATTCCCACATTGACTAAAACATCACCACAGTTTGCATTTGATGCACTGTAACATTCTCTATAGAATAACAGAAATTTAAGTGCAATGAAATTTTCTTTATAGTAATTAGAGAAAATTCTGATTTGTGGTTGCTGTGTCAAATCGTCAATCCAATTTTGTTTCAGATGAATACATCAGTACCAATGCATTTTTTGGTGCTGGTTTTTCAGTAAGTGACCAGTAGGCAGCAAGACTTCTAGTTAACCGTTTAATCCCAAGACTGCACCTACAGTTCTGGCTTCTATTCCCATGGCCTGCGCGAGTCTGCAGGTGCTTTCGATGGGATAGACTAGAATGTTCCAAGGGAACGCAAATCTTTGATGCAAAATAAAAGTCTGCTGTTAGCAAGAGAGAAACACTGAAAAAACATCATGGAAATAATACTGGAATTAGGACCGTCCATGTCCAAGTATTCTGCCAAGAAAAACAGTGGGTGGATTTTCTAAAATACCTGGACTCATATTAGTTGTTGCTTCAGAAAATGTGAGAGTTTTTTAATATATTTGTATTTTGTATGTGTAGCATTAATAATTATAGCTGAAAATCTCTGTCAGTCCTTGGAAACGTCGATCTGTGCGTGTGGAGCCAAGGCTTAGGAGCTCCACAGAGATCAGAATCCTGTTTTGCTCAACAGGACCAGCCTTGTGATTTACTGTTTGTCCAGACAGCATGTGACAGTGGAAAGGGACCGAAAACTCCAAATGGTTGTCTGGAAATGCCACTTGTCCAGCACTTGCTGTGTGTTTATAATAGAAAACATACTTTAAAAGGTTCAGTTTAATAATCTGTCTGTGCTGCTTAAGAAAATATGATTAACAGCATAAGTAAGCAAATCCAAACTAATTCCACTTCAGCTGGCATTAGTGAATATGTGATAATTGAGCAATGGGGACTCCAGTGACCCATGTACAAATCTGGAGTCCTTGATGAGTTGTACAGGCTGTGCTCAGATTGGACTGCTGAGTCCTCACTGCACATGTTGCTTCTCCTAAAATTATGGGTTTAGAATGTCACTGTTTCAGAGGAAATTAAAATAAACTCTGTCATACAAGAAAATAATGGCAATTAAGGACAGCTCGGGAATAATTGGAGAAGTATCAGAACAAAATAAAATCTAACTAAGTAGTTAGATAATCTAACCAAATTTAGTTAAGTTTGAATGTAGTTTGCTTAGCTTATGGAAAATCTGAGCAATATGATGGATTTTCCTTACAGTTCTGGACTGTTGGTCCGGGGAGTCCTTTTCAATATTAGTATTTTTGTCTTATAATCCACTGCTTAGGTCTACAGGTATTTTACTGAGGGGAAAAATTGCTATGCAGTACAGTGGGTTTGAGCTGTGTTGAAGTTATTTAGGAGTAGGAGATGATTAGAAATAAAATACAAATACTTGAAGAAGCTTTCAAATGGGAAAGGGAGAAGAGATGTTTTCATTAACAAGATAGAGCATGAAAACCCTGCCCTGTGACCCAGGGCTGACAGTGGTAACTTATGAAGCTTTAAGTACAGACTATCCCTGATCTTTCTGAATCCTGTTCTGTAGAATTCAGCTTTGCCTGTTGGGCCTGTGCTCAGAATTAGAGCTCTGACTGCTCTGCCCACTGTGCTTGGCACACCATGTGGGTTCTGAAGCTCAGGGTGATGAGGTAATGCAGCAGATATGGCTTATGAAACCATCACCCGCATCAGGTACTGAGTGGGGAGATTGTAAAGCATTTACCATCATTTCTTTGGCATTTGTGATTGAAGATGGATAGTTATGTTAACAGAGGGATTTTGTGAGGAGTGGTGGACCTTTTTATTACTGTGTGAAACAAAGATCATTCTGAAGGTATTTAAGGGCATCCAAACCCTATCTCTGACAGTAGGATGTGGTAATTAACAGTAACTTTCATTAGTGGATGAACTTGCTGTGTGCAAGTTTTGATGCAGTCAAGCACCAAAAGACTTTAGTCTAAGCTGATTAAAGTTTTCATTTAGTTTTTCCCCATGTGTGTTATGCTTTCTGTAAATGCACTTTTCATTGTTTCTTTACCCTCTGATAACCAGGATGGAAATACAACATAATTTGCGTATCTTTTCTGAATGTTCCAAATCTGTTCTGTGATTTGTACCAATGCTCTTAAACAGATCTGAATGTTCTGCAATGTGTGGGAAGTAACTCTCCTTCTGGAGCTCATAATCAAATAATTCAGGGGGGGAAAAAATGCTCTTCCTATTTCTGTTTCATAACAAATTCACTTTAGACATCAAGTCTCACTCTGCAGATGAAAACAATGCACTCATAATTCAGCTAAGAAAAATAAAGTATGTTGGATTTCACTACCCATCTCCAGAGTAACTTAAACTTGCTGTTTGCAGTAAAGCTTAGTTTTTTAATGGCTTTTGTTTTGGTTGGAAGCCCACAGTACACTGTGGTGCTTCTGAGATTGCTTTCTAGAACAAGGCAAAATACAGTTATATTGGTAATTAATTTTAAGTAGTTTTTTGCGTGCTTTGTATTTAGAACATTAAAAAAGGTGCCTTTGGATTCTGGAAAAGTGTTCTTTGCATGGACAAAATTTCACTTGACAGAATTGAAATCTGGTCAAAACAGTTTTTTCATGATAGCTGCCAAGTCCTTGTACCTTATTAGTTTAAAAAATGGGAAGGTGATGGGTTTGGAGAACATGGTTGTCATTTTACTGCATGGATGGCACTGGCTATAAACTGGAATTCACTTCCCTACTAAATATAAGGATTATAAGCAGTATTCTAAACACACACACAAGCACCAAAAATATAAGGGAGAGGAGAGCAAGATCATTAAGGTTATTGCACAAGGCATCCAGAGCATTTTTTAAATTCTTCAATATTATATCTATTACAATTAAGTTGAACTCCTTTGAAGTTTTGAATAATTTGGCTATGGGTCATTAAGTTAACAATGTCACTGTGTTCTTGCTATCTCATTTACCTTAATTAGAGTGCACTTTTATAAACCATGGTAACACTGTAACAAGCTGGATTTGATTGCCCCTGCCAAATGCTGGTTTTAAGATGGTTTTATTTTGCTGGTTGTATCCTTGCAGAATAATAATCTATATCAAGTTGTTCTTATAACAAGCTCATCATTGCTTTGGGATTTCATTTACGAGGGATATGCACTATATAAATGTTTATATAGAAAGAAATGAATGGATCAGGGTAGCTGAAGGGTGTAGGTTGGAGATGAAAATGAAGGTAGTACTGTGGTGGATGTCTAAACTTTTTTCCCTTGAGAGAAAGTCTACAAGCTTTCAAAAGAAATTTTTTGTCAGAAGAAACCTGTTATGAGTAGAACCACTTAAAATGAAATGACTTTGTTATTCTCATCTTTCCCATGATTAGAATGGATGTATGTGTAGGAGTTTTTAGTATGGCCAGGCAAGGTGCCTCTTTTCGTGTCTCTGCAGAAGACTGAGATAATGAAAAAAGTATTTTGAAGTATCACAGTTATTTTCACTTGTGGATGTTACGTTTATCAAAGATGGAGCACAGTTCAATGCTGTAGCTGATACAACTTTCATAGAGAAGTATTTCTTTTCCCAAACCCATCCTTTTGTTTCTTTGGGGACCTTTTCCAGGCAGCTGCTGTTCAGATTGCAGGTGGCCCTTCCTGAAAGCTTCACTAAATGAAATCATTCAATTCATTGAGGTCAGTTATGTATCAAAGAAACATCAATTGCCAGTTCTTTGACTGCTGATGTTTTGAATGCCCAGGCTGAGGCCTCAATGAGATAGTCACTTTTGCTCTGTCTCTACAAACATGTCTTTACATGAGTTATCTCCCCTGCTGAGGTTCCTGTTATGAAAGTTAATTTGTTCAAAGACAGAAAGTCCAGAAGATAAAGACAACATTGGGTTCAGTGTGATTTTTACTTTTAAGATAATACTTTGGGATTTCTTGATGTTTGAAGAACCCATGAAACTCAGAGAGGGAGAATCTGCATAATAAAAATGCCATCTTGATCAGAGCATGCTGATACCCAACACTGCTGTTCTAAGTGCCCATGGAGAGGGTTAAAACATCTTGTTTCTATTGATTTAAAAAAAAAACAAACAACAAAACACACATGGTTTTTGGCACTATATCAGTATTACACTGCCATTATAATTTCTTTACTATTTTAGTGCTCCTGTCCCAGTATCAGCACCTTTTATATGGGAACACTTGAGGTGCAATGTTTACTTGAAGACCAGAGTTTTACTGTGAAAGGTTTAGACAACCTTGAAAATAAGTGTTGCTCACTGTGACTTGAAAAATCACTTAGTAATAGTTTCCATTACATGGGTTTACATTATGTTGTATGAAATCCATGAAGAAAGGTTGGGAACCAAAACAGAAAGGAGGAAAAAAACAACAGCTGCATCTGCCTTCCTTGATGAAGTGGCAGATGGTAAATATGTGGCAGTGCTGCTTTTTACATCGAAAGCAAACACCTTTGTACACAGGGGGAAAAAATGGATTGTCTTACCTGTGAAAAAGCAAATAAAGGAACACCCCTGGTTCGGGCATGTGTTCTCTCACTTTGGTACTATCCCTCAGCTGAGTGTGTGGCAGGAGAGGTCATGGGTTCTGGTGGGAAGTGCTGGGAAATGAGATGTGAATGCTGATCTACCACTCCCTCACACTTCTACTGAAATCATCACACATACCATCAATAAATCTGTTTAATAGCTACACTTGTGTGCTGAAGAGGAAAAAAAGAAATAGGAGGCAAAGTGTACTTTCTTTGTTCCACTGATAGTATTCTCAGGAATATCAATTTCCTCTTGTAGCTCACCTTGTATGTGTCTGGGGGAAAACATGTTTGTTAAAACTGACACCTGAAACTGAAATCAAACTTATTTTTTAGAATCTTGTGGTGTTGGACCCACCTGAGGACATATTAAATATATGAGATGTGCAGAGTCATAGAACAAGGGGTGAAATAGTATTTTGTTTCCCAACTCATGAAGCTCCTTCTGATTGATTTCTACCCTTGATTAAAGGTAGATCAACAGCATAGCAACAGTACTTTTCTCTTAGAGTTTGAAGAGTCTGGGAGACCTATAATCTCATTTTTCACAGCTTTGGACTACTCCATGTCACTTGAGTGAAATCTTGTCATGTTGAACACTGAAGTCCAGTTGATGTTCTGTAACAGGAAGTGTTCTTATTTGGCTTTCAAACAGATCAGCTCAGCCTTGTTTGCATCTTGTGACGGTAAAACAGGCAATGCTTTGCTGAGTGTGGAGTGAGTATTGAGGTTTGTGCACTAAAGTGTATTGCATTTTCCTAGGTAAGTTCAAGCTATTTAATGGGAAAGTGCCATAGAGCTAAACTGTGTGTCTGTGCATGTGTGTAGATATTCTACTCCTTCTCTTGAACACTGTATTTTCCTTCATATTTTCTGTTTTCTTAATGCTTTAGGTTTGGGCTTCATTTTCTTGCTTCCCTAATGGATGACTGATGAGAAGGTAGACCTTGGAAGCAGAGTGGCTTGAACTCTGTGCTGTAAAGAACAGGTGGTTGTATATGTAATAGATTTAGGGATTTCAGCTCTTTTACACAGGTATGGAATATCATGGTCTTTGTACACTTACTAGCATACAACATGGAAGATAAAATTACACACTGTTCAGTTTTTACAGAAATAAGATTAGATGTCTACAAATCACCCTCCGGAGAAAATCAGATTACTAGCACTGTCTGGCCAAAAAGCCATGAGAGAAGACAGCTGAAATCAAATATGTCAGTGGCACATAATAATGCAGAGCCAAATCTTAGATCCCATGCTTTGCCTGTAGTATGGAGAGAGAACTTACACCAACATATGTGGTTTTCATCAGAAGAACAGATTAACGGAACAAGGAAATTATACCTACCTTTCTGATTATCATTTCTAGTTTTTCCCATCTCTTCCTTAATTTCTCGTGATTTCTGAGTGTGAATGTGGCTTTATCTGGAAGAAGATTGCAACCCTGAAGCCTATTTTAAACAAAGTGAGGAAGTGGAAACAGGGTTCAATACCTTTAGGAATGGTGCAGAATTCCCATGGAAGATCCATCTGGTTATATGTTTATACTGTAATGCAGGAAAGACTTGTGCTACATACTTGTTAAGCTAATTGAGAGCAGCTGTTTGCCAGTGAATAGACACATATTCTTTTCATTTTAGAAATTCTTTTAAAAATTAAAGTCATGCTGTCTGTGGAATAAGTGTTTCCCTATTTCCTATACATCATGTCCACTTTGCTCATATTCAGACCATTTAGCAGCTCTCTCAAAGCAGCTTTTTGCCTTGGATATCCCCTGGTGTGTGCTTAAGCAAATCAACTCCAAGCAGAAATCATAATGTGCAATCCTAATGAAACCAAAATCCAAATTAACTCTTTAGGAAAAATCCCTATTGCTGTTCCTGTAAGTTATGTGTATGCTTTCCAGAAGTGTTCTAGACTAATTCCAATAAAATATAATTAAAATTTAGTGTATTTCTACTTTAATTATGTTTATTTTTAATCATGTATTTCTGTAGACACCACCTATCCAGGATTTAAGTAGTAGATAGAATGACTTTGAAGACTAGTGGAAAATAAAGTAAGATTGATTCTTGTCTGTGGTTCTCAAGAAAACTCAAAAAGCCAGGATGGTGTCCCAGATTTTTATAAGGAAAAACTGAATCCTGCCAGACATGGGATTGAGACCTAGAATTCTTCAGGTTCAAGAAGCACTGGTTCTAGATTTTTAAGTTGTTCTGCACATAGAAATCTGCAGTTACTGTTTTGTGAAATGAGTGAAATGGTAACATTGTCCTTTACAAAATGCCCTGAGAATTCAATTTGTTTATTTATTTATTGTTAACTTCTGGTAAGGGTCAAAAGTGAATGGGGATGTTCCACAAACCTGTGTTAAAGCATAAAATAAGGGTATGTCAGTGTATGTGCTGACTTGGACCTTCAATGCTATGCAGTGACTTTAGACTTTAGAACCTACTTTGTTAACTCCATAGGGAGCATTTTACTGATTCTTGTATACTTTTAATTGCAATCTAATTTATGCTTTGCTACAAGCCTTGAAACCATTTCATCACACTCTGGCAAGGAATGGTTTCTGCTTTAAATGAGGTGTGTGGTCAGCTGAACTGCTGACTTGAGAACTGGTGCCAGGAGCTGGAGGGGTTATGGGGTGATGGCTACAGAGACTCTTGTGTATTGAGTGTTCCCCCCCGTCACTGAATGTCCCCAGGAGAGTCAGGGACAGTGAGAACCATGGCTCCTCTTTGGAAATAAAGATCCAGCTGCATATCCAGACCTGTGCAAGACAGGAAAACACATTTACATAATCTTCTTCTGTTTTGTTGGTAAAATTTTTGTTTTGTGGCTGTGACATGGTGACCACGGCCATATTCTCCTGTGACACACTTTCCAAAGTGCGGGCAGGATAACAGCTGGATGTGGATGATGGGAGAGAGTCCTGGGGCTCCAGGGAATCCCCACTGCCTAAGCACTGGCATGCTGTGCATGTGTTCTCTTTTCTAATGTTGGATTTGATTAGTAAACCTCAGACTAGAACTGCATAGAAAATTGATTTTCTGGAAGCTGAAACATATTTTGTCAAAAGTTTTCCACCAGGTTCTTCCTGAAGGATCATGCTGCTTGAGAATTTTCTTTATAAGGACATTTTGGGAAAAATATTTCTGCTCTTGTCTGATATTCAAATGCTTTTTCATCATTTTGCACAAATAGGGTAAAGCTTTGATGTTAATGATTTATTCTGAGACTAAGAGGTTGAGGTCACAACATTTTTTGACTTTGAGTAAGTGGCCTCCCAACTAGGAAACATTCCTCAATCAATAAACTAGTTCTGTATGCAAAGAACAAACCCCCAGCCAGGTTGTCTGTTTCTGTAAAGTATGGAAAACATTGAGGAAAAGGTTACCTGATTAAAGTGTTTCCTTTTGCAGAGGTCTGAGTTGTTCATGTAAATTTACTTTCATCAGGCCCAATGACAAACCAATAATTCATAATAAACATATTTTGAAATGGAATATATTTCATTGAAAGGGCTGTGGGAGCTCAGGTCATCAATCATTTCTCCCAGAATTCTCATTTTAAGCTGTCTGCATAACAAGAAACATTATAGTGTAGTTGCATATTAAACAGCTCTCTGGGAGGGGAAGAGGAATTTGCATTTGTGGAGTCCACTGAAGCTCTTCAGTTTTATTTCCATTGCTTGGTCATTACGAGTGGCTTAGAAAAGTCAGTACAAACTTCGAGCCTTGCAAATTAAAACATAATAATTTCCCAACAACAATACTAATGTGTCGTTGTCTTTCCCTGAGAATTTCTGGACGGATTTGGTGGAGCTCAGTCTCTTCTGTTACGTCACAGCAGAGTTGCTTTGACTTTTTAAATAATCACTGCACAAGAGATGGATCACAGTTGGACTGTCTGGCTTATGAATTACTGTGTTGTGAAACTAATTCTGTCTAGCATTTGGTCCCAGCATGGGAAGCAAGAGTGACACAAGTGATCCATGCAGGGGCTGTGTCTTTTTTTACATTTTAAGAATAACTGCTGTATTATGATATCATTAACTTTCAAGTCAAGGTTAAAAGAGTTTTTCCTTAGCCTCTGCTTTGCAATATGTTAAATAGCTTTTCCTCATTTTTGTGGTACATTTCCAGCAATATTCAGATTGTTTTGGCTCTTTTCTATTTATTTTTTTTTGTTAATAGTCTAATTCTTCATTTCAGGTAAAATTGTGTTTTCCTCTTGAAGGGGGAGAACATTCATTAAAACTCACTTCTATCTTGGGAGAAATTACCCTCCTATTTCTGTCTTCACAATCAAGAGATTATTTGATGTACTGATTCTGAAGGGATTAAATTAGTCTCTGCATAATATTATGAAGTCTTCTCCTTAAGCCTCCTCCTTGCATATTTTTCTCTAAGTACAATTATGATCTTTTGAAGCAAGCCCTTCACTTTTCTTTTTTCCCCACACATGGGGAGTCTTGTGCTGTCACACTCCAGCACCACAGAAGGCAAAACAGCTGGAGAGAGGATGTGCTTTACAATAGAAATGGGCTCTTTTTTTCTATTTTTTTCTTCTTGTGACTGGTTTTTCTGCAGTTGTCCTTTTCCTGTCCCTTGTCTGATTCTAATAATGAGATTTAACAGGGATTGAAAACTTGTGCTAACAGAGATGAGCATTGATCATGCCTGATGTTGGGCTCCCTGTCTGCCCAAGTGGGGTTTTCCCTGCCTGTTTTACAGGCTCCTGCTGCTGAACATAAAATTTCATTTTAATACAAATAGAACATTTTTATGCGCTTTCATTTTTAGAGATTACCAGATGAATATCTGCTCACTTTATTTATGAATTATTTTCTTTACATAGATTTTAATGACAGATTATTTTTTCCCCTCCTAAGTCAGCCAGCCCATCACTGCAACTCATTTACAGTTCTAATAAAGGTGGCCATAAAATCCTATCCATGAAGCAATCAATGTCTGATATAGTTAACATGTCTTAAAAATAAAATATTACTTTCTTTAGTAAGATTTGAAGGGTTAGTGTGGAGCTTTGTAGCTTTATAAATGTTTTCTTCCTTTGTTTTAACCACTGTTAACTTCTTTGATTTGCATCATGTACTTCTGTCATGATTTTCAAGTTAGAGACAAAGAAAACAAAAGTGAAAAAGATGAAAAAAGTTCCTTGTCTAGTTTAAAGTCTAATCAAAAATGGTAGAAAAATCTACAAGAGAAAGAAGAATGGATTTTAACCACATTTGTAAGGCTTAGTACAGTGACTTCTATTTTGCTTATCAGTTGTTTTTGGTGCTGATCAAGCCTTAAGGTTTGCTCAATGAAAAAATCCATCCAAATCCTTGCAATCCATCCAAAACAAAAGCTTGACACTAAGCCCTATTTTATCCAGGCCTGAAGGGTCTTTTTTTCTTAAGCAGTGTGGAATTTTTTTTCTGGTTCTGCGACAGAGTATTCTTCATGTACTTTGCCTGGCATTTCATCTTTCACAAGGAGGTGACAGTATGCAAAACAGCAGTTTGAAAATTCCATCTTATCCAGTTCACACTGAAGTCAGGGGGCACCTCAATCTAAGGGTCTGGACTGCAGTTCACTTTAGTCTTAACACTTTTGGACTATGAGCTGTGTAATGTCACCTGGGGGCCACCAGTGACCTCATGGACCAGCCATAGTGTGGCCACAGGCCCAGGGCAGGTTGTCCCCTGTGCTGGCACTGCTGAGGCACCTCCAGTTCTGTGGCCCATTGTGGGTCCCCCAGGACAAGGAAGACATTGAGGGACTGTGGTGTGTCCAGAGAAGGGAACGGAGCTGAGGAAGGGAATGGAGCACAAATGTGGTGAGGGAGCTTGGGTGGCTCACTCTGGAGAAAAAGAGGCTCAGGGGGAATGTTCTTGCTCTCTACAATTACCTGACAGGAGATTTTAGTGAGGTGGGGGTCAGACTCTTCTGCCAAGGGGAAATGGCTTCAAGTTGCACCAGAGGAGGTTCAGATTGGATCTGAGGGAAATGTTCATGGAAAGAGCCATCAATCCCTGGCACAGACAGCCCAGGGTGTGGTGGAATCACCATCCCTCAAGGTATTTAAAAGATGTGTGTATGTGGCTTGGTGGTGGAGTTGGCAGTGCTGGGTTAACAGCTGGACTTGATGGTGTTAAGAGCCCTTTTCTGCTTCCAACATGAATTCTATGATTCCATAAGTGCCAGGTTGTAGTGGTGGCCAAAAAGAGTTTAGGAAGTTGATTTTCTAATATAAAAGTAGGATAAAGTTAGAAAATGACTGATAACTGCTTTTTGCCCTGATTCCTGATTTGATGTTCTGCCCATAGCAGTGTGCAGGACCACCAAAATCCTTGTGCTGTGTCCTTTCCAGGGAGCTCCAAGGACAGTGCTCCCTTCCACAGATCACTTATGACCACCATTAAATGGAACATTAAATTGGAAGCAGAGGTGATGAAAAGATCTGACCAGGTGAATATCTAAGCCTTGCAGTGAAGTCAGTCTCAATAATGGGAAGTGGCTGTGCCAAAGGTGTGCTCCTCCCTTCCCTCTTCCCAGCAGTGTGTCCGTGGAGCTGCTGATGTGCAGCCTCACTGGCCGTGTCCAGCAATGTCATCGTTATAGAGCTGGTTAAGGTGTCAGGCCATGAGCAATAGTTGAGGGATGGCCATAAATACAGAGCTGACTTCTGAGCTGATTGCAGTTATCCTGACCGTAATTCTCCACCAGTTGTCTCAACTGCAGTTAGAAATGTTCTGGTGAACATACACTCAAGTCTTTGCAACAGACCCTGTCTTTTTGCCCCATCAGTAAATAGTCTCAGAGCTCAATTTTCAGGAAGGTGAGATTCCTATACATTCTCCTGTCCTTTTCTAGAATTTCTTCTAAAAATATATCAATTTTGCTACAGAATTTTCAAAACAACACTGTAAGATGAAATTAGTATTGCAGTGTCTACTTGCACTGCAATCTAGCCTTGAGCCAAAATAGAATTCAGAGATTCAGAGCATTAGGTTCTGGGCAAAGAAATTTGATTTCAGCTTCCTAAAATGAATTTTTCCCTTGAGAATAGTTTTTCTTATGTGGTTAGCAAACATTTTGTGGCAGTTTTAATTTCCTCGTGTTGATTTTGATTTTTATTTTTAAATCTATTTACTAGTCTAATATCTGTATGTTGGTCTGGGGGAAGCAGATCAAACCATTTTGCCAAAACATGCTGTTCTGTGAAAACTCTATTTTACTGAAATATGTTTGGGGAAAGGGGGAAGAAGATATTGCTTTTTTGTGATTTAACTTCAGAAATCACCTTTTCTGTATAACTCTTAAGAAGGAATTTGGAGTTCTAAAGGAAAAATACTTTCATTATTCTGGAAAGTGTTTCCTTTATATTCTCTTCATCCACTCCCATCCTTTTGGGTTCAATGTTTTTAATCCTTAGAATCATCTTTATTCTTCATTTGGGTGAGGTTTGTGTTGCATGTGGTTTTGGATATCGTTCTGGTATCATTTACAGATCAATAACAATGAATATGCATTGTGTTTTATTAGGTGTTTTTTGGCTGTTACTTCATTCCCCNGCAGCATTAATACATTAATAATTCAGCTATATTTGGACTTAATGGTGCTTTGTAGGCATTCCAGGAGATAGTGACAACTTTCCAGCCCCAAACCTGGTGTCACAGGTAACCCTGGTGACTTCACTAAGGTTGCTCATGACTTGGGGCATCATTTTGTTGTGGGATTTTAATCCGCCTCTGGTCTCACCACTGCCATTCTGCCAGTGGTGGTTCTTTGCTGCTGTAGCGCTGCCTTATGCATAAAATGGTATTTTCAGACTAAAAATGTAAAGTTATATGAAGCTAATGAGCTGTGAAGAAACATAATGTTTACTCTCTGCTGCTTTCTGGAAGAACCTGTCCACTCTCAACTGGAAAAATAAAAATCAAAAGGCAGCAAAGGTCCTAAGACACAGAAATGGACATAGAATTGTGCTTGCATTGTATTGTTGGAAAGCTATTAACTTTATTTTAATATATGCTTGGTTTTATTTCTCTTCATAATTAGTAACCCAGCTGAATTACTGCATTTGAAGGATTATTTACTTTCTGTTAAAAAACTTAGCAGAGTGCTAACATCCAATGTGGAGTCATCTCATACAAATATCTTGGGAGATGCACCTTTTTTAGCAGCAGATAAGTCTCATTCCTTGTGAAAACAACAGTAAGAAGGAGAGCTTGTGCTGCAGGAATGATCACTGGTTGGCTGTGCAGTCCCAGACAACAAAGCTGTGCCACAGGAATGAATCACCGCTAAACTCTGAGGGCTTCAGGGCATTTTGCTCCACACAGCAGAGTTTTACAACATCCCAAAGATGAAAAATAACCTTCTGAGAAGATGTGAGGTGCTGTGGTGGCAAAGAGGTTTGTGTCTCATCAAGGGCTTTCCAAATGTACAAGTTTTCTCTCTGCCTTCGTGTGACTGGGGAAAGCTTTGCTGTGAATTTGCAACGTGAGGATGGGGTGGTGCATGTTTGCTTTTAAAGGCACACTGTTCTATGTTTATCCACCAAGATTTAATATAAATAAGGGAAAAGTCACCTAGCATTATTGCTGAGCTTTGATCACCAGAATTTTATTGAATTAGTTGTTGCTGCTCCTGACAGAGCACCTCATTACTGTTATCTGGGTGTCTGTTGTGTCATTCACTGTGCACTTGTTTGCTCATAGTCCAAGGGAAAAAAACCACGTCTGTCTTCCCAAATCTATGGAGACCACAAGACTAATGACACTCTTGGATCCAGGGAGTTGAGAGTCTTCTGTAAAGGGGACTGAGTTAGGTATGAGAACGTGTTTTTGTCTGGGTTTAATGTCAGCCACTGCTGAGAATGTCTGTGGGGATAAAATCTTCCTTGTAATGCTGTTTTTCCTTCACTGAATGAAGACACTGAAAATTTTTGAAGTGTTAAGTATTGGGATGACTCAGACATGATTAATAAACACTCCTCCTCCACAAACAACTCCCACCAAACAAATAAGCAAAAAAATAAAATCATAAGCTCTTTAATAATGAAAGCATGAATAGAAGGAAAAAAAAAATTGGGAAATTATTAGGGATTACTTGCCCAATTCAAAAATCTGGTTTCTCTCCAAAAGTGTATATGTATTTACCTTCTCCAGTTTTAAATGTATCTATAAGGAATGTCTTTAAATATTCAGGAAAAGACATGAGAATTTGTATTTTAACAATCATGTGCTGGCAGACTTTGACTGATTTCCTTACTGGAGATGTCTGGATAGCTACGATGGGCTTTAGATAGTCACTAAACATTTAGACTCTGCCTTGACTCAACAATTATTACTGAGGCCTTGCTTTTACTAGAATTGAACCATAGAATGCCCATCATCACCTCATTATTCTTCCTAGTCTGAGGTAGAAACTCAGACCTAGGAGATGTTATCTAAAATACTGTGGTTATCTTCAGCACTTAATGTTAGCTAAGAGAAAGTTATAGCTGGTTTTAGTAGCCTAAATAACAAGCAAACATCTCAAATGTTATTTCCAATCCAAGTATATTCTAACCTACAGGCACAATCGTGGAAAATGTTGAAGGCTCTTCAGTGGGCGCCTTTCATAAAAATTAGTAGAGAAACAGGCTGAATTGCAAAGAAGAAAATGAAATTCTAGTGATTTTGTATGCAGTGAAGTCTCCAAAGCTGCAGATGAACAAGGCTCTTTTGGGTAGTCTAATGCTGTGCCAGGAGGACTACACAGAGTGTAAGGAATGAGCAAAAAAGTGCCATATGAGTTTCAGTGTAGATAAATTTAATGTAATGAATCTGGAGAAAAAATCTTATCTAAACCTGATAAGATGCTGACAGATTTCAGAAAGCAGAACTTAAAGTCACTGCTAACAGTTTCTAAAATCGCTGGCTCAGTGAATACCTGCTCTCAAAAAAAGTCTTTGGCATTATCAGGAAAAGTATTGAGAAAGAGATAAAGGCTTTTTAAAACCTTATGCTCATATCTGGAGTGCTCTAAGGACACAGTAGAGTTAGGTTATAGATCACAGATAAAATAATTCAGAGGATGGAGGAAATCTCCTTGGAAGTAAGGGCTAAAAAGACTGAAATTCTTCAGTCTGGAGAGTAAAAAGGTGAAATGGGGAGAATCTGAAGGTTATGGAATCATAAAGGTAGTGAGTAAAGTCAATCTAGAATGTTTACTCAACAAATCTTAGTACTAGAGGCATTGATTAAACAGGCAGGATATAAATTTAAAATAGATAGAATCATACAAACATAGAATGGTTTGGGTTGGAAGGGACCTTAATGGTCATCTCACTCCAACTCCCCTGCCATGGACAGGGGCACCTTCTACTATCCCAGGTTGCTCCAAGCCCTGTCCAAACTGGCCTGCCACACTTTCCGGGGCAGCCACAGCTTCTCTGGGAAAATTCCATCAAGTGTTTATGCATGGAAAACTTTAGAAATCTGTTGATGAAGGAGGTTTTGGAGAAGGAAAGGTTCAGCTTGGACAGAAAGGCATTGAAGAAACTGCTGGTTGGGTAGTCATTGAACAGGTATGAGGTGACACAGCCATGCCTAATCCAGTGACTGCTGGTGCTTGGGAAGGGACCTGCAGAGAGCTGGGCTCTGCTCTCCCAAATGGCTTTTCCTGCAGCCTGTCTTGCTCTGACTCAGGTGAGCTGGGGATGTTTGTCTCTCCAGCTGGGAGGACTTCAGAGGAAGGGCCCAGGTGCCTGTTCCTGCCCTCAGCTTGTTCTCCAGAGTAGCAGAGTCCAGAGGATGCCATGTGTGCAGCCATGTGTATTTGTAATTACTTACTGTAACAAATGGCTATATACCAGGAAGAGCAGAAATACCAATTTAATTTGACTTAATGTAGTTACAGGAGGCTATTGGTTTTATCTTTAATATTAAATTCTGGTTTTATGTGGAGCAGTCTAGGACCAGGATCAGATAACAGAAACGTCAGAGATACTAAATTAAACTTTGATTCCTGTGATTATTATTTATGGACTTGTTGGATTTTCTACATCCAACATCTTGTTTCTGCTTTTTTACTATCAAAAATGCTTTTATGGTTTTCAGACTTGTTGTGTTATGTCTTTATTTTCTTTTATATCTGTGTGTGTCTGAATGCAGCATTCAAATACCATAGTAATAAATGATGTCAAATAATTTACATCTGTTGTATCTGGTGGGTTGTTGGAAAAGCACACATTGATTTTAGATATTTCAGATATTCAAAGAAATCTGTATCAGCTGGTTTCAGATACTGTTTCTTAGCAGTCACTGCTATTTTTTCCTCTTCTGACCTTCCCCCCCCCCCTTTTCACTTCCAGTTGCATTTATTTATGTTGGCTTATCCTGGGGCCCTTTTTCTTGCTTTCCTTTTGATCAAGTGTGTTGCTGTAAGAGCCCTTGCACAGGTACCCACTGCAGGGATGGACATTGTCAGCACCTGGAACAGGAGGTGAGGTACAGAATAGGCAAAACACTCTTTGCTGTTATGTTAACATTTCAAGTTATTTTTTAATAGCTATATATTCTTAATTCCATCAATTTAAAAACTCAAAAAAGTCACTAATGCAATGGAAGAGAATTTCTCAAGGTCCTCTGGGGAGGAACACATTGGGTATTTACCCAAGTCCTAAGAAACTTCTTTATAACATGAAAATGTTATAAATCTCAGTGGTTGTATCCTTTGGCTTTTTGAGATTCTGAAAGGAACATGCAATTTTGAGTATATGTTTATGCACCTTGGCAGTTTATTAAACTGTAATTTGAGCACCACTACTTGGTGATGTTCAGGTGGAACGTGTAATTTACAAGTTGTAGTTGAATGTTTTCATCTTTGGATACGTTTCCTCCCAAGTCCCTGCTGTATCTATGCACCAAATTCTTAACACACCTTTATTACCTGAGGAAGGAGCTTCACTGAAATGGTTTAGTTAAAAAACTACTTTGCTCAGTGGTCAAAGCCTCACAGTAAAATGGCTATGGAGACTATCTTTGACTAGCCATTTAAAATAATTTTTTATTATCAGTGCTAGCTGATCCACCTGCTGTATGTGTTCTGAGGGATCATGGTTAGCTGCTTCTTGGGGCTGTGAGTTGTTTTATATGATCAATGTGATTGCTGCTAATGGTTTGTGATTTAAGTGATTACTGGGCATGAAGAACAGTTTTGTAATTTGTTCTCCCCAGTGAATAATCTTTGGTTTCCTGGATACACTTTTTCTGTTTATCAGTTGGTTAACTTTGAGTAAATGAAAGAGAGGAGAGCACAAAGCTACATCAAAGTACAGTCTGTACTAGGCAGGCTTGGTTTCCTCTCTGCACAGGGAGGTACATTTTCCTTTTGCAGGTTGGCTCTGTAGTGCAGGGCTTCTTTGAAATATTGCATTTGACACAAATGGTGGGAAACTTCTGAATTTATTAAAGAAATGCAGTCCACTGAAGAGCTGGAATAGTGAGACTTATGGGCTATTTATGGCTTAGTTCTAATTTGGCCCAGTGTGATTGTTATCTTCATAGACATATGATGGGGAAAAAGGCATTGTTGCCTTAACACAGCTGTAGTTATTATCTACTAACTGGACTTGGGAAGAGTTGGACTGTACAAAATGCATGATGGTGCTGCACAATGCCAAGGGGTTTAGCAAACTGTTGGAATGGTTCTGCTGCTCAGGGCTGACAGAGCTGAGAGGAGCTATTCAGGACATTTGAAACAGGCACTGACAAAAGCTCCACAGAACACTGCGCTCTGCATTCTGTCTAAAAAGAAAACCTCCCCTTTTTGAAAAAGAAATATTACTTGTTTCAATGGAGTGGTTTTTTTCTATCTATCTCTTGGCTAAGTGCACATTAGGCCCTATTGTTTCATTGCCATGTCAGACACAAAAAATAATGCCTTTGTGTTTTTTTCCAAAACTTTCTGGAAAACTTTTTTTTTAATGTAATCCTCTGTTGTACAATTTCAGGTATGAGCAGAGGGATTTATTTCTTGTTCAAATAAAGTTCTTGTTTGTAGTAGTTTTAAGCCAGAAAAGGTAAATAATTTACTGTATTAAATATGATTTTCTTCACAATAAAAAACTCTTGCATGAGAAGCACCAGAGTAGAGCTGCCTGGTTCTCCCTGCCATGAAGGAAACTGTCAGTTAACAGTTATAAGTTCTGAAATTTCAATGGTTCTGAAATTGAAACAATGAGTTCTACGTGTACTTCACAGGAACAGATACACATATGCCCTACATGCCTTTTTGTGATCATAGCAGTGGTGCACTGTATCCAACTGAGATCCCAAGTTACTACTCCAATCTCTGGAGAGAAATTTCAATTCCAAGGTAGATGAGAGAAAAATCTTCCACATATCACCTGCAACAACAAACTCTTTGATTCGTTTCCTACAGCACTAGTTTATACATGTTTGAGTCTGTTCTAGATAAAACTCGAGGAAAAAAAAAAACAACAACAAAAAGAATCCTCACCTGTTTTCACACTAGTAATAAAACTTGGTAATTCTGTTTTTGCAGCGTTCCCATGTTATCTTTCTGTTATTTTTACAAGCAGTGTTTTGTTGTAAATGTCTTTAAGAAAGTAGATTCAGGTCATTTTTCTCCTTTTCACAACTAGCATAGTCAGACTCCTCAATTCTTTGACGTCATTAGCTCTGATAGATTTTCACATTTAGAGAATATCATTTTTGGCTGTGGCACACCAGGATTGGCAGAGCCCTCAGTTCTTGCTTACTACTGTAATCAGGATTTTGTAATCAGCCACACATTATGGAAGGAAGAGAATGATTATAGCATAACCTCAAATATGATGCCAGAGTAAGTTAATTTCCTGGGCTGGAAAACTTTCTTTAGTGGATGAATGTACCCTTGTAGCTTAGGGCTGAATTCAGAGATTCTCTAAAAAAAGCTTCGTTTTAAATTAAAGAAATTACTGAAATTGCAGGTTGGTAGAGTTATTTCTGCTGTGAGGTTATCTGAGGGCATGAGTGTCAGCTATACCTTGATATTTAATGTGGTCCACCCTGGGCTGGCAGTGATCAAGGAGAGGGTGAGACCAGAGCCCCCAAGGCTATGAGTGACTCAGGTGTACAGTCAGTGACTGGTTAAGTGAAAGCAACCAGGAGAGAGCAGAGAAAAACCAGCTTTAGGGGTAGCAAAGTGAACAGGAAAAGTATCCAGAAGGGAAGAATCAGATGTTATGTGGAACTGCAGAGCAACGAAGATGGAATGAATAAGTTGTTCAGCAGGTTCCCTGTCCCTGTGGAGCCTGTGCTGCTGCATGGGCTGGTCCATCCCACCTGCAAAGCTCTACAGTCACCTGTGCTGCAGGAGCTTCCCAGTGCCTGATTCTCCAGGCTGTTCAAATCACTCTGAATAAGCTGTTTCCTCCACTTCCCACTTCCCTCACCCATCTTCTTTGCTCTGATGTATTGCAGGGGGTGATTTGAACAAATAGTGGTAGGCACACTGATGTGATATTTTGTTTTGTTGGTGTTTTTTTTTCTTTTGATTTTTTTTTTTTGTTGATAGCTCCCAATGAAATAAGGCAATACCTTGATTATATTCTGCTAGTTGTGTTTCAATGGTTTGGATTCACATCTTGAGTTATTCCAATCCAATGTTCGTACATAAACAAGCCAGAGGGAGTTCTGCTTCATTCCAGAAGGCTCTTATGGTTCCTCGGGTACTTTCTGTAATACAGCAGTGCCACATAAGCAAAGAAAAGAGAGTAAAGATGACTTGTAGCAGTGGGAGCCTTGGGCTTGCGGGGCTGCTCCCAAGGAGCCATCAGAAAGAAGGATGTCAGGCAGCTGCTGCTGTCGGAACATCAAGTGGCCATGGGAGAAAGAATTGGAAGGTAAAATGTCTCTGTGCAGTAGTTGTGCTCAAGTGACTTTTAAAATGAGTCTTACAGTTTTTATTTCTACTTTAAGTTTAAAGAAGTGCTTGCCTTGCTGCCTTCCTGAGTGACTGGAAGGACTTTCTAAAAGTCCAGCATATTTTTTTTTCGAGGTCCTCTTAAATTCTAAGGTTAATTCCATTTCTATTTTGAAAAATCATTAAGTTATGACCAAAACACTGTTTTAGGTTTGAATAATTTTGGTAGTGGTATGCAAAGCAGTTATATTCCATTTGTGACCTAATAAAACAAAGTATCACTTTAGGACAGGAGGAGAGAAACACCATTTTATGTCTTTGTTTTTCTCTAGTGCTCTGTATTTATAGTTGCATACGTGTTACTCAGTATAAAGCCCCAATCTTATTATATCTGTCTGCATTTTTTCCTCATCTTTCTATTAGCTGCTGCTACCATATGCCTGTATTTTTTACTAGTTATGTGCAAACTAGTCTTACACTAAGATTTTAGGCAAGTTCTTGGCAGGAAATCTGTTGCTCACCTGCTGTAGGAAGGCACGAGGCAATCAAGACTGAGCAGCACATCTAGAACTGGAAAACAAAGTTCCTTTCCCTTGTTTGAGCCCTGAAAGAGAAAAAATTCTAAAGATTATTCCCAATAAGATCTATGTGTTTATTAGATTTTTGTTTTCTGAATTTATATTGAATTTGTCTTGTTATCTTATAATGGTTTTCCAGAGTTTGTATCAAGAACAGAAGGATTTTATACTTAGTGTTTAAGTTAATGCAATAGAAATTAATTTCTTGTCTTGATCAAAGGCACATAGCTAATTTATCAACAGAAGTCCTTTGTTGCAAAAATAAATACATCACTGTAAATACATAAATTAATACAGAAAACAGGAAGTGAAAAATGCATTACAAATGTTTTACCTGTTGATTTATGGATTTCTCTTTCTTTGATATACTTAAATAGCATATCAAAGAAAATATCTGTTTTAAAGTGATTGGACAATGGAAACAAAATTAAATATTGTGGAAAAAATGAAGAAAGTGTGATTAGATTATAAACACAGAAGCAGAAACATGAGATGAAAAATGATTTTAGCATATGCTTAAAACTAGGAGTCAAAGGACAGTTATGGAAGACAAGAATGTGTTTTTTCTTCCATTAGAAAAGTAAGTTGTTTTAAAATTTCCACTGGCAATAATATTATTTAGTGTATTGTTAGAAGATACCTGGAGTGCAGGGGCTAAAGCTGCCATCAACAAAACTGCAAAAATTCTGCAATGATACCAAGTAACGTTTGTTTAAATATTGATATTAACCTTTGACATAAAGACTTGGAGCAATGAAGAACCTCACTATGATGTTCATACTCAAAATTTAGGAGTACTCATTTTGAAGAACATTTTTACCTTTTTTATATTATTTAAGAAGTTTTCACTTTCTGTCGTTGATGTTGTTGCTTGGTTTTATTGTATCCAAGCCAAGACCAGAAGAAATTTAATTCACCTTTACCCTTATGAATTCTTTATGTCAATGCAATTTTTTAGTGAACAACTCATTGAAATAATAGAACAGTGTGTGCCAATTGAAAAATTTAAAATGATCTTTTAATGAAAGCTATAATTTAAAAAATCACATCATAAATCTTATGGTAGTTAAAAGCACAACTTCCACGTGTTTTGCTTCAAAAATAGAAAGAGCTTCATGATTCCGTCTGTCCTACTGATAATATTTGGAAAAGCATTCTGTTCAAGTTCATCCACCTGCCAAAGAGCTTAGTGGGTCTGCCTTAGTCTGCTTGTGAGGGCAGTTTTTGTTGATATTTGGAGAATCTTGGCTAAAAACCTTTTGAGTGTAAATATTATTGTTATTTTGTTTATAACTAAAGACATCTAAAACACAGTCTTTTCAGGAAATCAAGGTGAGGAGGCACCAACATTCAGGAGAATAGAGAAAATATATATATATACATGCACACACGCATATTTCTTACTAATGCTGAGAGCATTTCTATCACCATTTTTGAGCTTGCTGATGAGAGGCCTCAGAGGAGATCAGAACCCCATTGTGCCAGACATTGTACAATCCTAGAGGGAAAAATAAGCAGCTGAGAAGAAGAACCAGCAGAGATACTTTAGAATCAGTAGGACAGTAAACATATTTGTTTATTAGCAAAGTATCCTACTGGTCAGAAAGTAGTTTCCTTAATGCCTGTTTCAGGAGTTTATTTTTGTGCACATTAACTTGTATCCCCATGTTTTCTTGAGAGAGAGACCCGTTGTTGAGGTTCTTTCTGGAGATTGTTTGGCTTTGTTTTTTTGTTTCACTCTTGTTAAGGTAGAAGTGATGGCTGTAGGTAAACTTCTGCTTTTTAGTGTGAGCAAGTTGAAATGAGAAGATAAAAGCATATTTATATTCCAAGAATGGTAATTGATTATCCTGTGGCATGGCTGTTATGAGCAGGAAAGATGGAAATGGTGTTGACATCAAGAGTTTCCATGTTTCCAGCTCCCTAAAGACACTAAAAGGTTTTGACTTTCAAGGACTGAGCTTTTGAAGATCAAAACTTAAACAAGTTTTATAATGTCAAAGCAGAAATAAAACATTGGGAATTTTAAAGTTTTTTTTAATATCTCCTTCTCAGTTTTCCAGGCCTGTAATGTTCAGTGGCTTCAGGGATTGCTTAAAAATTCCTTTTTTTGGCGTAAAGAAGATTCTTTCCGTAAGTTTTGAGGTCTCCCTGTACATCTGCTCTGGCTTCCTTTCCACACTCTTATCTAGCTGGTTGTTGGCATTATTTTTGTTAAAGAGGTAATAAAGGTAGTGGCCTCAGTAAAGGCTTTTCAGTCAATGTCTTGCACAAGTCCTGTTATCTGACAGAGAGGATCATTACCCTTAAAGGTTTCCATTGCAAGGTTAAAATGTGGTGCAGTCCTTGAGCAATCCACAGTCAGAGTCTGTTAGGAGGGAACACTAGAAATGCCTTTTACCTGCTGCTTGGAGTGTTTTAGTTGTTTCAGATGTGTCTCAGTTTTAAGGAAATAGAAATATCTCCCTCTTCACTTCTAATATGAAGATTAAAGTTAAATATGAAATGTAATGTTTTATACTTTAATGGTGTAAACAAAAATTAAAGTGCCAGCCAATGAACGAATTTACTAAAATTTCCAGCTTAGTAAAATTCCCCATAGAAATAAAACAGTTACTGTTAACATTAAAGGTACCAACATTCATGTTTCAGTGCAATCAAACACTGTTTGGGGTGATAGCTTTTATCATGTGTGCCTAGAAACTAAATGATCTCAAAACATGCCAAACACTGAACAGATTTCTGCTGATGACCTGTTTCAGCATACCTGTTTATTACATTGCTCCTAAATTAATGCTGGTCATAATTACGTGTAGTAATAAATATTGGAATGGAATACAACTGAAGTTCACCTATTGGATAGCCACAGAATTTTTTAATGAAAAGTATTTGATAACAATTATTGTATAACAGAAATTTCTAGGGCATGTAGTCTTTAAAGCTATTCATAGCATTGCAAAAAGAAAAAAAAAGGTAATTAAGCATTACATTACACTAAAGAATGTGCCTCTATGCTGAGTTTAATGGGTTTGAGATACTAAACACTCTCATGGTTTGTAGTACCTTGAGGACTTGTAACTAACTCTGCTTGTTTATTGGAGTGTTTGAATTTGAATGAATATCTTCTAATAGAAGCCCTGGAGAAAAGAAAGTTTGAGCCTTCCAATATTTCCCTGGAATCCTGAAAGAGCCTCTGGAGTCTCGAGTGGCTGTTTCATAACAATACCCTAAAACAGTAGATATGTTTCCTATTTCCCATAAGTGGGAGCCTGTCAACAGCTATTTCCATTCCAGCACTTTTCTTATATCATATTCAAACTAGTCAAGCTTGAAATCAAGTGGCTACATAATTGGAACAGCTTGAAATAAACTGATTGTCAGTTTGCTTTGGCTTGTCTGGCCAGAATAACTGAATCCTATGAATCGGAGGGCAAAGGAGCTGTGAGAGTCCCAGTTTCTGCTTATAAAAATAGGTATTTATGACATTAGACAATAATTACATAGACATGTAATGGATATAGCCAGAGAACTGTGCTGCAGTCAGGAGGTCTCCCTTGCTTGTATCAACAGCCAACTCACCTATTTACTCTCAGGCTACACAAAAGTCACATTTTCTGTAGATGACTCATCTCCACCTCCCCAGTATTTTAATTCTAAAATGTCCAGAAAGAACAAATTGGATATATATATATCAACTTAGCAATTCATCTGTTAGTACTGCCTTAAGAGTTGAGGTACCGACATCTATCTCATCATCGTTTGTGTAGATTACCTGAAATATAGGGCTTGTGTTTTGCACAAAGCTCAGGATTGAAGGCCAGGGACTACTTGATTTTGTATATTTGACTATTTGCATTTCCATGTATTGATGCAAATCCATCACTTAGATAAAGTTTTTACTTTATGTATGAATGTAGGCAAATTTCTGGGTGTTCTAAATGAAACACACAGGATGAAATTCTATCTTGAGTCAAGAAAGAAGCTTTTGCCTCTTGAAAAAAAAAATCTCCTACTTATTCTTGCCTACATTTTTAATACTTGATTTTTAAAATTCCCTCCCATTTCTTTAGTGTTCACAAGGGATAAACAGTTATTTTCAATGGGATCATAAAGTACGGAAGAACTGGATTCTGTCACTGTCTTTGTTACTGACTCATGATAGAAATTTCCTGGGCCATACCATGTCCTTCACATCACCATCCTTTGTTGTAAAATGAAGATAATCCTGCTTTGAAAAATACTGGAAGAAAAATTGTGGCCTTCACAGCGTGTGTGGAGCTCCACTGGCAGGCTGAGGAGTCATTAAAAAAATCCTTACGTTCCTAAAAGCAGTTCTCTCTATTATGCTGTCAGGTCCTCAGACACTAACCATCAATTTTTTGAGATTTCATGTGATTATCCTTTTAGCAAATTATTCTGTGAATTTAAGTGTGTTTGACATATGAAATAAATGCATATACATATACATAATTGATGCTATTTTTATCAGCTGTGTTTGTGTCCAAGTGTTGAGTGCAATGTGTATAGTGCCAAGCCCACCTGTGTTAGGAATGGAATAAGTAGCATAAGAGAAATTGTGGATGCTCCAGTCCCTGGAATTGTTCAAGGCTGTGTTGGACAGGGGTTGGAGCAATCTAGTCCAGTGGAAGCTGTCCCTGCCCATGGCAGGGGGTTGGAACTACATCTTCTTTAATGTCCCTTCCAACTCAAACCATGTGAAATGGGCTTGATATCCACATAGTTTACTATTTGTAAAAGTCTAGTCACCAACCCTGTGATTTTAAGAGCTTTGTCTTAGGCTTTCACAATAAAAGTGGTACTTCAGGGATTTTTTTCTGTTTTCCCCTCCCCTATTTGTTTGGTTTTTTATTAGCCTTCACTTTGTGAATGTAGGCCTTAACCTTTCTTGAAAGTTGTACTTTGAGGAAAAGGTCAAAACATTTGCTATGTCCTGAGAACTGAGGTACATGTAAGTGATATTTTTAAGGGTACATGGCAAAGATCTGACTGCAGTTTGTGTCTGACAGTCTAAGGAAGCTGGAGATCTTTTGCAGTGCTTAGAAGTGTGAAGGATCTTGCCATTAGCAACTCAGCAATTTGCACATTAGACAAATAATTTGCAGTGCTCTGGCTGAATCACTGAAGAACAGTGACCTTGCACATGTTCATGCTGCTCTGGTGTTGGATTATCTTCACATGAGCAGATTTTTCTAGTTGAAGTGTTAAAATACATTCTCAGAAAAGAAACTGTATAAATGTTCCTAGGAAGGGGATAATTTCAGTTTCAGATGTGCTCATCTCTTCTTTATAAGTGAGTAAATTTAATTGGAACAAGAGGAAAACCTGATAGTTTAACTAGAAACACTCATAATATTATTACTTTTTAAAAGGCACTGCTGTAATGAAGTGGCTTTAAATTACTGTGTGGATGGATTGGAAAGCTTGTTCATTTTAATGACCAAAGAGCAATATGCTCAGCTTCATCTGATGGCCAGGGTGTGCTGCAATATTGGACTGAGCCCCCTGAAGGGAAGCCCTTTACATTTCCTGTGCCATAAGTACCCAGCCCGTGCTGTCTCACACTTGTAGCATATCAGTGCCCGAAAGTTTTGAATCACAGAGATATCTGAATTTAACCATTAAAAAAGAGAAAGAAAAGAAAAATAGGATGTGTAACAACCTGATTTTTGGATGTTTTTCTTTTATTTTCTCCTTTCTTTAAGATTTCTGAGAAACATTTGGAATTAATTGAATCATGAACCTTAATGTGAATCAAGTAGAAGATGAGATTTGCTACTGTCCATGTGATCAGTGCCTTTCTTATTTACTGTCCCTCACTTATGTTTTTCAGTGGTAAACCTCACTGCTGTTGGTTTATGCTCATCTCTAGTGAGAAAAAAGGTGATAATAATTTCTTATTCCTGATGGTAGAATGCTGAACTCAAATGTTTTTTGTTATTTCCACAGGTTTCCATTTTCCATTAGGGTTTTTTTTGATAGTTCTTACCACAAAACCACTACCTAACTTTTACTGTGTGTATTCAAACTGACTTTTTTTTCCCTAAGGCTCACTATGTACACCTCAATTCCTTTGCTGATTTTTCCATTAGAAATTAAAGCCAGTGTAAAATCTTTGGAAGAGGATTCTCTCATCAATGCATAGCTTGGTGATTAAACTGAGCTTTCACCAAGAGGTTATCTGGATTGCAGCACATCTGATTTATTCAACTGAGGAATGTGAATCAGGATCTGGAGGTGTTGTCTGTAATGAAAATGTTCTTAATGCCCCATCTGCCTGAGCTGATTGGGATTGCATGGCTCAACTTGTGTGACCTGTGAGGAGACAGGCATAGTGGTGGATAATCCATGAGGTTTTAAGCGTTTCTGGGTGGTAAAATGGAAAGATTTACAAACAGCTTTTTTGAGACCAAAACTAAGCTTTCCTGGTAAATAGAATCATAGAATGGATTGGGTTGGAAAAGCCCTCTGAGATCATCAAGTCCAACCCTTGGTCCAACTCCAGTCCCTTTACCAGATCATGGCACTCAGTGCCACGTGTGGCTGCAAGTTTGTGTGTAGTGGGGTTTTTTTGCTTGATTTTACTAGTTTTGGTGGTTTAAAATCATCTGCAGTGCCTGTCCCTGCAACTTCTTAGCAACAGTCTCAAGAAAATGCTCTGTTTGGTCCCAGCTGCTTTTCACAGGCCATGTTTCAGCTTCATAAAGAACAAGCCTCATGCCAGAGTTTGATTAAAGTCAGTGAAATATTAGGTGGTGCTCAGCAGGGCTCTGCCATGATGGTCTGTGTGCTGGTGTTCATGTGGCACTGTTCGGGGAACTCAGCAGGAATCTGCATCAAGTGAGAGTCAGCTCTGTCAGCCCCAGGTGAAAATACAGAGATCTTTGATCCTTTGCAGATTTAATTTATGGGATAGCAAGCAAGGGTTGCAAAAAACTGTAAATTAAATATATGACCATGACTCATGACTAAAGTAATTTTGCACAGGCAGCATTGGGGATATTACATGTCAATACACACCTAAAATGTTATTTGCCATCTTTCTGTATTGTTGTAATAGAATATATAGTATATAATCTTAATGTGAGAGGAGTGGTGCTGATCAGTTAATCTAAGGACACATGGTTTGTTACAAGGTAATGTGTTTAATTATGTTGCAGCCATAAAAATACACCTTTAAAAATATTTTCCCTTTTATGACATGAATTGTCCTGCAACTCTCTGATGTGCACACCTTTGCCTCCTGAGATCTTCACAGGTACAGGAAATAATCAGTGTATCCTTACACAAATGGTAGGGAGAGAAGAACACTAAACAGAACTTCAGAGGCAGGTCCCAATGATAATTCTCATGAAAACCTTCCCGTCCTGGATGCTTTCTCCCTTAAGCTGTCATCCCTGCAGAATTCAGGCTGGAATTGTGAGCTGGAGGATGGAGCAACATCCTTCCTGTCAGAGCTGGTTATATAGCACAGGACTTGCTGCTTTGACTACCACATCCCCAATTTCCTGGGAGAAAGATATTGAAAGAAATGAGTGTTTTCTTGCAGTGGGCAAGGTTAATACAGACTCTGACCCACGTTCAGGTTCTGCTGTGTTTATTGGTTGAGGTGTTTGGCAGAGGTGAGACACTGGAGTAACACCACAAGTAGGCAGGGCTTGTAACCAATATACATAACATTTCCAGCAGTTTAAAAATGTCTTTTGTCCAGCACAAAACTGGAACATTCACACACACTAAATCAATGAACTGGACTGTGAGATCTTTCCCATGTTGTTGCCCCTTTTGTCTTCTTTATTTCAATCCCTCTTTTAACTACAACTGTTTGCTTTGGTAAGTGAAGGCAAAACACAAGGAGACTGCTGCAGTTAGAGATGATTTAGATTAACTAAAACACTGTGAGAAGCCTTGCAAATCTCTTGTAGCCCCTCTCTCAAACCAGTTGAGTGCAGACCTGCTAGAACAGAAAGGAGATGAGTGTATATGTACAATATATAGGTGGATGAACTGAATTGACTGTCAGTTTTCAGCATCAATTACAATTCTCTGGACTCTCTGCAATGTCTCTCATTCATAAGCAAGGCAAAACTTCATGATTTTCCACTTGCTTTCCTGCTGAAAACTTTTTTTTTTCATCTAGTAGGGTGACTTTCACACTAATCAGGTGTTAGGAGTTAGTTTCCCTTTACTCTTAAGAAAATGGAATGTTTGAAGATCATTGGCTCATGTGTGTGAAATTAAATTGTTTTATTATTTTCCCCAAAGAATAATATGTTAAATTCACAGCAGCATAACTTGACTATAGCCTGTGGGTCCTGACCTACATTTTTCACTCTACAGAGCATGAAATATCTTGCTATATATGATACAAAGTCACTGCATGACTAGAAATTATATGTAATTGTATGGCTCTGGTATTGCAGATTAAAAAGTGAGTTAGATCCAGCTAATCACTATAGTAAGTAAAGATTTGATATATTGTAAAATTAACTCAGTATTTCTTTTTACTTTTCTTCCTCTCTCATTGCTTTTCCTTTTTTTTCCCCCTTGATAGGTACCACTTTTTTTTTAAACTAACAAACTTGGTCTCTCAGTATTTCAATTATTGAAATCAATCATATATGGAATTCCCTACCTCTCCCTGCTCTTTTTGTGTGCTGGTGATGATACTGATGGGTGTTTCAAAGCCAGCTTGGACAAAAACCAGTGATGCCCAAAGTTTCAGCATCTTGAAAAATCCAAACTCTTGTGCCTCATCTTTTTCTAAGTCTTGATGAGGATTAAGAGGACAGCACAAGTGTCTTCCATGGAGCACTTATTTTCCACTCTGCCTCCTTGCAGGCAGCACAGAAAACAAATGTTTTCTCTGTCAAGGAGTGTGTGTTCTTCTTCTAGGCCTGAACATCATCTGCTGGAAAGAGTTACTGGGGACCTGGGGATTTGATAAAGCCCTGAAGGAAACCTCTGAACTGTGTGTGATATCTTTATTACCGTGTGGAACTGGGAGAACAGAGACTGTCCTTCAGATCTCTGCCTGAGGGGCTGAACTGGCACCATCTCACATCTCATGATCCTTAGGATTGTCCTTCTGCCCCAGTGTTAAATGTGTTCTGTGCTACACAGAGATATAACTAAGGTAATTAAGTGTAAAGGTCAGCTGATCTTAAAGTCATATTATTTTGAAGTGTACCAAAACAAAAGATCTCAATTTTATTTCTTCAATATATTGACAGATCTTTGGATTCTGAGTTGGTTTTGCTCCATTGAATGCACTAGAACTGCCTTGATTTACACAGCATTGTTATCCCATGTTTATTTTTTTCTCTCTCTCTTGATTCTGATGTTCAGGGTTTGATTTTTTTGTTTGTTTGGTTTGGGATCTTTTGGTTGTTTTTTTGTTTTTTTTTTTCATTGAGGGGTTTATTAGACTGGCAGAAATTAGCTTTGCAGGAATGTGAAATTTATAGTATATATTCATCTGTTGGGGAAAAGAAAAGCAGAAACAAATGAGCATGAGCTGCAGTGTCCATGGTATCAGTATGTACATGACAGGGCAGAGCAGCAGGAGAGAGTTTAGAGGTATTGCCTTGGAGGAGTGAGACAAATGGGTCATCTGATACATAACAGGCTGCTCTCAGTCAATTACACTTCTAATTCTAAACTTAATATTATTGATGCTGTTTAAATTCAGTAACTAGGCTCTGGTTTATGATACTTGCACGTGTCTCAGTGGAACAAGAGATGGTTTCCCTCTCTATCCCTGTGCTCCATCTTGTGCCACTAATTACTAGCATTGACTTTGTGTTACTAGTGTGTTTTCTGTTCCTATTACATGAGGGTGATGAATATTTTGACCCCAGCTGATGTTAATGCAGCGTTAGATACATGCATCAACAAGCAAATTTCTCTCATTACTCTTTGATGCATTGATACATGAGAAGAAATGCAGGAAGGTACTGCAAGAGTCATTGTATATCATGACTTAATTAACAGCAAATCCAGATTGAGATTTTCTGATGTTAAAGCATCTTAGAGCTGATAGGAACCCTTCTAAAGTTACGGCCTTTGGAACGTATGCTCAAATAATTGCATTTTTGAATGGACACAGTCTCTGGAATTGCAGAATTTCATTATCTCCAAATATTTAAAATTACCATTTGTTTCATATATTCTGCTTTTATGTTGCTATTTAGGAGTCTTTCCTTAAAGAGGAATCTGGGAAGAAGTTTGTGTAACCAGCTAACCACTATTATGTTATAATTGTTTTCTGAGGTAACAGTAAGGGAAAGACACCTGGAATAACTTCCACTGGGGGGAAAAATCCCAACTGTTTCCCACAGGTGCAAAACTAAATTGGTAATAAATAATATTACAAAATCTCTTATTCTACCTTTTATGGGCAAATACACTGTTGAAGTCATGCTGACTCTTGAAGGCTGTGCTAGAGCTTCATGTCTCAGCACCAGGCAAACACTGTGGTTTGGTTTTCACAAACACCCTTTTCCTTCCAACAAACTAGTACAGCAAACAAAATAATGCCTGTTTTGAGCAACATTTCCATATAGATTTAAAATTAACAATTAATTTTGTAACAGCAGGTGTTTATCAAGACTGTTTGGAAAAAATCTAATATTGGCTTTCTCAATTTTTTTCAGAATTAGACACTGACAACAAAAAAATCGGTGAATTGCATGAGTCACAACAGTAAATGTATCAGATTATCAAAAAATCCTGTGCCTGAGTCATGAACAGATTTCTGAGGAGTTTTGATACAAGTTCTCTTCTTTACCATTCATGTTATCAGCCTTTTCTCCATTTGGCTGCCCCATTAGAGGAGGTGTAGCTGAAATGGTCCAAGTTTTTAACTGTTGATTTGCACCTTCCAACTTAAAATACCATTTTCCTCAAAATTATTAGTTTTATGTATTTCCTGGCATATTCCACTTCTTGTAATTGCTTATGTAGTATTTAACTTTGCTTGTAACAGCGTATAAAAGCTAATCCCTTGACACTGAATTAAATCCCTTTATTGTCCTGCCATTGGGCCATGCCTGTGATTGGTGAAGCATCAAGGCAATCTTTGCAGTGGTTCTGGCTTCTGATTCGTATGCTCTGCTGAACTATTGACTATATTCATCTGAACATGTTATATGCATTAGAAAATCAATGTGGCAGAGCAGATGGAAGCTTTTAAACTGATATGACCTCTGTGACCACAAGGTTTCTCTTCGAGATCTTCTGTACTAGGCTGAAAGGAAATAGTGGACAACCTTGGTTTATGCAAATACTTATTTATCTTTTTTTATGTTTATTTTACTTTTTAAAAAGCAATATACAATTATATTTTATTAGCTATTAGACAAGCCTGTGAGTTGTATTAGTCTTGAGAGGAGAATGCTGTATCTATTACCCATAGAAGTAGCTTTTTTTGCGCTGGGTTACATCCTGGTTTGACACTAAATAAACCTTCTAACTAACATTCTGGGGGTTGAACCATGTCAATAGGTTGGATTAGAAAACTTTGGCAGTATTGATTTCTCTAATGCATATACTATGCTAAATAGATCAATGTTGAGCAGATCAGATGAGAGCAAGTGCAAAGAACATGAAGCTTCCCCATGCAGAGTTGGCTGGTAGACAGATTAGATGAGACGAAAAAGATGCCAGTGAGCTGATGGTAGGATGTGCCAACACCAACAGGGGAAGAAAGGAGGAATTAGGGGTCATAATTAACACTGCTAAGGTACAGAGATACGTTCAGGATTTATTTTGTACAATTTGCAGGGTTTGAATGTTCTTTCTTGTGATTTTGATATCAGACTCCTGCTCTAGAGCTCAGGCAAGGTTGAAACCCCCTTTACCAGACAGGGCAGCTGGCAGTGGTTGTGGTGACATCCTGCTCCTTCCCATCACAGAAAATGATGTGTCTCCCTTGGGTCACTGTTTCGAAAGCTGTTTTGTGCACTGTTGGGGTGCACGTGTAGCATGGTCTATATAACCCCACTGGGGTTAAACACAGAAACCCCAGAATCAGCAAACTGCACACCTTTACACAACTGTTTGATGCCAGCCAGCCATGCCCAGGTTTAGACACAGATGATGTGAATTTGCCACTGGAACCTCGTGTACCACATTTTCTCTGCTCTGAGTGTAACGTCATGGAAGAAAGTCAGCAGTTACTTTGTTTTGTAGTGGAAGTCCCTCTGTTTCCATTTTGGAAGAGCTTTGTAGTTTTTCACCGTTAATTATTTTAAATCCTAATGGACATGGCTGTATTGCCTATTTGTAAAAACTGAAAGGAAAAAGGTATCCAAAAATACTCAAATGAGCAGGTGACCAACAGAAATGCAGACTTGTTTTCAGTTCACAAGTGACTATAGATGTTAAGGCTCCCAAACGATGGAGCTGTAGGAGAAATTACTGGTTTGAGTAAAGAAGTATTCATGGTTTTGGATGCTGGTATGTGATATTGGTGACAACCTGAACTCTAATGTAATTTTTGCAGTGGCAGCACACTCAGGGCCTAAGGAAACAAGTAGGCCATTGGCCTTTTTTAAACAGATTGAGAAATGTTATTTAATAAAATAAATTAAGTCAATTGCTACTCTGCTTAGTAACATAATAAACATGAGAAGACATTTTGAAATTGAACTAGTTAATAATATCATCTTATTAGAATTTGCGTTACAACCAGATTAAATTAGTTTAATGGGGAAATGCAATAATATTCTGTAGATTTTTTTTCCTGTTAACTTGGTATATTTTAATGAATACCTTAATTAGGCACCTTTATTGACGCAGACATTTCAGAAATAAAATTTGCTTCTATATTCTCCTTCACACACCAGCATCCATTAAAATAAAACTCATCCTGCAATGACTAAAGGGCAATTATTTTGAAAACTTCCTGTGCCTGCTGAAGGGACTTGGAAGTGATGGTTCATCTGTCTGTAGGCAGAGATGTCATGGCTTCCATGGGCATAGAGCTGTACTGCTTATTTGGCATTAATTAATGTGATTGAAAGTTCTTTAAGCATATTGCCAATGGTCTTGTTACAGTGTATATGAGTGTATTCTTAAAATAAGATTAAAACCTTTTGGAGTCGGCTGTTTTAATCAGTGCTGATGGTTTATTAGATGTGGAATTTGAGGGTATCAAGTGGTTACAATCTGTGCACTATGAAGGCAGAATTGATTGAGTGACTGAATGGATCTGAACACATTCTGTCAAAAAAAAAAAAGCCACCATATGCCATGAATGCAGTGATTTATGTGGTGGGGTTTGTGGACTTGCAGGCTTTTGCTTTGGCAGGAGTAAATGTGAGTTGGTTTCTTTAAATATCCCTTCATGCTACGAGAGCAGCCTAAGGCAGTAACTGCAGCATGGCTCTCCTCAGTGTAGAGGTATATGCATATATAATTAAACACACTTGTATGTCTTTGATGTTCATCTTATAGAACACTGAGGTCCATATGTCGAATATGTCAAAAGGTAGAAAATGGACTGGGGAGGGAGGAGAAGCTTCATACATCTTATTGGGACAATGTTGTAAATAAATCTTAGTCTAACAAGGACATACTTGCATAATTAGTTCAGTGAAACCAATTTTTTGGTGTTTTTTTTTTTTTTCTCATTAGGAGAGTTCCTGATAATCAGTTGAAGGAGAGAACAGAACACTGCTTGGAGGAGATGGGGATGTTACAGATGTCCAGACTTGAAAGAGAAGATTAGCTATGAAAGTCAATTCTTTCCATGCTCATAAGGAAAAAAGGGTGAGTACAAAACCAAACCCACATAAGAATGCAGATCATGGAGTACTTTTAATTGTGCTCTCTGATGGGAACTTTGCAGGAGAATCCTTTCCTTAGGGTGACTTTCTGGACAGATATCTGAATGATCATAATATAAGACATAAGGAATACACAAATACTGAAAAACTGTTTTAAATACCTTCCACAATCTCCATAAGGGATCACAGTTGTCCATCTCTACAATTTAGCATTATATTAGTTGTTTTCTAGACTGCTGTGAGGATGATTTTACTTTGGAGTATAAGTAGCTTCAAAATGAGGTAATGCTCATTTCCAGGTGTTTTGTTCATTTTGAAAACTTTTTACATTTGCAGAAAGTTAACACTGATATTATTTCACATGTCATATGAAGTGTTTTTGTTCTTCAAATCTGAAGTAGCTGCAAGGCATCATGTGTTACCCACGTGTGGTTTCTATTTCCTCAAAAGCAGCACCTTCACACACTTGCAGTGTTTGAGGTTCCCTTTCTCTGTCATCCCTGTGATTTCCCCATTCCAGCTGGGGATTAGGTAAGGTAGGTGAAGTGAGCTGTCTTGGAGCAATCATAAAAGGAAGAAAGAAGCAGCAATACCTCCTATGAACCCTTGAAAAATGCCACAGTGTTTTGCAGCAAGTCTCACATGCCATAGTGATGTTATGTCTAAAGAGTTATTACAGAATATTGTGTTACTGCTATAAAAATACTTCCTTCAAAATTGCAGATTTCAGGACGATGCTGCAGAAATATTTAACTTGCCTGAATTATCTGTAGTCATGTGAAATTTCTAAATATGAGATACTATAATCCTTTTACTTAGTTTTTAATTTACAGTATTGCTTTTTGACATTAAGCTGTTAAATCCATGTATTATAAGTTCAGAATAACTTCTTTCATGTTCTGGCACTAAGCTAGAGTTCTTGCCTTGTCTACTAATGTGGAATAATGGAAAATAATTAACTTTAAATTAAAAGTGTTGCTTTTTATTATATGACAGTATTAGTTATAATATGGATTTCAAAAGACATTTTTAAGTGCAGGCACAAATCAATTATACACAAGGAATAAATTATCTCTGTGGCAGAATGTAATACTTGTTTGATGAAAAGCTTGTTCGTAAAATGAAGTCTTTGCTGTCAGACTTGTGTCTGCATGTTTGGAAGTGAAGGTGCCACAGTTTTTGGTGCTGCTCAAAGTGGTCTTGAGAGGCTGGAGAACTTGGCTGTGTTGTCATCAGGTCATGAGTGTTCCTCTACTCCCCACTGGGGAGACAGGTTGGTGTGCTGGCTCTGCTTCTGTCACGTGAGCAGAGGCTGAGAGAACAGGTGGTTCAGCCTCAAAGGAGAAGGTGCTGAGGGAGAGGAGCTTGTATATCTGTCTAAAGACCAAACTGGATAAAGATGGGGGAGGCTAGAGGAAGTGAGACTAAACCGAGATAAGAGAAATTCCATATAAACATTAAGAAATGACTGGATGTGCCACTTTGTTTTATGGTTTAGGTGACAAGGTGGTGTTCAGTCAAAAGCTGGACTCAATTTTGTCTATATTTTTAAATGCACAAGTGTGTGTGTTTGGGGTTTTTTTAAGCAATACTGTCATTAGAAATGGAAATCTTTAGTGATGGTCACTATAAATTTGATGTTTTCAGCTGCCATTTGAGTGCCTTTGATAACCTGTGACTCTAACGGTGAATCAAAATTATTGAGATGTTTGAATGTGAAATGTCATCTCAAAGGGAAGATGAAGGATTATAATTTCTTCCATCACTTTTATCTTCTAGGAGAGAAAACAAATTACTTGTTATGTCTTTGATTCTGCTTTTTTGTTTGTTTGTTCACTCTTACTTTCTCCTATTTGTGAGTTTGCATGATGCCTAAAGAGATTTTTGTTTTGTTCAGAATTTGTATCTGCTTTTGTGTAGAGTTGTGAAAAAAGAGGATTCTCTAGGGAGAACAGTGCCAGTCCTTAGTATTATACTTACCATAGTCAACATGTCATATGCATTCAAAGTGCTGAAGATCCATAGAGAACATTAATAACCCATAGATTTAGAGAGAATTTTTTCATGAGAATAGAATGTCCATAAAATGTAACATCATTCCATGCTGCATAAGAGGGTTTGTGCAAGTGGAATGCAGAGTCCATCTGAAGCAGTTTTCCCTACAGCAATCAATATTGTTTCTGCAGTGCTGCTTTCCTGTGCAGATCTCTTGCTAGTTTGTGGTGTTTTCCATTGCTATTGCCTCTGAAACAGCTCACCTGGAGGCTTTTTAGAATAGGGAAGGGCAGTGATTTAACAGCACCATTTGGACTCCCTGGGAATATCGTTAAGTGAACCAATGATTATCAGGAGCCACGTCCCACTGTTGTGTCTGTGCTGCTGTAGTTGGGATGGTATTATTTTAGGGGGAAAAAGATTGATGCAGCTCCAGCCAAAGGTAATTTAATCGTTGAATTATGTAATAACTCTGACAAACACACCAAACAGTATTTTTTTCACCACAGGACCTTCTTTCTGTTCAGCAGCAGAAGTTAATTTTCATTCTCACTTAGCATTAAAATGAAGTAGTTACTCTGTGTGTGTCTTTAATAGCTCTCAAAGTTTGGGAGGTGTTTAGAGGAAACTGAGAAATGAAATAAGCCCCAAGTTCATGAATAGGACCAGCATGGGGAGTTTATCCAACTCTGTTAAATATTTGGCCCTTCAGATATAAAGACTTCTATGTGTTTCAATGCTCACATAAAATCCAGTCAACTGTAGTCAGAGATAGTTCCTCATTACAGGCTGTACCTTTCTTGGGAATGGTGCTTGATAATGAGGATGAGTTCACAGGGGGAGTGCTGGACAGGAATCCCCTGGAAAAATCAAGGGCTGGGTTGCAGCCTCACAAAGCTCCTGAAAGCTGTCCCAGCCCACAGGGCTTGTCAGGAGGGGATGATGCTCAGGGTGTCCCACCTGCTTGGATAACATTCCTTCTCCAACACATAGCAAAACCAGACCTGTTCTTCTCAGCTTTCTTTGCTGTATTTGCAGGGATATTCCCAGGAGGAAGTGGCAGAGTTGCTTTGGCAATGGTGACAGTTATATATCAACTGCAGGAAGCATTCAAAGTTGTGGCTCTTCATGCACTCATGCAAGAAGTCTTCACACTGTGGCTCAAAAGTAATTTCTTCTGTGAAACAAGGGATTGCCCCTTCTCCCAAAATAATAAAATTCAAATAAGGAAAAGAATCCCTGGCCCCTGATTTTCTGCTGCAGAGTACTCTGAAATCATTTAAACTTGCACACTCCAAGGTCAAACTTGTTATTAAATGCTGTCAGAGCAAAAGCATTTGCTTGGGTGGAAAAACCTTAAAAATAGAAATCCAAGCAATGAAAAATTGGGCCCCACAGTATTCTCTGGTAGAAGAAAGTGTTTTGTTCTGTTTCAATGTGAAATAGCACATTGGACATTTTCAACAGAGGCATTGCATTTTGAACAAAGATTGAAAACAAAACCAGCAACTGCAGTGTTTAAAGGGGATAAGGGATGCAGAATCACACTGAGCTTCAGGCACCAGTGATGCCACTAAGACAAGAGTCCTCTCCAAGGCCATCTGTGTAGTGAGTTATGGTCACTTGGCTTCTCTCTGGGAACCGTAGTGACCTATCTAGTGCTACTTGAGGGGAATCCCTTAGATTCAGGATAGTCTTCTGAAATGATATTGAATTCTCCTTAGAGATTTTGGGGTTTATTTATTTGTTTGGCCCTGCCAGAGGTGGGGGAACATTATCATGACTGGAATTTTAATGAGAATTTTTAAATTTAAAACAAAATAACTGTGTTCTGGTGGCAGCTAGGAGGCATTTCTCCTGTGCTGCGTAACTGCTTGTTCCAGGAGAGATAACCAAGAAAGGAAGCCTAAGAGAGAATATGGGAACAAGATACGGGGTTTGGGGAGCTGTGAAGGTGTTGGTAAGTTCAGTACAGACAGTTGTTTAAGTAGGAGAGAAGTGTGTATAGGAAAGTGTGAAGAAAGCCAAAAAACTCTATGGGAAGAACAGAAGGGAAGGATGAAAAGGGAAATGTGTGTGGCACTGGAGTGGCAAAGACATGGGGGGATGAGGAGCCATTTCCCATTTGGGAGATGTGTGCTTATCCCAAAGATATTTTTCACAGAATATGCTGAGTTGGAAGGGGCTCACAAGGACCATCAAGTCCAACCAGTGCCTCAATGACAGTGATCACTTCTTTAGCTGAGTCCTGTTTATGCTTATTCCAATTTCATGAGACTTTACCAGAACCTTTCCAAAACGGATCGTGATTGTGGAGGTTGGTGTGAAGATGAGCTGAAGGGTTTTTATTTTCGCTCTTTGTTCTCAAGCATTAGATAAATTACACCTTTTCACTTGTGAGTGGAGAAAAGACTTACAAGTTATTCAGAACATGGCACAAGAGTAGCTGTGCATCACCCTTTAGAGCCAGTGGGAGTTGGCTGAAATAACAGGCCAAAGCTGTGAAATGCAGCTTCACTCCCTGCATAGCACAGGCAGCAGTAGGTGAGGTTTGAACAGTTTGTGCTGAATTGGAAATAACTCCAAAAGAGTAAGAGTTTTCATGATCTGCAAATTGCCATAATATACACTGGATGTCACAGACTGGAGTGTCAAAGAGCCTTCATCTGCAGGGGTGAGCAGAGCTGTGACCTCTTCCCCAAGTTTATCCTGAAAAATGATTCTTAAAAACTACAGAAATGCAAGGGCTAATTTCTGAACAACTTTTTCTCTTGCTTTTCTATCAGCAGATCAATATTTACAGCATGTACAACTTAAGTAATATATGCAAATTATTCCCTTTTAGCTTCCTTTTCAGAATGTGTGAAACATCTTCAGGCATCATGTTAGACTAGGAAATTATAGTGGAGCTCAGTAAAATGAATACCTGTTAAAGCAATACATCCTGTGTGGGATATGTTTGCTTGGGGAAGATGTCAAAAACTTGAACGTGAGATCAAATGAGTAGATTTGTGAAGAGGCATTAAGCTCTTTATTATAGCAGTAAGACACTTTTACCATACAGAAATAGAAAATACCAAGTCTGCTTTAGAGGAGGTTCCTCCATTCTTGGACAGCAAAGCATCCTCTGAGCTTCAAAGTATTGCAATCTCTGTTTTAGAGGTTATTTTACTTTTGTATGATTATGGAATTTTTTCATCTGTATTTATACCTTGATCTTTCTACCATAAAATCTTCTGATTTCTTTGGTTCTGGTCTTAGGTGTCCCTCTTTGGGTAGCTGGGGTTTTACCAAAACCATTCATCAGGTTATGAAGTTTTATCATTTCAAAGTGTGTTAGTTAAAAAATCATAATTTATAAATCATGATGTAGAACTTTTTTTTTAGGATGGATGTTTGGTATAATCAGCTAATGTGTTTTTAATTATGATTATCCTTGCCCCAAAATGAAAATTGTTCTGCTTCGCTAGCTAGATCACATAAATTAAAACACTTGCTGACATGATTTAATCAACATAAAGTAAGAGCAAGTAATTTTCCCTGAATTTGAGAAAAATGCACTGGAAACAAAATTGAGTAGCAGCAGTTACTCTCAGAAGAATGCTCTGCAGTCAGTGGAAAGCTGTTTTCATTTTCAGACAAAATGGAGTGAGGGATACAATACTACATGGTTCTATCTCCTGAAATTCTGCTATTCATCTGAATTCACATAGCCTAGTAGTCTTACAGGGATATTAAACTCTGCCCCTGACCATTTCTGGAAGAAAGGTCAGATTTTAATTGGATTCAAAGGTTCAGATTGAAATGTTCTTGAAATACTTAGTTAATACCAGCTGCATGGAGTTTGTTGGTCAGAAAGCTTCCTAATGGCTGATGATTCTCATGTGCCCATCTGCAACCTGCCTTATCACAGAGAATTTCAGTCAGTGAACCCACACTTGCCTCTTTTCTCAAAGCATCTGATACTTAAATCATTGAAGAAAACATGGAGAGGGGGAAACCCCCAACAACCCTATGGATTGCTTTGCTATGGGACATCTTTTAACTCACAGTGAAGTGGGTTTAGTTTAAGAGTAGTAAGCGAGGCGAATATTCCCAACATGGATTCTTCAAGTTCAGTTCCTCCATATATTCCTCTCCCCAGCTCCCAGGAAGTTCTACTGTATAGATACAGATATAGAGAAAGATATAAATGCAACTGTCCCAGCACAGCTTGGTCCCCATTTACCCTTTCAATGTGTGGTCTGGCTCCACTGCAGTGAGATGAGTCACCCACCAGTATAATTCGGATATTTCCTAATAGGATTATTTACCAGAGTTTGTTTTCTGTTAGTTTTTAGTCTGTCTGCCAAGTTCAGCCTTCCCTCCAAGAGCACTGCACAGTGTGTTTCCCTTTAAGCATGTTTTTCACCTGGTGCTGAGCCTACATTTGTATTTTTTGTTGGCTGGAAGTCCTTGTGCCAGCAGAGGTGATGTTTTAAGTTGTGAGCACCTGCCTGTTAGGAAATGAACTGAGACCATCAACTCATTTCACAAAGGCCAGCAAACAGCTGTCAGATGGCAATGATGTAAACTTTATAACAGCAATCAAAATTCTTGTGAAACTGCCCAGAAATGGTTCTGAAGGATGGGAGGAAAAAAATAGCAAGAAGGTCATATGAGCTGGAAAAAAGGTGGCTGTGTCAGCAGAATGCACAGTGCATGGAGTATGAACAGTCTGAGCAGGAAGGAAATGCAGAGAGAATGTGCTTTTAGATAGCATTTAAATGAACCTTTCCTCTCACCTCCAATTAAGACAGTAGCTCCTGTCTTGATTATGAGAACTCATTATTAAAATAGTTATAAGTCTTAATATTATGCCATATTGGATATGTGCTGCTATAGCTGTGTTTGCTTACAATCCTCCTTTCATTTCATGTAGAAGTTTCTCTGTATCTCTGAATAGGTAGAAGCCTTCAAAGGAACAATACAGAAGAAAATGGAATAAAAATAATAATGGCAGATAGACACATTCTTTATTATTAGTATGTAGTTCTCAGCAGCAAATTAATTCATGCTAAGTTATTAAGCCAAAAAGCATTGCTGTGTTTGAAAAGCAAAGTGCCTGTACTCTGTGTAGGTATACTTTGTTCTCTTTCCCAGGTCTACATCAGACATTGTTCTGCTGCCATCAGAGAAAGCCTTTTCCTATTGTATGTCCCTGACAGTTGTAAATGTGATATTATGTAGTCAGTCCTGGAGGAGGGATGCAGTGGGAGGTGAGCAGTTCTGGCTGTACCGAGGGTGCCCTCTGCAGAATGTTACCGTGCTAGATTGCAACTTGATTTGCAATTTTTTTTAATTTAGAAATACTGTAAAATAACATCTCACTAAGTGGCAATAGATGTTTGTTCATACAGAAAAGGAAGGAAAAAGAGGAAACTATGAAAGTAATATTGCTGTAATATTACCTTTACAATAAAGACAACCTCCTGTGATTCTAGTAGGATACATTACTGATGGCTGTGATAGAAAACTATGGTCATGGACATCATTTCTTATCTTTTCTCACCCCATGTCCATCAGGCCCATTCAAATTGACACAAGATGGGTTTAACTATACAAAGTATTTGGCAGTAGGTTTGATACTAATAGAAGGGTTTGCACCCAGCTCCCTTTCCTTTTTTCAGGAGATGGAGTATAATATGCTACGAACCTTGTGATGACTTTGAAAAAAGGAATTCATTTTGTTGGCACAAACACTAATCCTTGTGTTCAGGTCAGGTACTTAACCATGTGGCTTCCTAACTAGGTGAGGTGTAGAGACAGGAATGTCAAGAAGGGAAGTGAAAAAGTGCTTAAAAATAGGGGAACATATGGTGAGTACTTTTAAATTTGTACAAAGTACTTTTCCTTCTCCTCCTCTCATAACAATGTGAAGACTTACTTGATGCTGCAATTAGTAACATGCTGTTATGTTGCTGACTGTGTGGTAGGAGAGACAGGGTATGTTAATGTAGATAAATTGGCTTTTTTTTTCTTTGACCCAGTGGGTTTTCCAAACCATTCCTCCCATTTTCATCTTGAGATATAACAGAGTGTGAACTTCAGTTTGTGTTTCTTTACACCTGGAAGGTGAGACACTGATTTCTTATGAAGGTGTTCAGGCATCAGGTTAATATATTGCCATAAATGGCCAGCAAATAATTAATTTCTTAACAGGAAAATTATTTTCGGTCATTTATAAGGAATTATGAGAACTTTTGAGGTCTCAGGTGGTGAAGTTTGAGGTCAATTTTGCTTTTCTCATATTTTGGACAGACCCCAAGGTTATGACTATTAAAACATTGTTTATATGTCTAGTGATGTCTAAAATTTTAAGTAAAGACAAGTTAAGTTACAAAGATGATTTGCTACAGTTTAAAACTATTTAAGTGAAAACTGAGAAAAAAAACATAACCATTAATGTCAAAACATAGAAAATAATTTATGGGTTTGGATGGGATTTACTTTGGTTCTACTGTGTATCATCACAGTGCTGAATATATTCTAGAAACATTCCTTGTATGGTATTTTCACTTCTTGAGATCTTTATAATTACAGATTGTATGTACTAAAAATGAAGTAGCAAAAATCCTAATGAAGTTGGAAGAGAAACTTAAACAAAAGTAAATATATGAATTAAACCTGAAAACATAGGAATGTCAGTGTAGCTCATCTAGTTTAGTATCCTGTTTTGAAAAGTGCCACAGAAAGAAGTCTAGGGAAATGGGAAGGACAAGGTCAGCCACACAGGAGACATCCACCTGATAACCATCTTATAGCTGATTTCACATCACTAACCTTGAACTTCAGTTCACTTCTGTGTATTTAATGACTTCATGAAAAGAAAAATTAGGCTTTTTGAACATGTATGGAACAGCAGTATCTGCAGCATCCTTCAGTAGAAGTACCACAGGTTTTGTGTGAAGAAGCTCTTTTTCTCTCTATTTTAATTGTGTTTTGGATCCAAGCAGGTGCTGCCACCTTCTGAAGCTTTCTCAACCCTGTACAGAAAGGGAGGGAACAGCCAGTTCCACCCACCTCTTCCATGCTGCAAATGATCTGTAGGGCCCAGCTCAGCTCCTGCAACCTCCACATCCATTCTGAAAATTCCCAGTCCCACTTTCCTGCCTTTCCTGGTTGATTTCCACTAAGGAACCTCTCTTAATAACCTTTGAAGTGTTTCCTCTAAGGAATGGGGCTTAAAGGTGGGGCATGTCAGTATTTCCTTGCAGACACACGAGTGACTGTAAGGCAAACCCTGCCAACGTTTCCCCTTGGCAAGCAGAATAAACTAAGGATAGATTCTTCCAGTCTGACTCTGGGATTTCAATCTCACAGCGGTTCTCTGTGGTGAGTTTGTTAAATTGATGTCACTCTAAGCTCTAATGTCTGGCAGCACATCACAACTGTCACACTGGAGTTGAGTTTTTACTGTACAATAGAAACCACAAGGTGTCAAGAAGAAAAGTGTATGGAAAAATCCCTCAAATCTACGTCCAGGTAGACAGTACGATTTTGAGGTACTTCAGTAGTATTCTTAATCTGTTTAGAAGACTAAATCAGGTTCAGTTATTACTTATTTCTAGTAGAAGTAATTTTTCTAATGTTTTTGGTAAGATTTCTTTGCTGTTCTACAAATCCACTATTTTGTGTACTATGCAGGTGTTGTTTAAAATTTTCTTCATGCATATATGTCTTCATCAGCACTTGAAGAACTTGAAATATATATTGCAAGAGGTATGAACTGCCCTATAATGTTTAGTTATATAAAATGTGTTTTTGTTTGCTTCTCTGGTGGGCAGCGTTATAAACACTAAGAATATTTGGTAATTAGAGTTGCTTACAGATACTTTCAGAGGGTTAAATGGACCTTGTAAAAGTATTTTGGAGGCAGTTCCATTAAAACTCCACTATAAAAGTCTCATCAATAAACCTTTTCTCCATTCAGCAAGAACTATCCTTTCTGAAAATGCTGTCCTATGATAAAATAATTTAAGAAAACAAAGGCTTATCAAAGATTCCCTTTAAGGCTTATCCAAGCTTCCCTTAAACAAATTCTTTAGAAATATAAACCGAGATTATCTGCGCTACCTCAGGGGCATCTCTGGTGAACTTCTATAATTAAAAAGCAGAACCAAAGACAAGACAATGAATAACAAGAAAATCATATGAAACAAACTAATCATTTTAGCTCTAAATTAAAAAAAGGATGGGTATGATAAACTTGTATGAATAGTACATGGGATTTTAGCAACACCTTGTGCTGGGAAGGACAGAGTGACCTCTGCTCGTGACAGCTGAGATTTCCATCTGGCCTTGGCATGTTTCCCATGTCAGAATCTCAGAGCTTTAACCACTTCCTTCACATGGTGGAGTAAAGCTCAGCCCTCACCTTGTTCTTGCAGCAGCCACTTGGTCTAACTGCACCCCAGCACATTCCCTGCCTTTCCAAGGACTTCTAAAGGACCCTGGAGAAGGTGGGGAATTTTGTGATGCACATCAAAGCTGCCCAAATGATCACAAATCCCTGCCCATCTCCCCTTGGGTGGGCTGGGGTGTCCCTGCACCACCAAAGTGTCACACACCAACAGTGAGATTCGTGGGTTGGTGGGGGATGAGATGGAGTTCTGTGTTCAGTCAGGGATTCTCAAAGATGAGGCATAATTCTCAAAGCAAAGGAGCAATAGAAGAGAAATTAGTGCTTCTCTTAATCACTAAAATGCCATTATTTGAATTGCAGTATTTACACTAGTTGCTGACTAGTGAGACCATTTGAAATATTCTCATCTCTTCTTTTCTTCAATTATATCTCAGGGCTTACCAGGCTGTTTCACTGCCTCAGTTCTCTAGCTGGTGATTTTTCAATTAAGATGTGAAACATTCCTTTTTGTTATATAGATTTAATTAAAATTCTTTGAAATATAATGCTTGGGTATTTTTTGTGTGTCTGTTACAGGGAAATGAAAGTACTGCTGCTCGTTCTGTCATTTAGAGAAAATACAGCCATTTATTCTCAAAATGTGGAATTATCTTTGAAATCTCATACAAACAGCTCTGGTTATTTATTCCTACCTGCCTCCTGGTTCTTGAATAATAAAAAAATATTATGTATACATTTTAAAACCCATGGATAAGAGGTTTTTTACAGGATTTTTATTTTCCTTTTTTACTGCATTACTGAATGACTTTCTATGCTGATATTTTCCTAATTATTTTTCCTATCATTCAGTATTTATTATCAAAATTATGTGACAGGTAAAAATGGCACAGGACACTGTTTCTACCTTAGGGTTTCTCTTGCCTTCCAGTATTGTGGCTTTAAATGCTGCAAGACCCAAAATATGTGTAGAAATAACACCCATTATTAGTTTACAGTCTCTTCTACTCCACCAGACTAATACCATTTTTAGGTTAATCCTAAGATATTGAAATGCAAAAAGGAAGAAATACTGATTTTTTTCACTTAGTCCAGGCAGGTTCATAGCAAAGTATGAAGATTAATAATTGCACCTAAAATTCTTTGAGATAGAAGGCCATACTAAGTATTGGCATTATTTTATTATAATGGAATATTGAGCCTTCCCCTCACCATGACCTATTGCTCTCCACTGTTCTATGGGCAGAAGAATTTGCTCTATGTCAGATTTGGTTGTGTAGGGAATGATTCAGCCCCAGGGTTCCTGAGGAGTTTGGCTGTTATGACTTAAAGGAATCCAGGGAATAATAAAGCTGATATTTTTTAAAAGCACTCAGAAGTCATCAGGTGAGGAGGTGGGACAGGCACTGCCTGTGCCTCTTGAACCCCGTGGTGAGAGTGAGGAACACACAGGTTGAACATCTGTGATAATCATGGTTACACTTTTCCTTTAATATATATTACAGGAGCATAGGAACTCAGTACCTCTCAATTTGCTTTTAGCTGTGCCATGGCATGGGACTGGGTTAGCGCAATGATGGATCAGTTGTTTCATGCACATCTTACAGTTAAGAAATTAAGGCTGTAGGATGGATAATAGGAAACAAAGTGAAAGATAATTTATACTTCTGCTATGAGTGATTTCCCCTTTTTATATTAACTTGTATATTTAAAGTTTCTTTATAACATCACAATCTGTTATCCTGACCTTTTCCAATGCAGGGAATCTCATTTTCCGTGTTCAATAGAATGTTTCCCACACCCACTTTTCAGTGCTGTAGATGGAGTAGCACACCTGCAGCACTTTAATTACACCCTTTTAGGCAGAATTAGTACCTTCCCATCTTGGGTACTAACTGCAGTTTCTGAGTAACATATTTATTTCAGTGTTATATAATGATAAAATTCCACCTTCCCTTACAAATACCCCTAAACAAACAAGCCTAAAGCCAGTGGAAGGAGCGATGTAGAATCCAGCTCTGTCACTGCTATTGTAGTTTCAGTAAAGAGCCTGTTGAAAGATGGAAGTTTTAATTCAAGTGCTCTAAGTGGCAGATGTGACAGGGCTTGAGAAGGAGTTATGGCTGAGCAGCCTCTGGCCACGTTTCTGCCTCTCAGTGTTTGGTGTGGAAGGAGATGCTGATCTGTGCCAAGGGAAGTGCCAGGGCTGGGGGTTCTCCATCAGTCCTGCAGGTTCTGGACCTCATTCTTCTCTGCATAACCTACCAGTGCTTTTAGTCAGTGAAAAAAAAAAACATCTCAGCTTTAATCTCTGTATTCTCCTTGCCCCAGAGAAGGATTTGCAGAGTTGGCTACAACAAAGGCAAGACATAATTACCTTAATTTACAGGGAGGCCTTTGGAAGTGTGCAAGAGAAAGGGACTAAACAAGACTTGATGTAAGATCTTTTTAAACTTTTGTGACTTCTCTTTCATAATGACAGGACCTAAAGGGTTTACAGACAAAGGTTTTAAACTTTGGCAGCATATTCCTCAAGAACACTGAGAACAGTCAGATTTCAGTGAAAGATGGCTCCTCCTTGCATTTTGAGAGTGAAATACTAAAGTTGTTCACATCATTGCTAGTAGTTTGCGTCTTGGTTGTTCACTAAATTCTTTGGAACTAAATAACCACCTCCAATGGATCTACATAAACATAAAAAGGTATTCTAATGTTATATAAAAAATAAAAAGTGGTCTTTTGGTTCACTCAGTTGTCATTTTGTTTACTCAGTTGATGCAATTAATGAATGGCAAAACATAAAATGTGATAATTTAAATAATTTTCAGATTTCTTTAACTACATTTATCTGTCCGTTTTCAATTTGCTTCAGGCTTTCAGTTTCTCCCTTTGGGAGATCAAAAATTTTTGTAGAAAAATTATAATCGTAGAGTTTCTAATTCATATCTCATATGGATCTCCTTTTGCTGAACTGATTGTACCTCCATTGAAAAAATTCAAACTGTTTTAAAGCCCTTACTATCTGTACAAAAATGACTATGTTTAAACTGTAAACATGTCTTAGTTTTTTCTTCAGAAGTTAGTTTTTGGAGAAAGAATTGTAGAAAAAGAGTGTTACAAAAGTTTAAACTATTTTCCTAGTAGATGAGGGGACTAGTGCTTGTATGAGGTAGAAGTCGTTTATCTCCCATTTTGTGGCAAATAAAGAAAAGATCATAAGCATGATCTGCATCAAAATCTGCTCTTGATAAACGTGGAAAAGCCCTTTCTCAGCATTCAGCCTTTCTTTGGCATGATTTTTGGTAAAACTCCTCTCAGAACAGATTTGAGAACCACAAATGCAGTCTGAAATGGCATGTGATTTGAAGAATTCAGAATACAATCGGGGCAGAGAGGGGAAGGAGGTGATTGCTGCATAAACAAATTGCATGAGAATCTCAGGACCGAAAGGAAACGTCCCTTGAAGAACATTAATTTGGGTTAAAGCTCTAATGAACCTTTTTACTTCATTGGATATATCTTATGTTGTGGTTTTCAAATCTTAATGCACTTGGAAAAGGAAAGGGCTGTGAGATAGATCTCAGCTGTCTTTGGTCAAACATAGACATCAAACAGTGGAATTGAAGCCAATTTCCAGGGCTGGCATGTCCATGTCCCCAGGACACCTGTCCACCAGGAGAGAGGAGGGCAAGTGTCCCACAGTGAGCTGGGCTGAGTGGGAGGGAGGGACTGTTGGTCTGGGGGAGACAGAGAAAATGATGATGATGCTTATGGATTGCAGGAACTGATTGAAAGGGAGATGAAAACTTTTCTTTCAGGAGTTTTGGAGCTGCTCCTCGGTGAATCTGAGTGTGTGTGTGTTCAGCAACAGCTCCACTGACTAAAGAATTTAATAGGATGTACAACATCTGACAGCAGCGTAGCCAGAGCTACACACCATCCACATCAGAACAGATAAACTGCTGAGAGATATTTACCCCATGCCTTCCTAAGCAAATATAGCCCACCTCTTCCTGAGCTCAGACACCAGAATTTCAGTATCTAGCAGTTTCACAGGTGCATCTCGGGATGACACATTCTGAGTATGAAGAATAGAATTTAATGTGCAAGAGAGTGATTAAAAAATGAAATTGATCTGAGCCTCGAAGCAGACTGCTCTGCTTTGGTTCTAATTTTTTTTTAATTTCCTGCTGACACCTCAGGTTATTTTTTTTTGCTGTTAATTAACTTGAAAGTTAAATGTCCAGCCTAAATATGTATGTTTAATTACTGGGTTAGTTACCTGTTCCAAGCAGATATATTTTTAATGTCTAAACATAACAGTTACTATATAGTAACTTTTCTGGATGCCACATGCATGTTATGCATCTATTCCTTCCACAGACTCAAATGTCTTCACATTTTTTCTCGTAGCTTGAAGTAATAAAATATCTCCTGAAATAATATATTTCTGAGATGTACTAACCATTGGAGACTATTTATTGTCTTTCCACTTTTAATATGAGGCCACGTAGATTTTGTTGAATGTTGCTGCACTCAGGAACAAGAGACACACTCAACACTTGAGGGAGAGACATAGCTTTGAAATTTGAGCCATAGCTTTGTCTGAGAGGTGAAACTTTACTTGTCTACACTCAGTGCTTTCTGAAATATTGAAACAGTTGCCCTGGAAGAGCAAAAAGGGTATTTATTCAACTAATATTATAAAAAAAATTACAGATTAATTTTCAGATACTCTTTTTTTCTGGCTCCACATTTAGTGAGCTGTTTGGAGCAAGAAAGGAAGAGAAATCAAACAAATCAGAAGTAGGGAAGAACCATATTGTTGTCTTTATTTGCAAGACCCTTTTTCCCCTGATAAGTCGCTGGGACTAGTAGAGGTATAATTCCAGATTTGTATGCCGAGTACAAAAATTTGTAAAATTTTATTTATAAGTGTCTGTCTGAATCTTAGGAATATGGAAAAGATACAGTAAGGTAACAATCTCAGTAAGCTGTGTGGGATTCTTTTTATTTATGTATTTTATTTTGTATTTGATTGCTGTTGATTAGAAATATGAAGGTACTTAGTAGTACATAGTGATTAAAGTGGATGCAAAGTGCTCTAAATTGGCAAAGTATCCGGCCCTTATAGTGAGGGCAGATTGTGAAGGTCTTTTAGACCTGAATAATACACAAGAGAGGAGATATGCAAGGGCTGTTGTTGTTTTTTAGGTTAAACAACATTTTTGTTCTGTGGAATAATGGAATTTTCGTCCCCCACATAGAATTTTATTGCCCATCAGCATAACTGTTTAATTTCCTTTCTGCCCTTTCTTATGTTATTCTGTCTTACAGGCTCTTCACAACAATAAAACAGATATCAAAATCAATGTAGTAACAATGATGAGAATTTCCTGAGAATTATTAAATCCACGTTGTTTGTGTTAAAAAAAATGTATAAAAATATAGTGGAGTGTTTTGAATGTGTGTTTGTGAGCATGTTCTTGTAAAGCAAATTATTCAAGACATAATTAAATTCCCCAAATTCTTTTGAGTGCTGTTCTGTAATAGCAGCAATAATAAAGACACTCCCCTACTGCTTTCTTATGGCCTTCACTACTCCTTTTCCATTAAACAAATGTGATTTGCTGTTTTGCTGAGCATGGCAGTCCTACAGAACAGCATTGTTGATCATGAGTAGACATGATCTCTTGAAAGACTTTCCTCCATTTCCACTAAACTGCCCAACACACCCATGTGGGACCTGGTTAAGTATTAGTAGTTTAATAATCAAGAATATGAATAGACTGTTAATACTCACTGAACAGTTAAGTCAATTCTGAGTCACAGTCCATGAATAAACATCTTGATACTGTAAAAGTTGGAAGCCTCTATCAATACCTTGGTCTAATGTCCTTTATGGTTTTCTCTGGTACAATTTCAGCTGCAGGGTTGCAGAAACCTGGGCCATTTGCTTAGTAAATAGAAGAATCACAGGAGCTAGTTCATTGGAATAGTTGGAATTTGTAGAGTTTGGGACCCTGAGTCTGTAGTTCTTTTAAAGCTGAACTTTTTCATGGAACTTGGTGCTATCCCACCTATGCTTGCTTGGTATTTTATCTACAGAAGTTGTCTTTCAGTTTTGTTCTTATGACGTTCTCCTGTTATAACACGTTTTGATTTCACGAGTATCCCAGAACAGCTCTGAGTGCTGATGTCAGCTTGAGAAATTATGTTGCCCTGTTTGGTTGGGGGATCATGTGAAGCCTCAACCCAAAGAGATCCTGACCAAAACTGATTGAGCAGGTTAAGTTGTGATTGAGAAAAATACTTTGATAAGTAACCAGAGTGTTCAACTCATTGTCACTCAAACTGAGACATTTTTTTTCCTTAAATTGGAAGTCCTGGGACTGGCAGGCAGCAATTGTTGAAACAGTTGAAAAGGAAAAAAATCTGTATTTGACAATATTTGTCCAGAAACTCCCAAGTAAATTATTGCTCATTGTGTAAAATTTAATTTATTCTATAAGAAAAAAAGCAAAGCTTAGGACTTTATACAAGCAAATTAAAACTACACACGTAAATATTTTCATTGCTGGTGTGTGTGTTTACATACATATCTACCTCCTTATGTATATATACATAGAGACACGTGGATATAAAGCACTGATGTTAGTCAAGTTGATTTTAAAATTCATTAACTTACTAAATTTTGCATCTAGCTTGCTATGTTTTCAGAAATGTAAGGAGAGTGGAAGGTCCCATGAGTTACAGTGCCTGGCAAAGCAAAGATTCCAAAATTCCTAACTGCTAAACTGAGCATGTGTCTCTTTTTATCTGAGGTAGGTGGGGGTGGGCAGGTTTCTAAGGCTGCTTTTGCCCCTTCACGTTACTGACTCTGTTTTGTCAGCTCATCTTTCCTTTTCAGTCCATGCCAAGAGATTATAACTGCTGATGAAATTTATTGACTTTGCTGCAGCCTCCAAGTTGGCCAAGTCCCTTCCAGAAATAAATCAAAATGAATAGGTGTTCGTTTAGATGAATTAACATCAATGTTTTGCAATAACTTAAAACTAACTGCATGACTTTGGGCTACTACTGTCTAGAGCATAATGGCTATTGTGACCTTGACAGAAGCAGGGAAAGGATGCCATGTTCCCCACTGCTTCGAAACACAGATGTGCATTAAATAACACTGCCACACAGTAAGCAGGTAAATCTTGTTTATTGGTTACCACTGTTCTTTTCCCCACTTAAATCTTCTGGATGCATTAGAAATAGAGTTAGTCTTTGCATTCATATTTTTTCTGAGTTGCAGTTGATTAGAAGAGTATAAAGAACGTCACCTCTACGAAGTGGAACATTATTTTTATTCATTATTTGCCTTGATTTATGGTGGCATAGAAAGGCACCTATTATTTACTCTGAACCTCCCTGACAGCATTTAAAATAGCAAGGCACTCCAGCCTGGATTGACAGCAAACCTCTGAAAAGAAACTCCAGTGAGCCTGCATGCCTCACATAACCCATAAAGCCTTCTCCAATAAAATTCTGCCCCAAAAGAACACCTTGTCCTTTCCAAATGCCATTTGAAAATGTGAGCCTGTAAGGATTGTCCTGGAGGTCAGGGATCTGCTCTTAATTTGTGCACAATTAACATCTGGCTTTGACTGCTGTGGGCCAGGATTTCTGCTGCAGAAGGGGGTAGAGGTGCAGGCAGAGAGGGAGAGACAAAGCACATTGGCCTGGAAAGCAGCAACTATTGATCTCAGCAGTGATTACCTCTCCCTTTTAATGTACTCTGAAATTTCTTGAGTAAGAAAGAGTGTGTAGAAGGGAATATCAGGAAACTCTGACTGGTAACTCACAGATTTTGAATCAAACACTGAAATGGTAGAAAATCCTTTTTATATCACACCTGTTCCCTTCCCTCTTGAATACATAAGTTTAGGGGAGCGAGGTCAGGATCTAAGAGATAAATGAGTCTTTCTGGTGTGTTGGGATGTCTGTATGGGAAACACTGAAGGAAAAATCCTTAATCCAGCCACTGCTGCCCAGGATGAATGCTCAGACTATTTTCTAGTTCTGGGTTGCTTCTGGGTGTTGTGTCAGGCTTCTTGAGAGTGTTCATGATTCAAGGGATCATTTCAAGATTAACAAGTAGCCTCTGCTTGAACTTTCTCTCTGTGAAGAAGTAATTGAGCTGTTTCTTCTACCCCTAATTCTTCTGAGCTGTTCTTCTTTCTGTGCTTCCTCCTTTGCTGGAATATTGTATCATTAGTGAGAGTGGAGAAAAAGGACCAGAGCAAGCTGAAAACTTGATTCTTTTGCAGAAAGGAAAGGGAGGTGAGGCCTGTGAGGTGAAGGGAGGCAGAAAGGAGGAACCCTTTGCTGTTGGTGTTTGGCCACCCCAAACACCTCCCAGCTGCAGTGGTGGCACAGAACTCTGGATTGGAAACCAAGAGGATGCTCCACTTGTCTCCCCTGCCCTCAGAGGTGCTGCCCAGTGCCCTGCTGCCCCTGACAGCTGGCCAAGAGCCCGTGCCCACCCTCCTGCCAGAGAGCAGGAAGTGAAACTCAGTAATTAAAGCTATTTCTGGGCCTCCCAGATGGTGTCTTAGCTGAAGATTGTTACCTCATTACTTAAGAATAAGGTGTAATGATTCGGTGAAGATATTTAAGTGCATTTCAGTGAGCTACAAGTATGTTAAAATATCCTGATCCTTTAGAATAAAAGAAAGAAATTATTCTGTTTTGCTGCCATCTGTAAAATCTTGAGAAGTGCTGGCTATGACCCACTGCTGCTGCAACAAGAGAAAACGTCTTGATGAAAGGATTGCTCCACATTAAACAGAAGAAAAGAAACTCACTGGCTTCTGATTTTTGAAACCATTATGCTGCACAGTATTTTAACATTTGTAGTCTTTTCCATCACACTACATTTATCACATTTTGAGGTGTGGCTTTAAAGACCCCTCTGGAGAAAATGTGATTTGTTCTCTGCTGCCTGCACATTCCACTAAATGCTCATTATTTATAAAATTCTTTAGGGTCTTTCTGCATAAACACCATCGATCTCTCATTATAGAGTGCCAGCACTTCCATTCATGGTGGCAGAGAGCTGGAAATGTCTTAAATTAGAATATGATCCCACCCATTATAACTTGCCATCTGTACAAGAGTGGTATCCTAGAGGAACATCAGAGAAGGAAAGTCGATGCTTGTAAAGACTCCTTCTTGAAAACCTTTTAATCAGAAAAAGTCTAAGAGTTTTCCTCTGTATTTTTGTAGAAATACAAATTTATTGTGTTACTGTTGCTGTTAATATGGGCAGAATTGGCACAGGTTATTTTTAGAAAGTTTTAAAGGAAATAAGTTACCAGTCTTCACTGCCTGTGATCATTTGTTTTAACTTGCTTTAAGTTTGTCACTGAAGGTTTTTGAGGGAAGCTGAATACTGGCCAAAATGATATTTTTAGTGGAAAACATCTGGACATCCCAAAGTTTTTACCTTTTCTTGAGAAACCAGAAGCAAACACTTTGGGATGAGGTTATTGGAAGAGTAATCAGTTTTCAATGAATTGTTTTCAGTCTAATTAGGAAAAAAACCCATGAATGCAAAGTGAGGCTGTGGAATGAGGATGATAATGTGAGAAAAGTTTTCTAATTGCTGTTGGTCATTTCAGTTGTGGTGGCTTTGATTTGGGAAGTATCTCCAGAATTTCTTAGCAGAGGGAACTACACATAAACTAAGAAAATTCTTGGCTTGATATTAACAAAATGGCCCCACACAAACAGACCCTGCAGCCCCTACGATGGGGACCACAATGTTGCTGAACATATTTTAATTTTGCTTTTTAATTTTGTGTACTATTTGGAACTATCAGTTGCTGGGCTGAATCTGATCTGTTTAGTGCTGGGCATTTATTTGTGCCTTTGGGTCTGGCTTTTTTCCCTACATTATAGCAGAGGACTGCTTGCCTCCACTGCATTTTTATGTGTTTCATTCATTAATATGATTTTTTTCTGTCCTTATTACAGAAAATAATTTTTTTTTAAAAAATTACCTTCCTGCTATTTAATCAAGGGCAAGGAAAAATGAGAGAATGTTCCGATCTTTTGAAAGGTCAGTGATCCCTCTGTGTAAAAAGTGATATTTCTGCTGTAACTTGGCCTCTCCTTGGAGCAGCAAGGTGAAGATAATTTTATCCTCCTCAGTGTTTCCCATTTTAGAGGCCTTCCTACTCTGAAAGACTCGTGGTGAAGATAAGTTTGTATTTAGAAACGTCAGTGGGGCCTTGCAAATGGTGAGAGAATGGAGCTGTAAAAATCATGTGTTCATGCTCTGGGTCTGGGGAACAGGATAAGAGGGGCAGTGATAGAAACCACAATGACCACAAAAGGTTAATATTTAGAGAAGCTTTGAGGGACAATGAAAACTCCAATTTAGAAAGGCTGGAGTTGTTCTTTTGACTGGACATCCACCACTTTTCATTAGAGAGCTTGAGATTCTTTTAAGTAAGTAAATGCAAAAATTCAGGTACTAAATGTGACACAGAGATGGTGGGATTTGAACACAGGAGTGAGATTTGGGGGCTGTAATAGTCATATAAAGCAGAGAATCAATTTGAGAGATTACCCTGAGGTAGTGAGAGTCCTTCCTCCCTGAGTGGGGCTGAAATGCAGAGTTGAATTCATTGCCCTCTGGAATCTGGAGTGGGAATGCTTGAAGAAGGTCTGTGGAGGATGGAAACAGAGAAGTTAATGATGACAAGATACCATGAAAAGGAAGTGGCTGATGGGTGTCAGAAGTGGCTGACAGGTCAGGTTTTAGGATGAAACAAGTATTGATTGTGAAGTAACCAGTGAGATGTAATTAGAGACTGTTGAAAGCAGTGTCAGTGCAGTGCAGGGAACAGAGGCAGAGCTGGAGAGGTTTTGTCCCAGACAGCAACTGCAAATAGTTCATTCAAGGGATTTTCTTGCTAAAAAGAAAAGAAAACTGAGATGATAGTTGGGAAAATGAATGGAAGAGACATATGACCCAACAGTGTGTTTTATGCAAGATGGGAGTAACTACAACCTGCTTTTTCCACATTAAAAACAGACTCTTTGAACCAGTGTAGAAATTGAGATTTTCAAGATTGGAGGCCTCAAATAACAGAATTTGTGCCAAGACTATGACAGGTTGTAGTGCTGTGCAGCTTTTCTTTTGCAAAATAAGCTCAGAGCATCTCTTAAGTATTTTTTATAATATAGGAGTCTTAGCTCCTGTTTCTTCTTACTGCTTGGGATGTCTTTTATACCTTCATTAATGCTTCAAACATAATTCCAGCTAATGGTCATTTGAACCATTAAAAATTAGCACAGTTCATTGTCATCTATTGTAGTTAATTTTATACAGCTTTGCCATAAAACTCACAGTTCTGGTTTTCAATATATAAGATTTATATTTTCCATAAAGACCTTTAACACAAAGTTAACTCAGTGCTCTCTTCAACATTGAAGAGACTTATGATGATGTTAATCTTTACATTATTTAATGTGAGGATGGATGCATTTATTCTGTGTATTTTTGCATTACATTATGCTGTATATTTACTACTATAAATAGCAAAGAACAGATGCATAATTAGTATTAATAGTAATTAAGCAGTACTTATGTGCTGCAACTCCATTTGTTGCAAAGCTTTCCCGACACTCTGTGATAGGTTTCCACCTTTGGTTTGGAATTCACACTGAACACTTTTTATGGCAATGAGTCTGCAGGACTTTGGTCATTTTTCCATCACAAGGGAAGCCTTGCACAGAATACAAGGGGAAAATTTAATTTTTTTTGTGGTAAGTTGAGAATCACCACTTTTAGGGGTTTTAGTCTGAAATATTTGAGGATGATATAGATTTGAAATTCTCAGCTTTTAGAAGCTGCACCATTTTCAGGTATTTTATGGTGTTACATGGCTGTGATACCTGTTATTCATAGAGAGAAAATGCCAGGATTTACAGAATGACCTTGAAACTTGATCATAATTTTATCTTAGGGTGGGGACACTTCCTTTTCTTTTCCTATACAAAGTCATGTACATTTGCTGTTACATCTTTGAGCATTCCATCATGTCCCATAAGGGTGAGTGAAAAGTAAATTATCTAAAAATCAGACTTTGTCAAGCAGCTTCTGGTCCTGCAGAACTTCTCGCTAGTCTGTCTGTTGTCTTCTGAAGACATTGAACAGCATAGGTGGTTTCAGGTGTGAGAATGAAGTGAAGGAGTTCACACTCTTTCTGATGGAGGGAGTGATTTGGAACCATAGTACCTTTGTGCTTCACTTTCTGATTTCTAAAATGGACTCTAAGAGTGCTATGGAAATGAATTAACTAATCATTTGTAAAGCAGTCAGACCCTACACCGATGAATATACAGATAACCTGATAAGAGAAGCTGTTTCTTGTGTTTAAGTGGAGTTTTTTTGGTAGGAAGCAACTCATCCGAAATGAGAGAACAAATCATGTGGTGAGCAAGAAGTAAATATTCAATAACTCTGTGCTCAGTGAGGCAGAGATCCTGTGGGGAAAACGGGGTGTGGTCACAGAATTGCAGTTTTCAGATTGCAGAAAGTAATTTCCTCACACTCTAATTTTTTGAGTGCTTGATTCCACAAATTTAATTAGTTGCCATATTTTGGAAGATGCTTGGAAGGTGTATGTGGATCATGTGTTTATACTCAGAATTATGTGTGTGGAAGGTGTGAAAGATCTTAGAAATGATGATCTTTGAACTTATGGCAGGAGGAGCGAGCCTGTCCCCTTGGCTGCATCATGTGCAAAGAAGTGGCAATGTAGTAGCAGTTACTACTCACTTAAGACATCCATTACAGATGGCTGTCAATGTTTTAAATTAAATATTAACATTTTAAATTATGTAAAACTCACAAAGAAGTTTTGTAGTGGCACCTGCATGAGAAATATTTTGTGTTTATATCAATATCTTTTTATAAAATCAGAACACTTTTAGATCCACATGTGGTGCAAACACCTGAGTGCCTTTTAAATGCTTCAGTTATACTCCTTCTCTTCCTCTGTTTTTCTTTGGAATTTTTGTTTGAAATTTGGGTTTTACAGACAGATTGAAAAACAAAAACAATAACTGGGTATGAAACGTAAAAAGTCCTAGTCCATTAAATCTATTTTGCTTAATATTTTTCTGTTTATTTACATATATAATTTTATTGCTACATCATCTCTCATCTCAGCACTGCTGAAACTCATCTGGACCAAATGCTTCTTTTCTCCTGGTGACATTGAGTTGGATATATCTTTTATGAGATCCTTAGATTAATCTATTGGCCTCTCTTGATTTTGAATTAAATGTTCTGTGGTGGTCACTGGAACAAAACTGGTTTTTTCACTTAACAAGTTACTGTTTACTCTGGGGAAACTCTGGGGAGCTCAAGGGAAAGAGCAAGTTAAGTCAAAACTGTCGTCGTATAAAGTCAATAGAGTTTGGATTGAATGTTGAATTAAAAAGAGTTCATCCACCCTGTCTACTGATGAAGAAAGACCTTAGTGATATGGATTTCCAATATCTTAGGGTTTTTCTTCACCTTTTCAGTGCAGAGTTATTGTAATATCAGATGAATGCATTAAATTGGGAAATGAAACCAGAGACTCGTTTCTCACCACATTGTACAAATGAACGGTATCTTTATTCACAAATTTAGAATTCTTATATCTGTATAACAGTCCTCATATTTCTTATTGGATTTAAGGAAAACCTCCCCTGTGATGAGCACAGTCAAACACTGAACAGGTTTCCCAAAAGACTGTGCCTTCTCCTTTCTTGGAGGTTTCAAAACAGGACTGGATAAAGCTCTGAGCAACTCGATCTGCTCATGACCTCCTTTGAGACTGGACTGGGTGATCCCAGAGGTCCTTTTTCAGCCTGAATTATCCCATGGCCCTGGTTTTGTTTCACTGCTTTTACTTTAAGAGATTTTTTTAATTGAAATCTGTTTTTTGAGCTTCTGTGAATTCCAGTGTTGTTTTGCCATTTTTGATCTCACTGGAGTCCCTGCAAGTCACGTGAAGGTGAGGAAGACAGACCCACACGCTGCTTTCTCACTTCCACAATTAAACAGGAAAAGAGCAATTTTCTATGCTCTCTCTGATGGATTAGTGTCTTATTTTAGCTATGTAGCCTTCTTTTTAAAAATGTTTTGTTCAAATACAGTTAATAGGTCCAAAATGTTTAGTAGCAATTGGATTATCCCTGGTTTCCTATCTTCATTCTTGCTTTTGCTATAAAGTAGTGCATAAGCCTAAATTAGCAATGGTTGTTATTAATTCTCTCTTTAAATCCCTTGGCATCCTCTCTGGCCCCATTTAATAAAAGCTGCAATACTTGAACAGTAAATATTGTGTAAAAGTTTCATATTTGAAATGAATTTCCTTCAGGCAAATAACAGAAGTAAGATGATATTTTGCAGTGTTGTATATTAAAATAAATATACAGCTAGTTAGAATGGGAACATTTCCTTGGAAGTAAAGCCAAAGAATGTGAAACAGAGCTTTAATTTGATTAAACTTTGTGTGTTTTGAAATACATAACATTTACCAATGTTTATCTCTCCCACTTTACATTCAGAGAAGGAGATGAGTTGCATCTGCCTCGGAGTTTTATTTATAATTTAATATTGAACTTTGAGAATAGAACTCACCAATTCTTATCTGTTTATGTGGATTACATTTCAAAAGCTTCATGTATCCTGCACAGTAAAGCCATGGAGAGATGGGGGGAAAGTGAATATCTGATTTCCAGAAAACTGTAGTCTCTCCCTGCTTTGTTTTGCTTTCCTCCATAAACTGCATTTAATTTCTTTAATCCAGTGGAGGAATAACTCAACAAAAATAATCACCTGTGTGAGCAAAAAAGATGAGCTCATGTGAAGGCAACACTTTGGTGACAGAGGGCCTACATTGTCATTATGCTCTTATTCTGGAAAACTGGTTAATTTAGATGTTATGTTAAAGAAGTCACCTCTGGAGTACCCAAAGGTCCCACACACTGGAACAATCCATTCTTTGGTAGAGAAATAAGAACATAAAGGGAACTGTCTTGCCATTTCGCAGCTACATACACTTAACAGCTTCCAGTTGTACTTTAGAAACAGTTTTACAGTCTTTTTGATTACACGAGAGTGGTCAAGAATCCTTGAGAAATTCTTTGCAAATACCTGTATGGCAGGAATATTTTATCTACATTATATCATGCTATCAGAATCCTTGACAAGTCTGGACATAATTCTTTACAAATAAATATCAAATATTGGGTTTCCTTTGCACAGTTAAAAATTCCCTTTGGAATAAAAGGTTATTTTTCAGAATACTGCTTATACTGTTTGCCAGACTGTGTGCGTTTTTAAAATGCACTGCTGGACTGAGATTTTAATCACATTTCAAAATAATTTGAAATGTATCAAATATATAAACACAACTGACAATTTACCACAAAATTTTGTGTGAACCTGAGCTATTAAGCATTTGTTTGTTTCTCTTCCCCACGTCTCCATCCACATGTTCCATAAAGTAACAGGCACCAGGAAGACGTTCCAGCAAAATCAGACAAAAATATTTTTGGCAATTAATAGGCACCTGTTAGATCACAAACTTTGTGCTTTAATTTGCTAATAGGGAAGGTAAACTATAGATATTATATAATTTCTTCAGTAAAACGTGGCAAGCTTTATGGTGAATTTCCTTAATATTTCCCTTTATGGCTCTCTTTCTTCAGGTATTTGAGAAGGCAGAATCATTCAAAGATAATCCATATTATGTAATATTCTTACAAACACATCCCAAATACCAGAATCAGTAACACAACAGGTTAGGTTAATTCACTACTGAAAAATCCAACATGAAAATACTCTTTAACCAGGGACTTCATATCAGCTCTCTCTATCTGAACTTGTAATTACATGAGGATTTTACGTGACATTCCAGTTAATTTATCTTTATCTATTTTGTGAATTAATTTTCTGTGAATTAATATCAGTTTTGTAATTCGTAGTCCATTATTCCACAGAAGTTTTTTTTTTGTCCTGCCTCCGGAGCATGAACCTACCCTGATTTGGGGGAGGGAGCTGCAAAATACTTTCTAAATTCCTCATTTCTGATAAGTGCTGTGAAATATTATGCCCAATATGTGCTTGCACAGGAGGCCTCTGAAGGAGATACTGGAGCAAAAGGAATCTATCAGGCATTCCCAGTTGGGGGTTGCCTGCACAAGGCCACGTTATTAAGATAAATGTCCCCACAGATTCTGCCCTGCCCTTTCTTTGCTCCTTCAGTTCCATCTGCAGTGCCCTGGGACTGGCAGTGCCAGGCGTGGTGGAGGCTTCTCTTCAAGGGCAAACACTCTGTGTCATTCCTGGAACCCCACCCTGAGTGTACAAAGTTCCTGCAATTAGCTTCTATTTCTCATTTTAGCCACCAGAATTGCAGTAGGTGCAGAGAAGATGAGTTGTGTTTGTGACTCCATTCCATTATCATGTGAGTGCTGTCCCTTTACACTGGAGAAAGAGCAGCCTCAAGAACAGAATATATATATTTATCTGGTGCATTATTTCCTGTAGGGATATCAGGCCTTTTGGAAATCACATGTTTCCACAAGAGAAATCTCCATCTCATATCCATAGAAACTACAGAATTAGGTGTAGTTTAGAAAAGTCAGCACAGTCAGTCCTGCACTGGCTTTTATTAGAGGCAGTAAATAATTCCACTAAGGAAAGAAACTTCTTTCATTCTGCCTTGTTTACTGGTGCAGGATGGTATTTTTCAGTAATAAGTTCTTAAAAATTTAGTAAGAGAGAACAAATAGCTTTTCCCTCGTTTTTCATGTGTATCAAAAGCCAGAGGGAAGAGAAGCTAAGCTTGAACCCTGATGCCCCTTTCTGAGCTCAGTAAACACAAAGCATTATTAAAATGCTCTAAATGAACATGTGCATGTCTTTGTTTACTGATTGCACTGAGGAGATAAACAGCTTTCCCTTAGAAACACATCACATTAAATGTGTGGACCAGGAAGAAGTGTTATCTAGAAAGTGCCATTCTCACTGTTGTAGGAGAGGTTTTACAAGTTGGAAATTCAATTTCGCAGGATTCCTTCTCTATTTGTTTGCTTTAAAGAAAACCATTGGCAAATTTGCACTGGGAAACCAGATAATAAGGCAGAATACTCCTTGTATTCCTGCTATTTTCTTCCTTTTAAGGCAAAAGTGGCTGGTACTTGACAATTGTAGTTTTTAATGAAGGGATGAGGTTACAAGAGGTGGAGCATTAATGTGGGTAGTAACTAATGAGACGCCCCAGGAACAGAATATTTCTGTGTTTCAAGCTCGTTGTTTTATTTAAACAATGTTTAACTGAACTAACAACCAGGGAACACCTTTGGCAAATGTGATTTACTGCCAAAATATTATTACTGCTGTTGATGAGTATTGCTGATTTATGAACAAGTGCTGGGATTTACATTCCAAATTTCTGATTTATAGGACATGACTTGCAGGACAAGGGACTGATTTGTCTTAGTGGAGCTGTATTACAGTTATGTCAGTGTTGCAGTAATAAACTCCTGGTTTTAGAGATTTATAAGATTTATAACTTGGCTATAAAAATTGCTCTAATTGAAACTGTTTTCCCTCAATTTCTTGGCCATATTTAAAAGCTTGGGAAAGGCAAAAGAAGGGTGACTCCAGTGTGGATCTGATTCTGTACATGAGATAAAAAATATTTAGAGTTTAAAATGTTGCAGGTGCTTAATGTATGATATTCCAGAAAACTTCCTGCTTCTACTGCTGTTCCCTCTCCAGAGAGCCACTGATTAGCCTGGACCAAAGTCCAGCAAGTGATTTTTATTCATGAGTGTCTTTATGAATTCTCTACAAATGCAGCCCTAATCAACCCTGAGAAGTGCTTAATTTGCACAAAAAGCTACACAGTCATTATCTCGCACTGCCAAACATTTGTTTGTGCATTAAGCTCCTTTCAGCCCATTCCATGTGTGCTTCCATGTCTCTGCAGAATTCCATCTCTGCTCCAAGAGCTTCAGGAGGCAGCTCTGAGGTGATGACATTGGGCAGGCACTGGAGTGGCTGTTCCTTCCCAGCCTTTGGCAAAACCCCAGACAGCAGTGGGTGCAACCCTGGATAAAATTGTGAAGGGAGCATTTGGCTTTACCTTTTATGTCTGTGTGGTTGGAATGTTGGCAGTTAATTAGTACATTACAAATATAATCTTAAGTACTGGTGGGCAGAGCCCAGGATGTCTGACCAAACTGATGAGAAAAGTTTGCAGAGGAAAAGCCCAAAAACAACCAAAGCCCGGCCTTGCCTTCAGCTCCTGGTTTAGCCCAAAGAGTAATTGCAAGAAGGTGGGAAAAGTCTTCTGGAGGGCAAAGTTGGGAATATATCAAACTGTCTCCCAGGAAATGTGTCCCTCCCTCTTTAATTTGTCTTAGTGGCTTGGCAAGGGTACAGGTGGGGCCAAGTCATTGGAGGAAAGTAAAAGAAAATTAAATGGCCTGCATATAAAAGAGGTTTAATAAAGTTTTTTGTTCGTTTATGTATCTTGCTGAAAAGGTTGGGAAAGAACAGTAAGAATTGGTCTTCTTATTAATTTTATTTCTTTTTATAACCTTCAGCTAGTAAGTTAAATTAATCTGTTAGATTTTGAGGGGTGGCAGTTACTGAAATGGTGATCCAAAGAAAGGAACTACATTAAAGTAAATATTCCTCTTGTGAATTTAGCATGCACACTTGCTGGAGGCAGTGAGGCCAACAGTTTGCTTCAGGTAACATTAATAAACCCAACATCACATTTGTTGCTGGCAGCACAAGCAGGGAATTGGTGCCACATTGCCATAGGAGGTTCAGGGGAATGACATTTTTGTTGTTGAAATCATTAACCTGGTAAAATGAATTAATTGATTGAAGCATGTTGGGAAAATTTGTGTCCAATTCTCAAAAAAAAAGCCCCAAAAGAACCTCAAATGCTAGGAGTTATCACAAAATTCTTTTTTAATTGAGATGGACTTTTAGAATTAAATGCTGGCTTTATTATCATTTGTTTTGTTTTTTAAATCCTAAACTATTTTGATTTCTTTAGAAGCTTTTTTACAAACTGCTGGCTAAACTTTTAAATCCCCAAATGGAAATTATCTCATATTTTGTGAGTGATGCAGGAACTCCTCTTGAAAGATTGCTGTTGGCACTGGGCTGATTTGGAGTGTGGGGGGGAGGAGGTTCCTTCTGCATCTCAACAATAAAAAGCCAGACTCTTTGGGCTTGGGTATCCAAGAGTCAGGAAAAAAGGTTAAACTTTCAAAATTGTTGTTACTGCAGTTCTTTCATGGGAGTATTGAGAGAAGTTCACCATTCTGGGACGCTGCTGTTGGGTGAAAAAGTGGGCTTGGGTTTCCTTACCTGTTCCTTCCAACTGTGGAGCACATATGGTTATAGTTAACTCACTCACAGTAACTTCTTTGGTGGTTTGTTGCTTGGTAAATAATTAGAAAGAAATTAATACTATTCTTAATAAGCTTATAAGAGTATTGCCAAGAGGGAGCTCCAGAGCCTTATGCACATCTCTCAGAGAGGCCAGTTCAGCAATCCAGTTAATGCCAAGCCAAGATACAATAGCAAATTCTTCCTTTTGCCCTCCTAGAACAATGCCATTTCCTGAGAATTCCTCATTCTCTGTGGAGGTTTTTGGTTGCTGTTTTCTGTAACCCAGACAGAGCCTGAGTATGTCTTATCTGGTCATTTTTTATGAGGGTTTTCTCCTTTCTGAAGGATACTTAATAACAGGTGTTTAGTGCCAGCACTCATTTGATGGTATAGACACATCACTGTGAAAAATGTGTGCAGAAATTTTAGGAGTCAACCAAGGAGGCTGGAAAGATTATTGCCAGATGTAGTGAAATCAATGCAGAGAAACATTTTAGGTCTCATACTTCATTGAGATTGATCACATGGAACCCTGTCCTGTGCCACAGAATTGTCCTTCACTGGAACTTGCCAACTAGGCAGACAAATCACTCGAAAATGTGAGGATTCTATTTAATGATTTACATGGAAATCATTTGGGATCATTTGCAGAGAGGGCAGAGTTTCCGGGAGTCTTTCCCAGAGTTTCCTTCCTTGCCAGAGCGAGATGTAACCACCACTTTCTAAAGGCACTCTGTGAAAGATTGATTACTGTACTCAACGAAATACCAGTCATGAAATGAACCTCTGGATAAAGCTCACAAATTCAGTTTTCTCATTCTATTTCAGTCATGAAAAATACTCTTTAATGTTTATAGTTCAGGTCACATGAACGACAGATGTAATAAAGTCTATTAATAAAGAATAAACTACGTAGCAACTCTTTGATATCTATTTTTTATTTGATCTCCATATTGTAATGAAGTACCAGCTTGGGTTATGTCAACCAATTAAAACAAAGATTATGGCCAACTTTGAACCCATTTGTTAGTGACATCAAATTTCTTTTTGTTTTAATCAAAAGAAAGTCCCATTCATGGGAAGGTGAGTTAGAAGAGTATTCTATAACCATATAAAAGTTAATCATTATTCTACATCCTTGACTTTCCACTTCACTCCGTAGAGGTTATAACCCCCCTTTTTCTGATTTCTTTTGTAGTTCTCTCAGTCCCTGAACATGCAAATAGAATTACTGGAAAAGGATAGTTTAAGTTAATTGTCAAAGGTTACCTAATTTAAGGCCTGTCATTATTATTTTACTGCGTGCTTTAAGAGTTTGCAACTTACAGGGTAGGTGGAATACTATTGGAAAGCCAATATTTTCCCCATCCAACTGCTAATAAAAAATCCTTTCAAGTACAGAGTAATCCACTGTAAATGGATTGTAAATTGCAATTGGCTATTTGCAAATCCACTACAAACGAAATTTAGTTTTGGCTTTATAATACTTTGATGATGTTTATTCCACTAATCACACTATGCCACTAATCTGAGTGATTTTAGACTTGATAATAAATTGTTAATCCTACAGAAGACTGTGTTTGATAAGGCATCTATGCCAGTATATTAAGGGGATTATTTTCCTTAAACACAAATCATTGGAAAATCACAAGATGAGCTGTCTTTAGAAGAAGCAACGACGTTGTGTTTCTCAGCTGTTGACTGTGGTTTCCCAGGGAAAAACACAGGGAAATTATAGTTTTGGGGTTTGGTTTTTATTGTTTGGTTTTTTTCCATTTTATTTGTATAGATGTCCTTCCAGGCCAAAACTGCCTCTGCTCTGTTTGGTGGAAAGAAGTGAAGGTTTCAAATTCTTGTGTTCATAGAATTTGCAGCTACTCTGTACTCAATGATTCACAGCTAAATCTGCATTTTGTTAAAACAGAGAGGGAAAATATATTATGTTCCTACCAATTACGAAAAGTTGCTACAAGAAACATAAACCCGGAGAAACTAAGTATCTCCAGTACAGTTTTTGTTGTGAGCATACATTGCATATGTAGGTCTATATGGTATAGGATGTTACATGAACCAATTTTTCTTGGGAGAACCCTTCTTTGTAAGGAAATCTGGAGCAGTTTTGTAACATTTGAGACCAGTTGTCATGGAAATGCAAAGCTCAGTGATGTTTTTCAATAGTGCTGATTGGTTCGAAAAAATATTTTGACACCATGTTATTTTCAACTTGAAAACTTGGTTAAAAAACATCTTAAGTTGTTGTGTAAAGTCAAGAGCAGGAGAGGCAGTCATTTAGCACAGCTGTCAGGATAATGTATTACCTTACTATGAGTTTTAAAGGGGATTATCGTTGCTATGGCATCAGATAACAGGAAAACCCACCATGACTGCTGGAGTTGTTCGGCAAAACAACATGGTTTGCTTATTCTGATTGAAGAACTATTTTACATATGCCCCACTTTTTATATCTGGCATTTCATGTTGTGTTCATCTTGCATGTGCCATGTTAGAATAAAGCTGATGGAAAGGGATTATTTCAATTGTTGTTTTTTTAATCCAACAATTTCTAATGTGATCCATCATGTTATTTTACTACAGTTGCTTAGTAGAGCCTCAGTAAGTGTGTTAAAACGACTGAAGTTAACCTCTTTCTTGTCAAAATGCAGTGAGGAGGCCATGCCATGTGTTGGGCTTGCTGTGTCTGTACTTAGAATATCCTGAGCTGCAAGGAACCCACAAGGATCATTGGAGTCCAGTTCCTGCCCTGAAGGTCTTTGCAGCTCTTCCCAGTTTTGTCCCTCAGCATTTTACAGCTGATGTAAATGGAATTCCACTGACCTAATAAAATCATTTTGAATTAAAGTAGGTAGAAATTGTGCTGAGATTCACAGAGCTTGAAATTTGACTGTGGTCCATTGAAGCCCAGGAACTTAATACATGCTTTATTTATTTATTTTTTTAAAATGCAGTATAAATATCTGGAAATTAGTAAGAGCAAGGCTAAAACTCTCTTTTGTCTGCAGAAAGGGCAACAAGAACAAATCCCATTTTACCCCTTCAGCCTTTAACCATCAGGCTAAAGGCAATAAGACTCAAGTCAGCTGTGAGTTTAGTTGTATTTGCCTTTGGGATTTTGATGTAACCATTTGGTCATGTGGCATTTTATATAATAAATTATTTAGTGTTCCTCCAGGTGGGAGCACAGGAAAAGGAGGCTGGAGGTGATGTTCCCTTGTAGTACAAGGAAATATGTCTTTAGATGCAAAGGCCTCTGCTCTGAGGGGTATTGGCTGTGAGAAAAGAGAATGTGAACTGTTTGATACGGTTTGGTGTTCTCACAATATCCTGGTGAGCCACAGGAAGGACCCCATCCCTTCAGTTAGGAATTTCCATGTAGAAGAGGAAAGAGCAGTGTTCAGGGGGTGTTTCATTATTTGTAAGAACTAAAATACTTGACCTCTTGTGGCTGTACAAGCTCAGCTGAAGTTGGCCATGGTTTCATAATATGGTGTGGAAATGATGTTATTAACCCTCCAGACTAAATTCTTCACCTGCACTTCACCTGTGACATATTATTAATGTCCTGTCTTGTAATGTAAAATACTGCCAAGGTTGGAAACTCTGCTCCTTCAGATCGATTCTTTTGAGGTTTTCTTCTCATCTCTGTGTGGTTTCTGCCATGCTATGATATAGAATTATGAGACTAACATCTTTGAAACTTCAAGCATGTGTCTTATTCTTAAATTTGCAGAATGGAGGAGCAAAGGAAATGCACAAGGTTAAATAAAAGCTTGAAGTAGATCTTAACCCTCATAATGCTATATTCTTTTATTGTTATACAGTATGCTTAAAGTTTAAAAAAATAAAATATAGTTCTGAATTGGGTTAGAAATATCAGGAAAGTTATTTAGGAATGGATAAAAGGGAACGGTTTGATCATTTTGCCTAGAAAATTTTAGCTGTGCTTTAGTTCAGCTGGATTTCAATTCATCCCTCATGTAAGCAGCTGAAAATAGATTTCATTTTAGGGTTGTGTACCAGCTCACATCAAGACTGTGGTTTCTCTCAGGAGTAAACTTTAGGCATTACAAAAGATTGTATATAATAGATTACAGTGTCTGGCAGAGACAGAAGACTTCAGCATCAGTGACTTTGTTGCAGTGAAGTCATTGTAGGGAATATATGTATGGAAAATAGAGTAAGGAAGAGTAAAATATTCCAGATACACAGAAGTAACTCTGCATAGCAGCAGCCCAGATAAAGGTTTGCAACTCAGGCTTCACCTGTACTGTTGTTTCATCTCTGACCCTACAGGTTGTCCCTTTTACCTTTTATTTTTTTCCAATTATAGACTGTTTGAGAGGACAAGGAAGTAGTAAATAAACCCTCCATTCACCTACTGTAGGATGATAAAAAGAAATTTTATGGAAACATCAGTATTGGCTAATCTTTGAAAGGGGTCAAACTACTAAAGGGTCAAATTGCACTGAGTGTGAGGCCCTGGCACAGGTGCCCGGAGCTGCTGTGGCTGCTCCACCCCTGGGAGTGTCCAAGGCCAGGCTGGACAGGGCTTGGAGCAACCTGGGACAGTGGGAGGTGTCTCTGCCCATGGCAGGGGGTTGGAGTGAAATGATCTCTAAAGTCCCTTCTAGCCCAAAGCATTCTGTGATTCTATGATTCTACTAATAAAACCTACATACCTCTTTATGAATGTAATAGTGAAAAGTATTTGGATGCAAAAGTAAGTTATTTTTTTCTTTTACAGTATTAAAAAAAAAGAATTCCAGGCCCTTTGTGAAGGTATTAAATAATTAAAAAAAAATAATCCTTTTGTCCTCAATATTGTGGTTATAATACTAATATTTGTTTACAAATTCTTAGCAGTTCCAGCAGTTAATCACGTTGCACCTATAAAATGCATCAGAGAAATAAAGTCTTCTACAATAACAAGACTAACTGTGTCTCCAAATTCAGGTCGTTAAAGAAAAGAAAAAAAAAAGCAGTTCATGCAATAAAGGTTGAATGAGTACTAAGGAAGTAGTTTACTTCTAGTGAGACTTATGAAGCTTGACAACATGTTTGATGAGTCAGTAAATGGTTGGAAGTTATGGAGGTAATGTGGTGTGTGGAACAGCAGAGCAGGGAAGCGTGAGAGGGGATGGACCAACAGTGTGAGTGTGCAAACTGAGAGCACAGGCATGGAGCAGGACTGGGACAAACAGGCAGGGAGTGTGCAAACTGAGAGCACAGGCATGGAGCAGGACTGGGTGGGAAAACAGGCAGGGAGTGTGCAAACTGAGAGCACAGGCATGGAGCAGGACTGGGTGGGAAAACAGGCAGTGAGTGTGCAAACTGAGAGCACACAGGCATGGAGCAGGACTGGGGCAAACTGGCAAGGCAGAGACAGGGGGAACACTGCAGCTGTTTTCCTGCAGGAGCATAAAATACATCTCAGTAGCCCTACGTTTCCTTCAGTACCAAACTATCTCCTAGGAACTGTAGTAATTTCTGTAATGCTTCACTTTATACCTTTGTGGCTTTATTTTTATCCTCATCTTCACTGCGGTGTTCCCTTGTTGAGTTTTGTTGGTTTTTCCTCCTGAAGTTTGTAATCTGCTCTGACTAACAGAATTCTCTGAAAAGAGGAAAATCTCAGCATTACCAGGGAGATCCCTCCTAACAAAACATCCTGAGAAAAGTAACTGGACACAGTTTGCAGGAAAGGGATTTTGAATTAAATTTTCTCTAGAATTTTTGGAAGATGTGAAAAAAATGAAGTTAAATTACTGTTGTCAGCTGAAAGGGTTTGAAATCGTGCATGGTTCTAAAACAAATTTTTGTGTAGTTCAGTGCATAAAGGGGAAACAGGATGAAGTGACATACTGCATGGAAATAGTAGGTGCAGACCTACATTTCAGTAACTACAATTAAATTCAGGTTTGAAGTTCTCAGAACATAACTTACTACACTAAAAATAGAAAATATATTTTAAAAGACGTTGTTAAATGAATTAAAACTCTGGCAAGGGAACAGTTTCTTGTATAAATATGCTTTCTTCTGAGAATACCTGAATATTTCAGGTACTGCCCATCTTGATTCCCAAATTTAGGCCAACATTTTCTGGTAAACCCCACGTTTGAGAGATGGGATTGAATCTTTTACTCACTACCCATTGAATTTAGTGAAGTGGGAACTTTCATCAGCTGAAATTCTAACTTGGTTTGGGGGAATTATTTTCTCTTACAACCTTCTGCAAGGACTTTAGTATTGAGAATTGGAAGTGCAGAAAATTTGCTAAACTTAGCTCAAGTTAAAGAGTGTACATATTCTTCAAAGTTTCATCCTGTAGCTTCTCAACTGCCAGTTTTGACAGTCCCAGATGTCATTATGGCAAACTGCATAGATAGGAGTAATTTTTTCCACTACTCTGTATTTGACTAATTCCCTTTCTCACTATTTTTTTGTGATTAAGGCTCAGCAATTAAAATTTACAGCCATGGTTTTCTGCAAGGTTTCTTATTCCCTTGAACTAAAAAAAGAAAAAGAAAAAGAAATTCCCATCATAAAAAATAACAGTAACAGCGTAATTAGTGCCTGGTACCATAATTGCAAGGCATATTAGAACGGCACTTGATGGCACTGTATTATTACTTTACACACATAAAAGTTGGAAGACCAAGCCAATAAGCTTAAATAATGGTCCAGCTGAAGCTTCTGAAGCTCCAACCTGTGTCAGGCAGGTTGCTTGGGGGATTTTTAGCATGTGGTGATGGCATCCCTGAGCTTGTGTGGAGAACTTGAAGGTGCAGTTCAGCATCTTGGGCACACACTCCTTTCTGCAATGTTTTTGTGACCAGAGCTAACGTGGTTTTATCCCTTAAGATGGGTATGCACTTTCTGTGTGCTTTGGTTCAATACCAGTGAACTGGGGAATATTGGAATATTTGAAGTATTAGGAGTACTATCATTCAATCTGGATGCCACATCTGAGACTGAGCATTGAGTCATCCATGGTGTGAGGTCCCTATCCCATACGAAAGAAAAATGATTACCAGCTGATAATCTTGCACAGCATGAGTAATCCAAGGTAGAGGCTTTTATTTCTCAAATTAAAATCTAATTTAGGTACAGATAAAAATGAACACTGGCCACAGGGGTGAATGAGTTATTTGGATGATAAAAATGGACAAATGCGAGCACTGGGTACATGAGCAGCACTGAGAACTTTACTCTTGCTTTGTTTAGCTGCTCTTTCTTTTACTGAGATGCTGAGTAAGAAAAGAAAATATGTGGAAGAGACATATCTTTTTTAACATTTTTATGTTGTTTCTTATCTGCATAAAAATGTGTTTGGTTTTTCAGAAGCAGAGGCCTAAAGTGAAAGGCAGACAGTGATGTGTGGCCTCTCATTTTGGCCTCCCAGACTGACTGTTCTGTCTCCAGGGCTCAGCAGAGGGTTTGTGATTGCTTGAAAGGATCTGTCCAGGGAGAAAAAAGCCTGACTTGCATGTTTTAGGGGTTTTTTTTATTGTTGATTTTATCTGTATATTTCTCTCCCAAAATTATTTCAGTATTTCTACTTTCTATAGGTTTTACTTGAGACAAAACTTTCCTTTCCTTGCAAGACACTGGAGCAAAGCCAATACTCCAGCAATCAGAGCACTCTTTTGGGGGTGTGTGGGGGTGTCACCACTTGTTTGTCACCAGTAGAAATCAAGAACAGTAACAAGTCCCACCAATATTTCTTCTCCATTGCAGAGAAGTCTTCTTATTTCTAATGTCTTTATATTTCTGCATTTTTTACATCACTGTGTCCAACCAAAACCTACTGGAAAAATTTTGCTCCTGGCAATATTTGTGATTGTGGATATTTAAAGACTGATATCCATATATCTGGGGCATTAATGAACAGTTCACAAATGCAATCTATACAGAAAAGTAATTATTTGGATCACTGATTAAGGAGCCTCCCTGGCAATGTTGAAAATTGTCCTGAAAAAGGTGATTTAATCACCAAACCTTTGCAGTCAACACAATGCCCTTATCCACAGTCTGTGGAGTGTTGAGAGCTCACGCCTGAGCAAATTGAAATCTCAGCTGTCTTATCCAAGATGATTAGACTTGACAAAATCAGTCACCCAGGGATATTTGAGAGTACTGCCATGGTGGAATTTAAGGAAAGGTTCTTCTACTGTAGAAGATTTGTGAGCTGATGAGAGTTAGAAAATTATGTTCTGGGTAGTTGGAACATGAAATGCCGGTTTAGAAGAGGAATTATGAGACTCTGGGCTGACAACAGCAAAATAATTGCAGCTCCTTCACCTCTACAGCACTCCTGGACACCACAGTGGGTAACTGGTGAATTTAAGAGCCTAAACTACTTCTAGAATATGAGAAGTTATTTTAGTAACAATATTCCCCATCCCTGCCTCTCTCATCCCCCAAGTGAAAAGGCAAGGAGGTTTTCCAGAACTCCCTTCTATGGCTTTTTTTGAATTCAATACATCTTTTAGCATGTATGAATAACACATATATTTTCAGAACATAATCACTCTACTCTGCATTTTATCCTGTTGAGACACCTAAAAAAGGGACTAGGAAGAGGCAGCATGGTTCTCATCTCTGCCTGCCTCTTAAATATCATTTTAAATTTTCAGAGATCTGCAGTACCAGTGATGAATCTTGACTCCACACACACCATAAAACTCCCAGGACACTTATACCTCAAGCACAGGGATGATAGGGAGTTTTCTAGGAATAGCTGGCAGCAAAAGATGACAATTCTTTAAGCAACTTGCTACTCCCTAGAGCTGAGCATCGTGTGCTGTTGGAGTGCAGTCCCCTGGCAGTGGCAGGATCCACATCTGAGGACCCACAGCCCTGCTAAGATGTCTCTTCACACAGAACTCAGTTTACTGAGCAGTCCCCCGTTGCTGACACAGCTTTTCACCTCTTACACAAGAGAATGGAAACAACCCTGGGCCATCTCCTGAATAATGTAGCTCTCATGTGTGAGTCATTCTGTGCTCTGGAACTGTGCAGATGGCTGCCAGATCCCTCCCTGGTAAAACAGGGGATTCTGCATTGCTCTGCTTCCTGGAGAGGAAAACAAAGCAGAACTGGAGTGGCAGGCAAGCCTGAAGTACTGTAAAATTCATCCTGCTCTGATGCAGTATATTTACTTCGTCTCTGTATTGACAAGAGAAAATACATGGGGAAAAATTCTGCTTTCTTTAAGCCATTTCATTCTGGTAGATTAGGAAAAAAAAAGGCTCCAAAGTCCAGTAGATCTTGATTCAAGCCTAGAAATCTTCAACCAAGAATTGTGTTCTGATTCCCAGACACAAAGATCTCCAGAACTGGTGGTGCAAATGATACAAGCGGCTTCATTGTGCTGATGACAGCTCACAGATTGCACACAAAGCCTCCACATACCACCACACAGACACAATTAAATGGAATGTAAAATCCAAATTGATTTGTGCCTCCTTCCCTTATCACAGCAGTCCATCAGAACATAGTAAATGCATTGGAATAATGGAAAATGCACTTGCTCTTTTCTCTGCCATCTCTTTCAGATAATGCCTATGAAATTCCTCAGGATTGTTTTTACAGTGCAGTTGTTTGCTTGGCTTTTTGCAAGCAGTTTGCAGAGATCTTTTCAGATATCCATCCTCTAAATAGAACCTTTCTGGAAGAGAAACTAAAAGGAAGAAAGTAACAAATACTTTCTAATTGAAGAGTTTTGAATGTTCTAAATCTTAAGTCTGTAGAATATAGGTGATATTTTTTCTTTAACCTATGCATGCTTCTGTGATGCAGTTGAAGCAAGCACACAGAAACATGAGGCAACCTTCATACTTCAGAAATTTCAGATGTACTCTGCATTTGCTTCCTCTCATCCTGTTTTCTGGTCTAGGTTAAATGGAACATGTACCAAAAGACGAGTTCCTAACCATTCCTCTGCTGTCTAGCATATTATTTAATAAGGACAATATTCCTACTTTATGAACTTGTAATATATTTTATGGAAGTGGATAAATGATCACAGAGAAGTTAACCACATTTTAGTATGGAGCAATTTATTTCTGGTACTTCTGTCAAAGTACATTGGATTCATAGATGTTCATGGCACCCATAAATACAAAGAAATGAGGAGATATGTGGGTGCTTTATGGTCAAGCTGCTACAGTTTCAAGGGATCAGAAATTAGTGACTTTTCAGACAGAACAAGTTGTTTAGGCACACTGTGGTCACTAATTAATTATGCTGTCTGCCAGTGCTGATACAAGGTAGTCATTCTTGGTGTGGTGAGCAATGAAGCACAGCAGCCCTCAGGAAGAAGGGGAAGGCAAAGATCACTCAGATGCTGATGAGTCAATAGAGTTGAAATCTGCCCCACTCCCCCCAGCACTGAGAAGAATTTCTGTGCTGAATATAGATTAGCATTTCTTGCTGGCTTTGCATTTATAGGTCCATGAAACAGAGACAAGTCTCCCTGGCTCCAGGATCATTCCTGAGTCAGAATCATTCTGACTGGCAGTGGTGTCCAAACCCAACACCCACCTGCTCTCTCTGCCTCTGTCTCCGTGCTGTATCTGTTACCATATGAATATCCCACAGAATGGAGAGCCTATGCATGCAGATGAGCAGATTGCTGTATTTTGGGTAAAATGCTGCCTCTGTATCCCTTTCTTACTGGCACACCCATAGTTTTTTGTTTGGAATTTGTCCAGGAGATATGCTGAGTAAACCTCAGGGAAGGTGTGCTCAGGATTGACTGATACTCCCAGGAGACCAGCTCTGCATCCTTGATGGGATGTTTTTCTGAGGTTGGAATTAGATCAACTCCATCTGTTTGTGACAGCCTGTCCATCATGTTACAGCATCTGCTACAAAAAAAAGTTGTGTTGGATTGGCTTAAAACAAATGGAAGTACGAAAACTCCCAACAACAAAAACTTATTTGATGGTAGAGTGTCAGAAGTAATTATAGTGAGCGAAAGTTAAAAACCCACAACCAAACAAATAAACTTGCAGAGCTAATGTGGCTATTAGAACTAATGTGTTTATGCCCAGATGAACAGCTGTCCAAAAAATCCAGTCAGATTTATGAACACACATGTATTTAGTGACAGCTGGTAAATTTGTTAAGCACAGCAAACCTACAGGCAAAGGATATCTCAACAACACTGGTTTTGAGGCAAGATTGAGCAGCCCCCAGTCCTGTCCCAGGAAGGTGCATGTCCATGTGTACGTGTGCATCGACAGGTACGAGGCGAGTGGCTGAGTCAGAGAACATTCTGCACACACACTCTCAAAATAACTGAAGTGCTTTCAGCACAGGAGGGAGATTGAGGTAGGTGAGACACAAGAGGGGAAACTTTTCCTAATGAATGAACAAAAAGTAGACGAGAAGTAGGATGGTCTGCAGGAGTTGTTTGCCTCCAGCAAGCTCGAGGCATATTTAAGACACTTAAGGACACATTGACTTAGAAAATAACATTACTTTGTTATATGGTCTTATGAACTAACTTGGCTTCGTGCAAAACTTCCATAGCTTTTGATCTTCTTTTCTCTTCTTCTCATGTACTTCTGCCAAAGGAGAAAAAGGGGCAGAATTGCAATGTATAAATGCATGACTTTTATGTGAGCTGCATCTCTAATGATTTCCCTTCGTACTTGTATAAATTTAAGCTCCTCTGACCAAGTTGTTTTTATTAAATCTATCCTTCTGAGTCTGTATAATGCCTGGAGTGAGTTCAGGAGGACCAACTTTCCAAATGTAAATACAGTGGGAGGTTGACACTTGCAGTGGAATAGTTTCAGGAGTCCACGAAGTTGTTATTGCACAGTCTTTGCTGTGGACTCCTCACTGGTCTGTTCCCTGGCAGATGAGCTACAAAAGGAGGATAATGTCTCCGTGGCTGTGTGTTTAAAGGAAAATGAAGAGGTGTTTTGGCTACAGATGTAAATCCTCTGATAAACTGACCAAGAGACTTTCTATCAGGTGATATTTAAATTAGAAGTGGTGTCAGCACTGCCCATAGGATTGTTGCAATACCAGGAACCTTTGTTTTTAGCAGGCTTGCTTGGTACTGCAAGATAACAGTAGTCACTGAATTGAATACAAGTCTCTCTGCTTTGACAGCACACTTTTATTTAAAGGAAAAAAAAAGGCTTTTCCTTGCCAATATTTGTAAAGAACTAAATCTCAATCAAGTAAACTGACTTGATGCTAAAATTACAGCTATTTTTATCACCTACATTTGAATTTGTTACTTTAAATAACTTCTTTTCTGGTTTATCTGATGCTGATAATTCATTAGGAAAAATAGAAGATAGAATTCCATTGGAGGTAACAGAACCTCCATGTCATATCACAGAGACAAGACATGCTTGTGTTTTCTTACTGACTTTCCATATTCCTTCTTGCAGACTTTGGTGACTCACTTTCTCATGCCAACAGGGTGAATAAATACATATATCTTTAAAATGGGAAGGTGACGGCCTGAGAAGATGAAACCTTATGGTATTTCAACTTATATAGTTCTTTTATCTAAAACAAAATCCACCTGATGGGAAAAAAACTTCATTTTCTCTTTCCAGTAAGAGCATGGAACTTGGGTTGTGTGTTTTTCTGGAATATGAGATGGTGAGTCAAAGGCCTGAGCATTCTTAAGGGCTGTTTCTCACTTTGTGTCAAGGTATTGGTGTTTGACATTTCTTGGCTGCTGTGGCGTTGCTGTGATTCATCTCAACATATTAACATAACAGAACATGACTGATGTAACTGTGTGTGACATATCAAAACAACACCATCAGAGGCCAAGGAATTCCATTTTTAATACTGCTGCAAACAGGCTATTAATTTTTTTTGAGAGTTTGTTTTCACATGCAGGCTTGCTAAATTTTTTGTCATTTTGATCCGAATCCAAGTGAACCTCTGAGATGTTATAAGCAGAGTCTCATTTTAAAAGCCAGAAAGTCCAGAAACAAAGCCCTGAAACAAAATCAAGGTCAGAACTTATAACATTTATAATGAACAAAATAGAAAGAAAATGTCAATATTTATATTGTGTGGTTTGGGTTCTTTTTCTCCAAAATGTCTTTATTTTGCATCTGTGCTGTTCAGAGGTTTGCTTAACCACAAACCTGAATTTAAGCTCTGCTTTCAAGGTTTTTGTTCATTATAAACATATGCAAACATCCTAATTGTCAAATGATATTTGTGACCTCCTAGCTACTGATTGTTAAACAGGTAGATTTTCTTTGTACGCAGCCTTTATCCCTTGGCTTCCATGACTGGCACCGAAAACTCTGCCACCATCCTGTGTTGGTTGTTCCTGAGTTTCTCACGGTTTCCTGAGCTTTCCAGAAGTGTATCCAACAGTTTTAAAGGGAGAGGTTTGGGGAAGGATTGCAGTTCCAGAGGGACAGCTTAGGTCCCCATAGGAATTTACCAGTTTAAACTTTCCTTGACCTCTGAAGTTATATAAAATTATTCTGCAACCATTTTGTTTTTTTGTTGTTTGGGTTTGTTTGTTTGTTTGGGGTTTTTTTGGGGATTATCAAGAGAAGCAATGTCAAATTGTGTGTCCATTGCCACTCTGGAGAACTGTGTCTCCCCTGGGAGAGGGTCCAAACCTGCTGCGTCACAGTTCATAGCTGGGCAAGGTCTACATGTCAAGCTTGAGACACAGAGCAGCAATGACCACCTTAATTAAAAATAGCCAGGCCTGTTAATCATGAAATCATAGGAGTGTGTTTCAAATTGTACCCATCTTTTCTGCAGAATGTTGACCAAAAGGCTGAGAGGTCAAAGAGAGTAAATTTTTTCTATAGTTAAGAGAAAAGAAGAGGTGAAAATGCTGAGAAACTTTTGGGATCTATTGCGTTCCAGGACGAAGGTGAACAAGTGTGATTCTTTTTTTCTGATCTGCGTGTACTTTCCCCAGAAATACGAGTAGTCCTGGGAGAATTTGCACAGAATTTCTTCAGCAATGTAATGGAAAACTGAGGGAGTTTAAGACAACTTTTTATTAAGAAGAGTTTGAATATTTCTTTCTTCACCATCGCTGGAAAAAAAATGGGCTTTTGTTATTCTAATGTGATTTTTGCTATTGGTGGTTACTCCAGAAATAGAACAAGTACTACCCTGGAGATCAGAATTTTTCTGTCCCTGAAACACTGTATCTTGGAATTTTAGCATATAAAATAGCAATCAGTGACTATTGTGCTTTGTTTATTTATTTATAGCTGTGATGAACACAATCAAACCAGAAAAAACAGAAGCACAATAGAAGGAAGAGCTAAAAAAATGAAATGCAAGCAGGAAAGGGAAAGAAACCATTAGAGACCAGAAAGATGGCTCTGCTCATCTGACAGATACTGGTTATGGAATACATTGCAGCAGTTTAGATCTCAGTACATCAAATTCAAAAAACAGCACAGTTGCCAACTCTTTGATTCTATGATTCTATTATTTAAGAGTGATGATTTTTCATCGTATGTGGCCATTTCATCTCTCCAATATAAGTTTCTGGCTGCTGCCTTTGTTTTGCCAACAGGCACATCTACCAGATTTTCTAGTACTGCCAACTAGTTGTGTCTGGGTGGATCCTTTCCTGTTTCTTTGAGGCTCTCATGTTTTGATTGTTGGCTTTTCAGGCTGTTGTTGGGAAAAAAAAAAAGGATCATGGAGTTATGAGATTTGCTTGGATTGCAAGTAATGAGAGAACAGGTTCATTTCAGTATAACTTGAGACTTTGAAGCACCTTCTCTGCAGCTGTTTTCTGCCAAATACCTGATATATAATTTATAGGAAATGCAATTTTTTTGAGGAGGAAAGCTCAAATATAAAACTTTGGGTGACTTGTTTGTAATTTGTGTCTGATCCTTCTTAGGTTTATTACATTTTGAATGACAAGATGAACATACATGACAGGACTTACTAAAATCTTCTAGCTGTCAAGTTCAATTTCATGTATTGCAAACACCTTCACCATGAAATATTTTATAAATTATAAATTTTTTTGGTTTGGATTGGGGTTTTTTTTGTGTGTGGGTTTTTTTGTTTTGTTTTGTTTTGTTTATTATTTCTTCCCCCCACTATTCATCTTGGAAATTCATTCAGTATAAGATATTCACTACCTTTTTTGGCTGGGAGTCTTTCTCCTATCTCTGGTATATTCCTGTTACTCTCCTAGAAATTGCTTGGAGATATGTTTATTTATATGAACTTACTTTTGCCAATCCCTCAGTGGTAACGAGTTAGATGATGTGAATATCAGCATAGATATCAGTGTTCACAAAAGACACAAATAATAGAGGATCACTGAAAAGTAATTGCAGTCTTACATCTATAAATGTACTTTAGTTACAACTGAATTATCTACATATCTCACTTGAGCCCTCAAATGTAAGTACTTCTCTCTTACCTATTATCATCCATTCAGCAGCTGCTTCTTCATCTAAAGGAGAGGGTTTTGATGACCCATCAGTCTTTTATCATATATGTTTTAAAAGAGAACCTCTGTTTTGAAACACAGAAAGGAAAGAACCGTCTTTGGAGTGCTAATCAGCTGCAGGTAATAGATCTGTGCTCATTTCTGATGAGCAGGGAAGGTGACAGTCTCTTCAGCTCTTGCAGAAATAGAAGAAACATTGGGAAGAGAGTACAGGAGTTTATCTTGTCCTCCTCCACTCACATTAGCATTTGTTACTGTCAGCTGCTTACGGAGTCCCCTCCTGCTTACATGGAGACTTGTATCAAGAGAGGTGCAACCCCTGACTTCATAACTTGCTAATTAAATATATATATATATTCCAGAGATTTATTACATGTTTGTGATAAATAAAATATCTTTAGATAATGCTATCAAGTACAAATAAAGCAATTTCACATGAATGGAATATTCTTCGTTATGTTCAAACATTGGTGATGGGTTAATGTAATGAAGTCACTTTATTTTGTTGGGTGTGCCAGATTTCTGGATTAAATAGAATATAACTTGTGTGAGGCAGGGCATTTTTTGGGGTATGATTTTAATAAATCAGGGTCCTGTGGAATTTTTGCACTTAATTTATCAATTTTGTGGGATTTTCCCCTATTTTTGAAAGATTGATACAGGAAAACACAAGATCTAAAGTAGATGGACATCTCCATTATATTATTTATTGTGTTTTCCCATCTCCTGAGTTTGCCTGGGAAATACCTGCAAATAGTGTGTGTTAACATGTACTTGTGTTTACTCAGTTCCATGAACTGCCCTCATCTCCCTGAAAACTGTGAGGGAAAATAGAACTCTGTAGATCCTCAGTGGTGCACACTCATATCCAGAGGGGACTGTTATCTTTTTCCAGCATGTGGAAGACCAAGAGCATTTTCCAACACCTGCACTATGAAGCCCATTAGTTTTCCATAGCTCCTGTTTTATGTCTAGTGTAAATATTACAAAATCTGTATGTATCTTTTAGTTTATTCTATAGAATTTGAAATACTTAAGTGTGTGAATATTTGTTTTTTAATGATTGTGAAAGCTGGGACAAAACCTCTCTTTACCAGAGATGTCAGCATATGCCCTTGTCTTACCTGTGATCCTGAAGAGCAAGAGGAAAAAATTATTTGTATAATTTTGATATATGAGTTGAGTTGCATGACCAGATATAGGATCCCTTTTCAACAATTGTAATTAATGGTGTATAAGTAATGAAATATTTACACTGTCACTTCCATACTGGTCTGTTAACAGTTGCTTCCAGGCACATCTCTGAAGCACTTTCTCCATTCTTAAGAAAACAGAATTTGCAATTCACTTGAAGAATTTTTTTAAAAGATACATTTCTAGTTTTTTCTGTCATTGTCAGAGTCATTAGCAACTGCTGCAAGATTTATATTCTTGGAAATGTCTACAGTAGATCATAGTCTTTAACTACTGAGGAAGATGCAGGGAAAAGAGAATGCGTGTTGAGACAAGATGAATTGTGTCTATATTTCCACTTAGTTTTGCAATATTCATGTGTATTCTTGTAACATTACATGAGAGAATTTGCATGTTATTCATGTGTCACATCAGATTAAGGATGATTTGACCTTAAACACAAAAGTGTGACTATCAGTAGGAGTGCTTTATGTATAATATTTTTTACTCACAAAACCAATTATCATTTAGAGTTCTTTTTTCTCTGGAAGATTTTATTTCCTAATTACATTCCTGTGATCACCTCTGTACTTTACCATATTTAACTGCAATTTACAGATATAAATTAATTTCTGTGCTAGTTCAGCTGTGGAATCAGCTTCATCTAGTATTTCATTTGGTAGTAACCAGTACCAGAGGAATTTAAAGATAACTGCCAGAAATTCTGAATTTATATAGGTGTATATGTATATATTATATATAGTGAATAGTAATGGTACCCATTATCCAGCAGGTAAATTTGCTCCTCTGATGCACTTCTGATTGATGATGCTATATAATCATATACTTCATTTGCAAACATTTTATTGGGGGGAGAAATGGTTCTTGGAAAGCTTAATTGCTATTGGAACTCCAGATATTTTTTAGTTTGTGTTGTGTTTTTTAGTGTTGGTGGGTTCTAATAATTCAATGCTGAATTTTGTACAATACAAAGCAAAGACCACATCTCCCATTAAAAATACATTCCTTTCTCAGAATTGCCTTAGCAGTTTGTCCGGAAAAAGTAATTGAGAGACAGGAAGTAATGAAAAAAGGTGATTAAGGTATGTAGGCAGTAGAAGTACAGAAAGCTGAAAGTCCAAAATCTCATAAACTGTGAGAAATTTGAGCTCATCTGTGGTGTGTTTAGTTTGAATGTTCTTGAGATGTCTGCTGAAGAGCACAGCCTGAAGTCCCTGGCACAAGGACCAGCACAGGCACTGACAGCCACTGATCTGGACTCCCAGTTCTTCCAGCACCTCCCGTTATTTTTTGCAGTGCCCACATAAGCGAGGTCAGTCCCTGAAGGGCCAGGGGAGGTCCAGCCAAGGAAACAAGGCTGGGAAATGTCCAGAGCTAAAACAGTCATGTTGAAATGCAATAGAGGAAATAACAGCAGTAAAAATGCTCTTTATCACCTTCATTATGGCTTTGCTGTGCACTGAATACAAGGCAAGCTGAGCCCACTGTTTGGTGATTCCTGCTAATGGAAAAGAGGCTAAAAATGTCACTGTTTGTCCCCTTGGTTTTTTTGTAGACTGAGGCATTTAAAAAAGAAAGCTCAAGTGTTCCTCATTTGTCCCATCTGTATTTATTCATTAGTCAGAGCGACTCCTGATTATGCTCCCAACTCAGCCACTCAGTCCCCAGGTCGCTGTGTGCCTCACACAGCTCTGAAGTAGCAACACTCATTTATCTCAGAGTGCTATAACTGATATTTAAAGGTCAATATTGGCTCAAATCATCTGTGGGTTTGAGTGCTTAAAAACAACGGCAGCAGTGTACACACACACAAAGGAAATCTCTGGTCAGCTACTTTAATTTTAAAGGATTGCAGTTATCAAAAGTGAAGACATTTCTTTTGGGAGCTGATATTTCCCTTTTTCTATAGGCAGAAAGCATTGCCTTATGAGAAACATTTGTGATCTGGTATTTCTTTGTGAAAACCTGGAATTATTTTTGTTGAGAAACTTTCTTACATTCAATCACAATAAAAGTGTCAAAATGTTCTAGTATTTTTCTAGATAGATGTTATTAATATCAAGCACTTTAAGGTTACGAGGAGAAATAAAAAGTCAAAATGGTCAGGAAAAAGTATTCTACAGTTTTAAAAGAAAATGCTGCTATGATTTAAAATATTCACAGTTTAGTAGGAGAGGTTGTCAAAGGGCAGCATAATTTGAGTAAACAAATGTTATCACACATAGAATAGTTTGGGTTGGAAGGGACCTTAAAGGCCACCCAGTTCCAACCCTGTGCCATGGCCAGGGACACCTTCACCAGACCAGGTTGCTCAACATCATAAACTACAGCAAATTTGCACCAGTGTTTTCAGTGGAGGGCATATGACAGGACAGAGTTTTCCCTGTGTTATTCATCATGATCCCAAGATGTGGACTTCTCCTTCCCATTATTTCTGGGTCTACATGTGTTGGATAGTTCTGTGTTTGGGACTATGCACCTACCTTCCCAGTGCCGACCTACAAATTTGGTTGCAGAAAGACAAAACCTCAGTGATATTTTTGTTGCTTCTTTCCATCATAGTTAAATGATTTGGGTTTGTAGCTGGGAAAATAAGGTTTATATTGTAACTTAAAATTCCTTAACTAATTCTCTTTGCCAAGGAGGCAAGGCAGGAGAGAGAACAACAGACATATCTGTTTGTGAGGTTCTTACCCTCAGTGTAGAACTGTGCATGGACTGGTGAGGTTTTGCTGCAGAAAGCGTGGAACCTTCTGTTCAATAGTTCATTAACAAAATTCTCTGAGTACCCAGGGCCATCTGCAGCGTTTTTTATGCAGGAATCTCCACACTGGTGAACCCCTCCATTCTCAACCCCACCACAGAGGTAGGTCTGGGTTTTGTGCAGTGATACAGCTGAAGGGATGTGTGTCCAAGGTGACCCAGCTTTGTTGTGGCAGGAGGAAGGTGCCTTCTGCTCCATTTCCTCACCAGTGCAAGAATGCAGCTGTTCCCAAGAGAAGGAATATTTTCTGAGCTCTTCTCTGTTTTGTTTTGGTTTTTTTTTAATAGAGTGATGTGAGAGGATTTTTCACAGAGCCCTTCTGTAATGCAATCTGTAAACCAGAATTCATCAGTTTTCTTTGTAACATTTGAGTTTCTTTATCATCTCCTATGTATTCTGCAGCTGAAGTCAATTAGAACCTTCCACCAACTTTGTCCTGTAACATGACAGGGCTCGCAACAAGAATATTTTCATATTTAGCCTAGAAAGGAAGGATTAAAGGCTTTTCCATCCCATGATTTCCAGTAAATACTTGAAATCTTTGAAATGCAAATTCAGTTAATTCTTTATTTTTTGTTTTTTCACCTTATTTATCAGTGGCATCTAGAATTGGGCCTTCACAAGCAAGCCAGTTGTTTCAGCTAGATGGGAAAACTCTCAGGGATTATGGATGTGTTCTCTGACCTGTCCATGTGTGAGGATCTCTCACCTGACAAGGTGATCTGGATCACCATGAGGCACACTGGACACAGACTTTGGGCTCCACAGGGGCTGGAGTTCTTGATGTTATGCTTGATATGTCATATATTTGAAATTAACTATCAAGTATGTGTTTAACTACAAAGTATCTGTTGAATTTGTGATTCTGATACTGAATAAATCTATCATAGGATTGGTCAGTGGTGTAAGTCAGGACACAAGTCTGACACTACTATGGTAGAGAAAAAAAAGTTCAGTTCCTGGTCTTGGCTTGAACTGTCTCTTTTTTTCACAGACTCATGCCTGACTCCACATGGCTTTAGGTGAAGAACTCCTCTATCAGATTTAGGGATAAAGAGTTATTCAAGTAGGACAGCTGCTCAGCTGGTGTGAATTAGCACAGCTCTGCAGGAGTCGACAGACATATGAAGGATTAAGAAGAGCTCATGGCCTGGCCTGGCATCATTTTAAACATAATTTTTTAACATAAGCCTTAAAAACCTTTCTTTGACATAAAGCCAGGGAAAATACTGGGTAACAGCACAAGTCTGGCAAGACTTGCTGCCCATTAAGAAAATATCTTCCCCTAAGGAATGAGCTGTATAAGCTTCTCCAAGCAGTATGATAAGTAACACTGGGGAAGCTAACTCTGTGTGCCAGGTGGGAGTGTTGGGGATACTTGCATTTTATGCAGTTAGCATTTGTTTGGCAAAAGAAATGGATTTCTTTGGTCCCTGCTGAGTTTCATATTGGCAGGGCTGCAAACTGGTATTGTATGAGCATTCCTGAGCTGCAGTCTGAGCCACGGAACAGAGCTGGGCAGGAGCTCTGAGGCAGCTTAGGCTGCTTGAAGTCTTTAAAAGGCCTTATACTGTCCAGCATCTTGACTTGACACATCTTGAAGCTTCAGTTCAGGACAGAAACTGAGCTTTCTGGGCCTATGAGGCTCAACATTCAAGCCTGAGTCCTTATTTTCCACATTCTTCCATGTTTCAGATAAACCCCTAAAGGTTGACAGAGCTCAAGCAGTGACAGGAACATCTCCTGCACACACCATGCTTTGTTTACAAGAAACTCATTCAGGCAGAGAGCAAATATCTCTCCATTTTTCACATGCAGTGAGTCAAGCTGCTTGCAAGTAGCACAGCTCCTCACTGGTTGAATCCCTGTTCTTGTAAAGTGTAGGCTTATCACCTTTTTTCTTCCTAAGATCTTGTTTTGTAAATTACCTTGTACATATTTGTATATTTTTAAAATGCCATCATGAAGATTTGTCAGCATTAACTGATTTACAGAGATAGAGAAAGGAGAAGCACACTGCAACACTCAAGTGTTATTTGCCATTTAGACAGGTTTAGTGTGTGATAAAATATAAGTTCTGGTCCTTCTGCCAAGAGTTCCAAGACTAATTCATTAAAGCTGTAGCATAAATAATGACCCTTGCATATAGTCTAATACTTGCACTATGATCTCTAAGGAAAAAGATTAGGATGGTTTTGACTGAGGAAAGATCTTTTATGTATATATATATATATATATATATATATATCAGGCTTCAGTAACACCACAATTTTACGTGAAAACTTATGTTTGGGTGCACCTGGAGACCAGTCCATAGAAATCTACACTGCTTTCATCAATGGTAATACTTGTGTTTCTAACAGCTTGGACTGGATTTTCATGGCAGGGTTTTAGTAGTGGGATGTGCTCTGTGAGAGGCTTTCAGAAGCTTTCACAGGTCTGACAGAGCTCAAACCAGTCAAGTCTATTTAGTCTGTGACAGTAACTTGTGAGGGGTCTCTGCTGTCCTTGTCACAAGCCTTTTGTTATATTTTCTGTCCCCTGTCCAGCTGAGAGGGGAGTGACAGAGTGGTTTTGGTGGGCACCCAATGTCCAGCCAGGGACAACCCGCCACAGAGCTGTATTATGAAAATGAAAGCAGGTAAAGTGATGACACTCATCACTTGAGTTGATTTATTCAATATTTAAATGGGGCTGCCAGCAGACTGAAAAATAGATAATATAAAGGCAACAGTGTGTTTCCCTCTGCAAGTATAAATCCTGTTTCTTTTCTCTGTGGTTTTTTTTCATCAATTTGTATTTCATTAAATCTCCTTGCCTAAACCACCTCTTTCTCCATGCTTATGAAGTGTGGGACACACCTGAAATATTTCCATTGTATAGGAAGTGACCTCTGTTTTCTGTGGGTGTAAAATCCTTTACGTAATCCACGTCAAAGGAGAACGTCCCCAGAATGTCTTGCTTTCCCCCTTCTTCCTGCTTCTAATTTAAATTATGAAAGCTCAATTCCTGTTTGATCTCTGCAGCAGGGGAAGCAAGTGAAGGGAGCAGTTTCCTTTTTAGTGTCACTTTTCCTCAGCTCATTGGGGTTGGGTCGCTAATAAGTAATTTGCTTTCTCTGATGATGTAATTGATAATTACAGTGTCTGCCTCCCTTACTTTGGTAGAGGATCAGAGATCTCTACTTCAAAAAGACGCACATGAGAATCAGGTGCTGTTAGAGTCACTATTTAGTAAAACTAAGCTCTTTTAATAACAGCCTAACTTTGTTCTTCTGACTTCTCTTTGGAAAAGAACTTGCTTTTAATACGTCCAGAGGGCAGCACGTTGGCTTCTAGTTCCAGTAATATTATTGATTTGAATTGCATTGTAGAAATATGGCAGTAATTATTCATCAGGATATCTCTGGAAATTATTTATGGTGTGAAGTTGCTCTTCAGTAATTTAAAAATTAGACACTTGTGTGTTTGATTTGGTATTTGTACTTGCATATATGCAAGGAGAGGTGAAGGCAACACTGAGGGAAAATATCTTTGATCACTGGCCTTTTTTCTTCAAATTATCTGATGAAAAAAGTGGTTATTTTTATTTTTAAAATATCTACTGGACATAACAGTAATGACTAACGAGGGATTTGTGTAGTTTTTCTATAACACATGAGGAGGGGGGTTGGGATTTAATGTGTTTTGAGGTCAGATACTCATCTAGTATAAATTGGTGTCGCTTGGTGTATATTAACATTTTCTCCCTTTGTGATTGGAACATGCATAGAAAACTTCTATATCGCCTCAAATTGTAAGACTAATTTAAGTAATTGGGGCAGAAATGGAAGATCTGATAGCAGGGGGTTCAGCAGCACATTGGAAGTGTAGATTTTGTTTTACTGCACAGAAAAGAGGCCAAGAACAGTGCACTTGATTTAGGAACTGTGACTGCTGCTATCAGTTAATTAGTGGAAGTTGGAAAGAGGCCCCCATTTAGGTAAATAACTGAATGTCTGTCCAGTGCTCACCAGGGAGCAGGTGTCAGGAGAGCAAAGCTGTCTCCCACCTTTGCTTTTCACAGTGGAAAAGAAGCCTTAGAACACCTGGTTGTCTTCTTACTTTCCTTTTTAAAAACAAAAGGAAGCTTTTGTGTTACCTACAAGTCCCAGCACAAAAGATTGTTCTTAGCTTTTCCTTTCAGGGAGACTAAAGCTAGTGCAGATAATAATGTGATAATTCTTGAAACTAAAGCGGATGATCCTGGGATGATCCTCAACAGTTCAGTTTCCTGAGGTTTAGAGATTTGCTGCTGGTTTGCTCTGGCTCAAGTTGTAACAAGAGGATACCTTGGGAAAGTTTGCTCTAGGGGCAGAGAAGCTGAAAGAGCCCGTGATTAATGAGGAGGAGGAGGAGTGTGTGGGAGGAACTGGGCTGTAAGTTCCGCTCAGTCTAATTCCAGATACTTAATTAAAGTCTTATGAATTTAAGGCTGAAGGCTTAAAGATAAGCATGTCAAAAAATGAGAGGGTCTTTTCTTTCTCCCAGAGATACTTTTGTGAACTCTTTTGACTGCACGGAAACAGAATTTGGTAAAATTTTATTTAGCAGGAATTAGATAGGGCTGTTGGCTGTCTAGTGTTTCCTGCAGATCATTTAATATTCTTATTCCTCCACCAGGCTTTGCTTGCACTTTTAGTAATTGTCTGATTGCCGTTTGGAAGCAAGGACTAGATAAATAATATTTGGTGATCTGTTTTGTCTAATGTTTCCTAGGAAATGTTACTGAATTTGAGAGTTCAGACCTTTTTTCCTCAGGGCACGTGTCCATATCATTTCACTATATGTGAATTCCTCATGGTCTCAGTTTTGGACATGAAACTGATGCTGTTTTCTGACTTAAACCTGTTCCAGAAGAGTGGCTTGGCACAGCCCAGAGCTCTGGAGTCTCTTTGGGTGGGTTGCATCCAAAACTGGATAAATATACTTTAAAGACAAAGTTTCAGGAATTTCTTGTCATTTTTTAAAATATAGTACAAGCTTTGAAGGAACTTACAACAAGGTTTTACTTCTTATGCACAGCTCCTATCAGTAACATTTGAAACTATTGTGGCTTTTCATAACAGAAACCAGTTCACAATTTCTTAACATCATCTGGAGCATAATTTGATGATGTAAAGTCTGTATGAGATGAAAGACATTAATGCGTGGTATAAATTTTAATCCCAGAAATGGAATAGAGAATATGGTCCCCTGATAAGAAATGCACGTGATAAAGGGATGGATCCAAAAGTGAGTGGACAGGATCTAGCAGATACAATTTCCTCCTCCTTGTCATTCCTAACATTTTTTTTCAATAATAATTAATAGTGTCGTTTGAAAAGGTACTTGAAAATCTGGTACTTCCAACAGTACATCATTTAACAGACCAGAAAGCCTTTGTAAAGAGCCAATTCAATGTTACTATACATGTTTAAACACCTCTGCATTGAGTCTGCCTCACAAACTTCATTAATCAAATCCTCTGACACTTGTGTTGTTTGCAGTGGAAGGTGAGAGAGAAATGCCCTCCAGGAACCTGATTCTGGTTGTGGCCACACTCCCTGTGTTCAGTGCTAAAGGCACAGGTGTTTCTTGAAGAAAGATGATGTGTCCCAGCCAGTTACACCAAAAAATGCCCTTTTCTGATGGTTCATGTCTGGCAAAAACTGACTGTAGATACAGTGGAGACAAAGGCAAAACTCACCCTCTCAGCTTTGCAAAACCTCTTGGAGAATCCCATTCTTCCTAGAAAGTGTCCCACATGAGAACCTTGGCACCTTGACAATGACTAGAAAAAGGGATTAAAGATGAAGTAGAATAGAAAAAAAATATAGTTGACAGGAGTAAAGAAATCCTTCCTGTGCTTCCACCCTATCAGAAAAAGGCAGTGATTAATCTGCTTTTGCAGCTTTTCCCAGATGTCCAGAACATGCTGCAGGGCTTTGCATTCAGGAATATGATGAGATGCTAATGAGTTTACAGCTTTGGTGAAACAAAGTTGAAGGGTTTCTAGATGCCAGGACCATCTATCATTTACAGTCTACCAGAGACCAGTGGAATTGCCCCATCCCACGTGCAGAGCTAATTTCCTGGAGGTCTCCTAGGCAGAAGAACTATCATTAGATGACATACAATCTCTGCAATTAGCTGGTTAAGCAGCATTTCTTTTTTAGAGTAACATAAAAATGACATGTTCAGGAACAGCACATTAGAGTTTCTTCTAAGTGTCTACTCCAGGGAATAGTATTTGTCCTTGAACATAAAGGTCAATGATAATTGAAGAATGTCAATAATGGCCAGAGTCACTACAAAAATTCACATAAATCTGTTAGACCTTTTTATATGTTCTGTCTTCAGTAATATCACAGGATGTGATGGTCCCACAAGTCAAATCCTGTAAGTAGAGAAGTGCTCGATCTACCTCTCAACTACTTGGCTTGTGGTAAGAAGTTAAATTACTACACTTATCCTATAACATTTCTTTTTAATTAATATTTCTGATGGGTGAAGCCAAGTGGCAACAAAAATCCCTGTGCATGTGTTTGTGATCTAGGGAATTGTATAAATGAACAATATTTTGAAGTGGAGCAGTAGGGGAGTATAATTTTAAGACATAAACTTTGCCTGCTAACCTGCACTGTCTCTCTAACTGCTGGCTGGGTAAAGGTAGGATGGGGAGGATGAGAAAGTGAAGGATTAAAAGTACAGGATTTCTTCCTCATCTGCAGTGAAAAGCCTCAACAGTTGTCTTGAATCCTAAGAAAGAAAAGGCATGTGGGTCAGGGAAGTCCAGATTCATTTGCATTCTGAAACAATGTAATATATAAACCGTGGGGTTTGCCCCTCCTGTCCCTCCTGCTGGAAGGGCACTCTCTGCTACACTGGCAGTGTCTTTCAGGATTCATTGTGCTGAACCTAAAATCCAAGCACAATTCTCAATAAAGGAGTGTTGGGGTTCACATTTCTAATATTAAAGCTTTAGCGAATTTTTTTAAAAAATTAATAAGAAAATTTCATAGTTCCTCTAGATAAAAGCTTCACTGAGAATGCCACATTCCATTTCTCAATTTTAAATGCAGTAATTAATTGTTCAGTTTATTATATGACTTTTCTCTACAGACTAGTTTTGTTTTTTTCATCTTTCTTGGAGATGATGAACTCATTTCTCCACTCTGTCATGAAGACATAGACATTGTTTTGGTTTAGTAAGGAAAGAAAACTGTTTTCCTTTTTACATACATATTTGCATGTTTGTACTCATTTCTATATCACATTGTACCACGAGTGCAAATTGATACCTGTCAGTGCTATGTGTTGGTGCCCAATGTGCCTTCTACTTATAGATGTTTTTGATAATTGCACTCATAAAAATAATGCTGTCTTGCCTCCAATTTTCTTCTCTATTTCACTTTTCAGAAACTAACATAGAAATAAATTGATTGACATTTTTATTCATTCTAGGAGGGATGAATAAATTCAGAAACATTCAGGTACAAGCTGTTGGTACAGTTTGTGTTTTCCTTTCCAAGAAGCTGTTTGCCAAATCTAAATATGAAGTGGTTTTTAAATACTGTGGAGATTTGGCTCTGCTGACTGCTGGCTGTGGTGTTATTCTCCTGAAGTGCCTTGGGAATTGCTGGGACTGTTTGTCACACCTGGAGTCATTCCTGGTGGAGCACCACTAATTAATTTTCATTGTGGCTTTCAGTATTACAGCACAGCATAGCAGAGGGGCAAAGGAATTAGTGTAGGATTCAGATGTTCTACTTGTCCTTTTTTTTTTTTTCTTAAAAAAAAGCCAGTTATCACTTCAGGTTTACACAAACCACTGAGTTGATCCTTAAATGTACAGTTCATCCAAAAGCACACATGTCCTATTGATAAATTAACTGATGGGCATGGAGTTCATGACAGTATCAAAGTCTGCACAACATGCCATAACCCAAGACAGAGCTGATGTAAATGAATATGAATACCTCCCCAGCGGGAATGGGAACTCAAAAGGGAAGAAAAAGATTGTCTCTATAGTGAAAGTACAGCAAAAGAAAACATGATTAACTTATATTATGCTTTTTTGGCAGTCGGTCTTTGAATGTTGCCTAATGTAAGGATGTAAAGCCATTCCAGTGTGGTGCCAGGAAGAAATAACAGCTCGATCTGAGTGAGGCAGTGCCTGTCCCTGCAGTGACAGAGGCTTAAGAATCAAAGTGGAATGCTACTGTGGCATTGTGAGGGAGTATTTTTACCTTGATAAGAGAGCAGCTCCAAAAGAGCTCAGCTGTTTCTTTATTTCTGAGCTCTGCTTCTGAGGCTACAAAGGATTTAATGTTCAGGTGTCCACAAAATCTTTCAGGGATACACATCCATTTCCCTGTTTTGTGTTAGAAGACGTTATGGTTTAGCTCTGATTATGGTGGTGCTTGGTTCATGGTTGGATGAGATGATACTGAAGGTCTCTTTCAAGCTTGTGTTTGTACAACTCACACATTTTAGTCTGGAATTTCTGAGACCAAAAGTTGAAAAAATGGCCCGTGGTATCACTGTGAGATTGTTCTGCACACACCAAGTAATTCTGGCACTTGGGGTTTTGTTGTACACTCTGCAGAAGTGCAAGTCAGTTGAGCAGCTCCTTGGGAGTGTTGGATTCCCCTCCTGTGCCCAGGGAGGCAGCAGGAAGTGTCCTTGGTGATGTGTTCAACAGTTCCTTGGGTCAGGGCTGTGTGGGCTTTGTGCCAGTTCCAACATCTACACCAGGCTCTGCTTCGAGATCCAGAAACATCTTCTTGGAGAGTTCTTTGCCCATCAGTTGGACCCAGTGATAAAAGAAGTTGTTTTAGAGGGATTTTTAAATTTATGGTACACAGGCAGTAAATACACCCAGGGTTTGGGTAGATACAATTGTTTAGGTATGGAAAGAGGGATCAATCAGCATGGCAAACATTCAGACACCCATGATAACAGGAAATCTTGTTCTTGTGGTACCTTTATTTACAGTAAAACTTCAAGTTCCAATAGCAGGCAGTTCAGGAATGTATTTCCATTCAGATATGCCATAGGTCATTTGTAACTACTAAAGAGAACACTGAGGTGCAGATCTGACCTTTTCCATTAAAAACCTGTTTGATTTGGATTTTGGGTTTTTTTTTTTTTGGTCCAACTATGTGTATTTTTAACACTATCAGAAAGATTTCTGGTTATAATAAAAAATTCACCCTGCCCATTTGCAATGGAGTAACTGATTTTTTTTTAAGCCAGGCCTGAAAATAATCTTAGATTTGGGCATGTCAGGAAGGTTCAATATATCATAAAAGTGGATTTATATACACTCAATGTGTCAAACATTGTATCAGGGAGTGGATAAGGTGAGAAGAGGATTGAAGCAAAACTTTGAAATCTGTTGTCATGTTTGCAAAAGATTTGACAAAACAGAAGATATGTGAAAATATTTAGATTTTACAAGCTGGAAGGAAAAGTGCTACAAAGAAAATCACCCACCAAAACAAACAAATCAAAAAGCAATAAACAAGAAAAAAGCCAACACTCCAAAACACCCAAAGCAGTAGAAAGAGAGAATCCCAACAGACAAGAGCTGCAAGAAGTCAGTTGTCTTCTGTTTTTCTGTTCATACAAAAGCCGTTCTTTGAAGTTCTCCATCAGGAGATATTTGTCAAAAGTCAGCACAAGAAAGGCTTTTTTTCCCCACTTAGTTTTGACATTGAAATACGATAGACTAAAGTAATCAAAGGTACCAAAACTGACAAAACAAGAGGTTCATGGTGAAAGTTCTTCCAGCAAGAGTGGCAGTGAAACTATCATGGAATATAATCCAAAGAAAGCTGTGCTGGACCAGTTCATTTTGGCAGCTCCATCTGGAATGATTCCAGAGCAGCTCATCTTTTATTCAAAGAAAAGTTGAAAAGGGATTTGGCTTGCCATAATGTCTCATCTATAGAACAAGGAATGCAAAAAAGTAAATAAAAATAAATGCAACAATAAAGGCATGTCAAAACACTAAGCCACACTGGAAAAAAAAAACCAAACAACCAATCCCTGTATAAAATTGACAAACAGAAAGAAAAATGAAATAATAGAAAAAATAATGAAAAAATAGTGCAATACAAAATAAAAGCAAGTGGGAAATTACATGTCAGAAACAGAAGAGCAATAGAAAAAGGAAACAGAAGAAACCGTGTGGAGAGGGCAAACAGAGCACAAAAATATTGAAAATCAATTTAAAGATGAAAAATATATCGTTTGTTTGGGGTTGTTTCCCTTGAAAGAATTTTAAACATTCAATTATCTATTGTTTGAGGTCTAAATGGAAATTGTTTTGGTTCATCCAGTAATGTACAGATTATATTTGCCTTGACAGTAAGGAAAATACAAAAATGATTCTATCACTTCAAAACTATTTGCAATTAAAACTGAGATGTTTCAAATATCCAATGAAGGCTGATTTTAACAGAATTTATGCTTTTGAAAATGTGGAAATGAAACATGAAAACCAGAGATGCATATTATTTTTTCTTTATTTTATCATAATGCAAGCTATTTGTCTCATTCTTGTGGATTTTTAAAATAATAAAAATGAGGTGAGAATTAATGAATGAACTAACGAGCAAAATATGAACATCCACTTGGGCATCATAGATGTGAAAATTTGTCATCTGGATTCCAGACTTTTAACCTCTGTGTTTTGCTACTTAATTGCTCTCTGTGGTCCCTCTCTTTCAATAAAGTTAGAGTTCAGTGGCTGCAAATGGAGCTTAGCACAGAGCAGGAACACTTCTCTTTTGGTGCCCAGAGGATTCTTGGCCAAGGGAGCATAACCCTGAGCCCAGGTAATTTAGGCTGAGTCTAGTTGGGTTTGCAGCTTATTCTGAGCTCCCAGTGTCCTGGCCAGGCTTTGAGTCAGTGGGACACAGCACAGGGACACTGAGTTGACACTTCCAGAACTGAGCTTGGAGCAAAATTTGGGAATTTATGGCTACTGGGAAGCAGAGAAGTAAGTTAGACTGTTATCCTGAGTTTGCAGTGCTAGGCTATTCTAACCCACAAATTCTAAAATAGCATATTCCAAGTGACTAACAGGGAGCTCCAATGCCAACTCATTTGGAAAAGGCTGTGCTTTGTCTCTGCAAACACCTGCTCTTGTAAGAGTCCAAGAGGGAAAAGCTCTGTATCAGAAGTCTGAGCTCATTTGGCTTTGCAGGGAAAGCCTCAGCAGAAAAAAAAGTTTGCCCAAACCATGGAAACTCATCCTGGAATCATAGAAGTGCAGGATCAGAAAGCAGTTGCTTAAGGCTTGAAAGCAAAGCATTTTTTAAATATCATCAGAAGTTGTGAAAGCTCTGAGGTTGGGTCTGCAAAATTCACCTTCACAGGGCAGCTAATTTGAGGAAAGAGAAAAAAGAAGTTTCTAATGGAGGCTGAAGTTGACTGTAGATAAAACCAGAATATGAGAAAGAATTGAATTATGCTTTTTGGTATTATTCCTTATTATGGTTTCACAGGATGTTACAGGGTGTTACATCCCATGCTTCTATTACTTTTTAAGTGATGCTGATTGTATTTGGGGCTTGAACATTCTTGATATTTTGAGTGTTTTTATAACTTAAGTCATCATGTGACTGAGCTGAGAATGAGAGTACAGCTGAATCTGCCTTTTCTTATGTGTTGGAAATACTTGTACAGTTGTTCTGGTGTTGTCGATCCCTAAATTTGGCTTATACCATTCCCAACAAAATCTATAGGATTTCTGTATGTTTATATCGAATGTGACAGATTTCTAAGACAGATTTTCTGTCCATGAGCCATGGCTGGGAGGTCTTTTGAGAATGAATTGAGTTTCCTTTTGAGGCCCAGCAGAGAATGAACCTACTCTTACCCCCCTGAGTGCTGCACAGAGTTTCTATGATAAGGAGACCTCTGTGTGTCACTTGTTACAGATCGTTGGTGCTTTCATTATCAAACAGTAAGACAATTTCAATTTTACAACAGGTTAAAGCTTTATTGTTGTAATGCACATGGTTTTAATTCTCTTGAAGACACATCGTGGCTTTATACTATAATTTCTTAATTTTAGTTTCTGTGCTCGTGGTGAAGTTTGAATTCAGATTATTTTTAATCTACAGATGAAGCAACAGCTCCCCTTTATTCTGGATCAAACTCTTGTCACAGGCAATGAAAACAGTGCTGTGCTCTGCTTGAGGTGGGAGAGGAGCCTCAATTGAGGATCTTATGACTTCAGCAGGAGCTGCCATCGTACCCAGAGCCAGTTGTTTCCCTGCCATCCTGCAGCACAGTTCTCCCTCAGTTACACTAACACTATTTATGGACTCGTGGTGAGAATTGGATCAGCAAACTCATTTGGGTTAAACAAAACAAATAAACCCCCTGCAAAATAGGTGGAAGGGGAACACTTGTAACTGGTGTTGCTCCTGGAAGCCCTCTATTTTCAGCAATGCTTTGAACTCTCACGCCTTTCATGTTTATCTGGGGCTTACTAGTTCTCTGGGATGGCATCCATCATCATTCTTCCTCACACTAGATTGTTAAATCTTGGGACTCTCACAAGGTTCTTAATCTGCATCCATGGCTTTGTCTGGTGGGCCATGCACACACTCCTCTGCTTTCTTCAGTGCGGCTTTTCTCCCCCATATAAACATCCCATTGTAATTTTTTTATATCCCACTATTACTGAAGTGATGTTTCTACTGCTAAGAATGTTAACTTAGTCATATGATCAACAGCTATTTTTGTTGACAATACAGTATTGAAATCAGTTAATATGTGGACATAATAATTACATCTCTAACCACAAAGCACTTTGAGAAGAATGCAACGTGTATATACAGAAAAAGAAAAAAAATGCCTATCTTTAAGCCATACTTCTATTTCTTAGCACTGTAGAGGACTTTTTGAATCATAAGACCTCAAATAGCACACCTGTACCCATATTGAATTTAAAAATTATAATCAGTTAGAGTTTGGAGGAGCACATAAGATTCACTCACAGTTCAGCTGTCTTGCCAGAGAGTCTCTTTTTCCATACCAGACCCATTTTTTGAACCCTGACAGCCATAAATAACTCTCATCCAAAGGCAATCACTAAGGTATAAGTTTTAAACTTTTGGGCAGAAACATATGAAGGATTTGTGAAGTCAGATAGAGATACAGAAATATAAGAGACTTGCAGTCTGTCAAATCACCTGAGATTTGTAAGTTGGACTCCACTGAATTAAAGTAAAATTCAAAAAGCTGCTGAAATGATATTCTGGTCTCTTTGATCTCTTCCCACTATTCAAATCAGGCTAATGGTTTGTCTTAGTTCTGCTGAATGTTCAATATAGCATTTATAGTCATCACAGGTAATGTGAACAATAAACAACTTCATTAATAATTACATAAAAATGATTCCCCTGTAAGCAGATTCCTCCCCATCCCTGCTCATCCCAGTTATTGGGAACAATGCAGTGCTCAATTTGAGTAGCTACTTATTATGGTGGGAACAAGATGCAGACAGCATTAGGATGGCATTTCATCTTATCTGTTAGAGCTTCTGGGATTATTCCTTCCCTCTCCCATTTCAAAAGGAATTCATTATGCTGTGATGTGGAGCAGGAGTACAGCTCCCTTTATAAAATTATTAAGCTGCTTTAAAATTAAAATTGCCATCTTTTGTCCTGTTGCTGTTGTTTATAACTGAGAAAAAAGTGGAATGCTAAGTAGGATTATTGTAAAGTACGTGCTTGTTCTCCAGGAGTGTATTTTCCATTTTCTTATGAAGAACTGATGTTGCTCCAGTGTGTATTATTAATCACATATTTTATTTATCTCAGAGTAGTAGAAGCCCCCAGTTGGAACTGGAAGTCCTACTGTGTGATTGCTGCACACACATGTAATAATAAAAGAATAAAAGGGATCCTGCCTAAGTCTGTACAGAAGGTTACAACCAGCACAGTTAAAGGTCTTCTTGCTGGAGGCCTCGTGGGCAAGAGCTTTATTCAGATTTTGAGAACATTCTTTCACCATCACAGAGTCTACATGGAGCAACTGATGTATGCAGTTAAATCACAGTTAGTAATTGGCAACAGATTTTGTTAAAAAAAACCCCTAAGTTAAGGGAATTCTACTGTCAGGGCAAATGGTTTGGTGTTGCAGCCTGGTTTTCTCTCATGTTGATTCATGACAGCATCATAGCACAGTATACAAAGCAGAGCTTAATTTATGGAAATTTGGGTCATGAGTGGGACTCTGCTGGGTTTCACATTTACACATGGAGCAGGTGAAGGCAGTAGGAAGGAGACTTTGATTGAGATAACTACAATTTGTTGATGGTAGTTAGCTGTGTTATTGTCATCCTTCCCATCCAGAAGGAACAGCACTGTCCATCCTAATGCCTGGGATCAAAGAAAGTCTGAGTCAGGGTGAATCTGGTACTATATAAATACTTATAAGACTGGAACAGGGTTCAGTTGGTCCTTTTTCCTCCTTCAGAACAGAGAAATAGTGATGCAAATATCAGGTTGCTGATGTTAAACTCAGAGCACAGTATGTGAGGGCCCTGCATGTGGCTTGGGGCAATCCCAAGCACAAGGACAGGCTGGGCAGAGAATGGATTGAGAGCAGTCCTGGGGAGAAGGATTTGGTGCTTGTGCATGAAAAGCTCCAAAGGACTTGGCAGTTCAGACCCCCTTCATTTCCTGGGCTGCATCCAAAGCCCTGTGGGCAGCAGGGCAGGAGGATTCTGTTCCTCTGCTCTGCCCTGTGAGAGCTACCTGGGATGAGGAAAGGTGTTCCTGCCTGTGGCAGGGGGGTTGGAATGAGATCATCCTTAGGTCCCTTCCAAGCCAACCTATTCTAGGGTCAGTTACTCATTGCAGTCTTCTATTCCTTGTTTTATTTTGGGAAGAGAATAACAATTCCTAGGGTGCATTAAAAAAAACCAAAAACCAAACAAAAAAAACACCAAAAAACCAAACAGACCAACAAAAAACCCAACAAAACCCCCACTACATATTAAATTCTCAGTCTTCTACATTCTGCACGATGAACACATGCCACACTGGTGAGAGGCAACAGCTGCTACATTTGGTTTCAGCATTAATTAAGTGATGACACCGAGGTTACATTGCTGCATTATACTCTGATGACCCTTTATTGCAAGCTAACAAATAAGTCCAAAGGTTTAAGCTGAAAACTTCAATGGCTGGTAACATGTTAAGTCAGCCAACTATTTCAGTCAAGGGTTATCCTTGGGATTTTCAACAAGAGTGTACAGTAATGGCAATAAATACAAGCAGTCTTTACTGAAGTGGCACATTGATTGAAGAGAAAATACATCATCAGCTTTAGAAATGTGCTTCATTAATCTTAGCAAACTTAAATGTGATGAAGGATAAAATCTGTCACACCTCTTTGAGATTAATTTTAACTGCATGTGAATATTATTGACTGCTACACTTGAGCACAGAAGTCCTCTGCAGGAAATACAAACATCAAGCACAATACCTATATAATTTTTATATATTGGTTTGTCAATTTGTCTGACCCGAAATCAGACAAAGACGATTTCTAGGAACAAAAGTGCAGTTACTTTCTAGCCTCATTAATCCTCAGCTATTTAATGAGATGTCTAAGGTGGGTTTGAACTGATTTTTTGTGATGGAGATTTTTCTTCCTTTAGAGCTGGACTAAATTCAGTCCACTCACTTTCCTAGGTAAGTGTTTTGCTGCTAGATGGCAACGATTTTAAGTCAGTTTTATACTTAAGGAATAGTTGCAGTTGTGCTCTAGAATAAGAAATCCTTATACTTTTTCAGTATCCTATTTTTCCAGAGCATTCAGGAAGCATGGGATCAGGGAGCTGTCATGGAGAAGGAATTTGAGCAGGACTTTTTATTTTTAGATTGGTTATATATTACTTTTTATTTTTAATATTATGAATTACCAGGTTTGTGAGTAGAGTGAGAGACACTGTGGACTGTGGTCATGTGGAGTAGAATCTGAATCAGTGAAGTCTTTGGGGGAAACGCATTGCAGTACTAAAATCAGGCCCCAGAAATGGTTTTTGAGTAAAAACCATGTGGGGTGCAACACCTTTGTGTGCATTTCCCAGTGCACCTTCCTGCCACCTCTGGATTTCTCAGCAAAATAGAAACTTCCATGAGTGTGTTTTCAAGCACTTTCATTTCTCTGTGTTGGAATATTCCATTTTGAAGCCTTGCTCTTTGGAAGGTACGAGGTCACCCAGTTTAGCTGAGCAATGGATGTGCAGTTGTATCATTTGTGATGATATTCTGTCAAGGCTCCAGTGTAAAAAGGAAATGGCAAGGGTAGAACAAGCTTGGGAGTGTTTGTGACTTCTCAGTCAAAGTCTTGTCATGAGATGCAAAAGGAGGAAATGTCACTCGCATGGTAATTTTACCTCGAATGAAATGTGGGCTCTTAGCAATTTTAGCACATAATCGGCAGAGCAGAAACACTTAGGAGATTATTATGGACTATCTCCTTGTCAATATTTGATTTTCTGGATTTGGTTATGGAGCTGCAGTATTTTAATTTTCAGCAAAGTGGAATCTGATCAGAGTTTCTTTTCCTGCCCCCAGAGATCCTCAGCCTTACATTACATGGCTCATGGACATACCACAAAAAGGTATGGACAGGGAAAGGAAGGAGCCAGCACAATGTGTTTCTGGTTTCTAGTTCTGCCTGTGTTTTGGGGCACAGTAGGCTCAGGATGCATCCTGTAACAAACAGATTAGATGTCAGGACAGACCCCAAGTGCACAGTGCCACCCTTCTGGCAGACAGTGGAACCAGGACAAACACACAAACACAGCTTTTCTCTGCAGCAGAAATGTAGGGCAGAATAGAGTGAACTTGCCAACAATCAACATGAAGGTAAAGTAGATTCAGAATAATTAAGGACTGTTTAGGTCTGTCATTCTGTGCATAGCTTGGCATACTGAGGTTGTCTCTTACATGTCTCCTATGCAGCCTTCACCCTTGGCCCATTGAACTGGGATGGTTCTCAGAGAGTACAGATTAGCAGTGACACTGTTCTTCCTCTTGCAGAGAATATTTCACACCACTGCAGGGCCTGGTGACATGGAAATGTGCAGATCCCCAAAGAGATGGTGGCATTCACACTTTGGGCTCTCACAGATCACCCAGAGAGGGTTCCCTGGAAATGTGAGCTGTGCACTGCAACACATGAGCTCCACAGCTGGATGGGATGGAATGGTCAGGATTCCTAAAATTCTTTGGAAAAATTCACTGTTTAAACATCTGGGTTTCTGGTTTGGAGCATTACCATAGAATGAGCTACCTGCCATATTTGGGAATGCCTTTTCTTGAGAGGAAAGGGAATACATGTTTATCAAAAAGTTATACTTTTTTAGAAGTACTTTTTGCTTAAAATGTGTCTTGGGCAGCTCTAGCAACAAACCTACCCCAGGTGCTATTGAAAAGTATGATCTGTTTTTGTGATAAAGTCACACAGTCAAATACAACAATGCAGACAGAGGGACTAGAACAGGTTGGTGGCTGGACTGGGAATTGCTGAGATGCCTGGAAACTCCTTGTGCTAATAAAATCCAAACATAAATAAATGCCTTTATAGTTGTAAATTCGATGTAGTTTTCTAGAGCTTTGTAGATTAGGGAGTCTTCTAACCCTTCTTGAATACACTTGACTGATGAGTGTACTGTACTTCTGCCCAAGCAGCAGTGTAGGGTTCATAGGTAAGGCTTTTCTAAGAGAAGATGCACATGAAAGGCCATTGGCTGGAAAGGAAGATTCCTTGATTGCAGCATGGAAAAAATTATGGCCTCAATTCTTCGTCACAGAGCCATTACTATTGAGAATCATGTACCTTCCTGAGACCAGCAATGAAATTTTCAGATTATAATTTAGGAAGTAGAAAGAAAAAGAAAGAATTAAGCCTAAGCACAGGAGCCAGGAGACATTATGAACACTGTAGATATTAATTTTCTTAAAAGAAGAATAAGTAAGACAAACACTTTAATTACCTCTCTCTGGGGTGCATTTGACATTCCCCCTCTGTCACAGCATGAGGTTGCTGTTTTTCTGTGCAAGAGTCAGACCACCTCTGTTTTCAGCGGTGCAATTTCCAGTGATGCAGACTGAGAAGAACCACTGTGGCTTTAAAATTAGTGTAGTCTTATTTGTCTTTTCAAGTTCATTTATGTCAGTTGCCACTGGAGCCAGAGTGCAATCTCTTTTTAATCATTCCTTCATTCCCCCTTGAATGGTCACAGTATAGCCAGCTAGAAACCGAGATGAAAAACGTCACTTAATTTGGTTGCCTTTCATCAGGAACTTCACTGGCTGCAGAGCCACTCTATTAGAGCAGCGACGTCAAGGCAGCTCAAGACATTTGCTGTCAAAGTAACTCTCCGTAACCACCTGCTATTTACATGCAAAACATGCCTCCCTGTTGAGACTCAAACTGTAAACACATTTCCAGGGGAAAACTACTGACTTAAGCTATGACAGAAACTTTTTCCTTTTATTTTTTTTTTTTTTTTGCTTTTTATGTGATCCGGAAAATAAATCCCTTACTGTCAAAACGACTGTGAGAAGCCCCATTTGGGAAGAACTCTTATTGCTTTAAATGCTTCCACAAAACTGCTTTGATTTTGCTTCTGCAAAAAGGTTATAATTTATTTGTCTCTCTCTTCACTCCTGCCTACCCCATAGCAACTGTGATTACATACAAATAATAAAATCTGATTGTCTTGCCTTGCAGTGTGACAGAATCGCTGCTTGTGCTGCAGTGCTAATAGCTGGTTATTTATAGCTTTGTGCTAATTCAGCTCTGCTGAATGATGCTTTGGAAGGTCAGCTTCCCATCCATCTGGGGCTGTTTGCTCCTCAGCTGAACATGGGACGTGTCTGCTCCAGATCCACCAAACAGCTCTCAAATGAAAGACAAGCCTTTTAGTTCCTCCGCTCTCCTTTAGTTCCTCCATCCTCAAGACACGCTAAAATTAAGAACTCTTCCACAGGTACCTTGAGACTGGCCCAAAACTCCTGCCAGGTTGCTGCTCTGTGGTCTGGAGATGTTTGATGCCTCCATATGGAGGTGGGTAGATGCTCTGTCAGAATTGCTGCTAGTGAGACTGATTGAAGTGTTAATTGATCAAACACATGTCCAGTTCAGAGGCCATTTAATTATTTAAGTTCCTAGTTGTGACAGTAGCACAAATAAAGTAGTGATATAACTCAAAACTTGTAGAACTAAGCTGAGTGCCAAACCAGACCTATTAGCTCTTGAAAACAGATAATTATTTTTTCTTAGAGGAACTGCTAAAGTGTATCTTTATATATTGATGTCATCTAACTGTGTAAGAAAGTTCATTATTGAGGAATTTCAAGATCTTATCCTCCTGCTATGAGAATTAGAGAGGTATATTAGAAAGGCAGTAGTCGCTGCATTGGCATCAGATAGAATTTCATCAAGATTAAATTTATTCCAGTACATTTAGAAAGTAATTATTGCCACAGAAATGTTATGCCAGTCTAATACTTCTTCCTGATAATACAGAGCCCAAAACTCTGGGTTATGTCAGGCTAAGTTAGTGGGTTTAATGTAACAATTCTCTGAGCTTCTTGTCCTTTATTCCTTATATATTCTGAATTTCAGCCCCTCCTTGAGATTTAAAGGGACCATGGGGGAGAGGGAAGGACTGTATTACTGGAAAGAAATTTGCCTGTGGAATCCCAAACAGGCAACTCCTTAACGAAATTGGAGCCATTTCAACTATGCAGAACTCAGTTTGTGCAGAAAGATAGATTAGGTGACCTATTAGGAGTTTTTTCCATTTCTGATTTTATGCTTCTGAGAATACAATGCTTTTGCCACCAATGCCTGAAAGTCATTATTCCAATGTTCCTGTTCTGCTGATGAGAGAAACGCCCCTCCGAGAATTCTACACATTCTTGGCATCTAAGAGATGGCAAATTAGGCAGGGAAAATGGGAGTAAGTTCCAGGATATTGTAATGCCTAAATGGAAAAATAATGGACTCCCATCTCAGAATATCCCATCTACCTACCAACTACCTGAAAGGTTATTCTGATATGACTTTTTTGACTCATTTCCCTCCTGTGTGTATTATGAGCAGAAAATGAAAACGATATAACAAATTTGAAGATACGTAAATAAAACAGCAACCAGTAAATTAAAACACTCCATTCTGGAGGTGCTGCAGCTGCTCCTGTGTTTGCTGCTGGAGTGGAGGCTGCTGGCCCAGGACACCAGGCACAGTCACCTGTGGTGGGAGGGAGGGGACGCAGTGCCCCAGGTCCCTGTGGACAGGTGGGAATCAGGCAGCACCTTCAAGGGGCTGCAACAGCAGAGACTGCAAATCTGTGACTGTTCCAGCAACTGCTACAGAGGGGTTTAGTGCCTGAGGAAGCAATAAAGAGTCCAAATTTGGGCAGGGCTAAATGAGAATTACAGGACTGTGCACTCCAATTAGTACTCTGAATACAGAGTGATGGGCATTGCAAACATAACTACTTGTTTCCAGTTATATCTCTGAAGCAAAAAGGAAGGGGCTGTTTTGGTTGGGGGTTTTTTTTGTTTGTTTTTTTCTGATTTTATGAACAGAAGGCATAAAACAAAATTAATCTTGTAGCTTAGAGGTTGCATAGATTATATTTTGCAGCACCTCTTGAAAAGGAGAAAGTTAAATGCAGAAACCCCCCTGAAGCTAAAGATGCTCAAGGTTCCTTAGAATGAGGGGTGGGGGGGGAGACATAAAGTGTCCTTGGGGGGAAAAAGCTTTCAGGGATATTTCTGAAAAAGCTTTCAGACTTGTACTGGAACTAGTCATGGGGAGATTGGAACAGAATGTACTGGACACATGCAAGATGGACACACTGATTGGTTTGATCTCTGAGGTACTTTAGTCATATCATTCAGTTAAAAGAATTACTTAGAAGAAATTTCAAGGAGAGAAACTCAGAGTAGCACAGTAGAGTCTCAGTTTCGTTGTATGTAGACTATATATTTATTAATAAGGATTTAAAAAGACACCCCCATCTGTTCTAAAGCAATGGGAAGTGAGTCCACTCTACATGTTTTCAGCTTTTTGTTAACTGTAGGTATAGAATTGTGGCCAGTGATTGAGTTTAACCTATTTATCCCTAAAAGTGCAGGAAGAACAAACAGTTGCAACTGAGAGTCTATCTCTGACAAAGGCTGGGACTTCAGGAAGCTCCACACAACAGGACTTTTGGTTTTTAAAGGATTAATTAGATATTTCTTTAAACAGGCAAACACTTGGACATTTACTCAACATTCTGCTCTGTATTTTCCAAAATAATTGCTGACATGAGGTGAGGGCTCTTTTCATGTCCTGTGTACCAGAAGGCATTCCACAAAGAATTAGTTCAATGGTTTGGGCTTCCTGCAATCTCCTTTCCCAATAATTAGTTCAATTAAACCAAAAATTCATCTTTTAACTAGAGTTTCTTGTTGTAGAGGACTCATATGTCACAGCTTCAGTACTGTTCTTAATTTTTTATAACAAATAGCTTCAAAGCTATTTATTGTACAACTTGAAAGGACAACAAAGGCTTTTGATTACTGGGCTTTGATAGAGACTGGATAAGTTGTCAAACAGATGGACTGGAAGAAGATAAAAGAGATCAACCTTAAATATGGCTTGGTACAATGGGAAAACAGAACTTAGGCAAGTACTTAAATCCTGATTAAATTTATATTTCCTGAGTAGGAATGAGCTCCTGAATTGAAGGTTTCATTAAGCAAAATATTTGTTGACCTTACTATGTACAGTCTCTCTGTCACAGTGACTGGGATTGCTTCTTCTCAGCTGGGTTTTTATCAGCATCAGGTAATTTTTATGCGAAAGCACATGACATAGTTCTTAGTTATGTGGTGGATGGTAACAGGGTTTGGGTGGATTTTCTGTGTCAGTTTGGAGCTGGGGAAGGAGCCTCAGTGGTGCAGGATTCCAGACTGGCTCCAGAAGAACAGAACTGCCTCCAGGATGACTCAACACACACAGGAGCCAATATTTGAGTAATTACTGAAAAAATAATCCTGTGTAATACCAGAGTGTTTGGCACTAGATTGAGAAACTGTAAATAGACCAGTGAGGACATCACAGTTTGCATCACTTTGAACTGAGGTCCTTGATAATGTTTGCAATCAAACTACCTCAAAATATTGTGTGAAACTAATCATCCTTAAAACAATCTCTACTAAGCCTTTTTGAGTGATAAATAAGAGTATTTATTCAGAAGGTGAATAACTAATATTGATGCAGGTAATACTGACCTAGGTTGTTGCTCAACTGTTGTTTCCTCTATGATGCTGTAAATTTATATTACCAAAGAATAACTTGGATTTTTTGCTTGTTTGTTGGTTTGTTTTTCTCTTTCCTGCCACATATCTCCATTGCAAACCTGGAAGAGGATATTGAAGTGATTTGAGCTGCAGTGGGAGAATTGAACCAAACACCAACATTTTCATGACCTCTAGTATGGTTACAGGAGTTCCAGAACAGTAGCATTTTCCTTGAATTATTAATTTATCCACATTTCAGATAGTTCACTGGAGGGAGCAGTAACTGAAAAATCTCTTCTACTTGGGAGTGATGGGCTTGTAATGAGCATTGTTGTCTCCTTGCTCAGCAGCACCACTGAGGGATGATGATGGGAGAGGTAAAACACATTTAATGAAGGCAGGTAATAGTGAACAGCACAATTGCTGCTTCTGATCTGGGCATTATTTTCCTCCTGTGCTATTTTTGTCCTGAAGCTCTGAGTTACTTGGCAAACAGGTACTTTTAAAGGCATCCTTATTTCTAAGTGCAATTAAGCCAAAGGGTAAATATGCTTCTAGCTCTGAAAAGCCAGAGGGTTTTTTTTTGCCCAGTCACATTGGAGCTGCAATTTGTATGAAAGTTAAATTGTCTCCCTGCATGAACACCAAATTCAACACAAAGAAGGAAACTAAATTAGGGGATGAGTAGTTTAAGTGAACTGTTAAATTTCAATCCTGGCTTTAATTAAGTGGCTATTATGTTTCTAAGTGCCTTAAAATTTTGCTTCTATGCTTTAAATTCATATTAAATGATAATTCTTAAAAATTACTAACACAACTTTTTAGAATAGATAATATGAATGTGGATATTAGTAGTTTTGGTATTTGATTAGTATTCATCAATGAAACTAGCTCCTAATTATCCTTTTTGAACACTCTTCCTTAGGTCGATGCTGTCCTTTGTATTACTGCATAATGAATACATTTAGAAGCATCTGTGGGTTTTTGCTTCATGTGCTTGACATGATTCTGGCCTTTTAACTTTTAAAACATTTCTCCAATTAAGCTGTTCAAGCCCTCAAGGCTGTCCACAGCTGCTGCAAATTGATTGCTCCCATGATGGTATTTAGATTCCCTTGCTGAAAGAGGAGAGGGCAAACCCCAGCATTTTGTAATATCTCCCCTTTTTTTTTATCCTTTAAGAATTCCTGCATGTTGGTAAAGGTAATCTGGAAGTTGCATTTTTCCTTCCTTTCTTCATCATCTCCCTCCTATACTGATCATCTTGAAAATGCTTCTTTCTAAAGGCCATCTCATCCAGGGTTAATCCTTATAAATGTCCCAGGGAGTACCTTTGCTGACAGGAAACCTGAAGTGTAAATGAGAAGGTCTGAAAAAATTATTGGGAAATAGAGTTTTGTCTGTAGGATTGCAGAAGTTTAAGATTCTGTGTTTGGTTTTGATGAAATGTTTTTGCAGTAGAGGTTTTAGCCAGCAGTAACCACGTGAAATTACTCCTTATTGGAGCTCTAAAACCTTGTGAGTCTTCACGGCAGGCTGGTTGGGTTAAAGATCCCGTGGTTTCTGCTTGGTGGGGTGTTGGTTTAGCCAGGTCACCTCATATTGCCTCTGATTTTTGATTGGATGCTTAATTTTTTTCCTAATGGCAAATCAGAAGATGACAAGCAGTTCCCTATTACGGAAATTCCATCCTGAGCATTTGGATGATCAAATATCCAAAAATTACAGATTATTCTCAAGGTAACAGAAAGCGAAAAATACCAAGAAATTGTGTCAATCTTTTGGAAATATTCCTTAGAGCTTCCATTACTAACTGGGGATTTAGGAATCTGGTTTTCCTCAGACCACTGTGGAGCTGTTTTGCTATTAAGTATTGCCCTAAGCTTTTTTGGTATGCTGGGATTTCAGATTAGTGGCTGAACATTGATAAATGAGCTTTTACTATTTATCTGAAAGTTCAGATTTGGCCAATGAACCTGTTACAACTGGGTATATGAAAGCGGTGGCTCTGAATGAGCAAGCATCAGAAATGAAGAGTTTATGATATTATTTAGTTTGACATTTAGTCCTGATCCTCTCATTACCCAGGAAATCTCCTCCTCCAGTCAATTCGGGAAAGCCCTTTCCCCTCTAAGCGCTTTATTTGAGAAAGGCTAACACCTAATTCCTTCAGCAGAGCTTCCAGGCTCATTAGGTTGACATTAAATCAGTTTGCTTTCATGATTTTTATTTGCACACTGTTATTGATGGACATTTAATACTGAATTTCAACCTGCAGTGAAGTCAATTCCAGCCAGGCAGCAGATTAGGTACCACAATGATTAAGTCTCTGTTATCAGGAGCACCGTTGCTCTTTTAAAGAGTGTGAATGGTTTAATTTCATCTCATCTAATTGTTATCAGCAAGCTGCCATTGGTTCATTAAAAACATGGCCCAGCGAAATAGCAACACTCTAATGACTTCATATAAAGGTCTGATTTCAAGGGACTTTGTTGTTCGTGGGAGACACAAATTAGAATAAATTATTCTGAGATTCATTTTTTTTTCAGTTACCACATTTCATCATAATTTTAAAAGCTGGAAGTTGGGATCTAATTTTCTTCCTAAATTATTTTAACATTTAAATGAGGAAGAAAGGAAACAAATTTTGTTAGTAATAGCCTGAGTCTTTAGTATCTTGTTTATGGAAGGTTTTTTATTATTTTGGTTAATTGCTTCTTCTCAAACTGAACATTATGCCAACTAAGCTCATTGTCGTATTTATCCATGTTTTCACTGGTACTTGCTAATTTTCTGGCAGTTTCTCATTGCACTAACCTTGAGAGAATTTGGCATTATTCTCAGAGTCTGTGAGCTTTTTTGAACGAAGGGAGAAAAAGTCAATTTTCAGATGGATATTTAAATAATAATAATAAAAATCATATATACCTTGGCTTAAATAACAAAATAATTAAGCAATTTTGTCCTCTAAAAATTTAATAACCTAATTCACTTTCAGACAGTCATTATTAAAAGTTCCTTCAGCTACAGCCTGTCTGCTGCTTTGCTGCTTACAGAGGAAATTTTTCTGTATGGATTATGCAACTAAAAGTTAAATTATTGCACATTTTTAGTATCATTTTAAGCATGGTCTGAAAATCACTGAACGGCAAAGTATGAGAGGGTGTCTGTCCAAACCTCTGCCTTAAAATGCAACCTGTAGCAAGAGAAAAAAAAAACCTACAGACTGTATGAAAAATATTTACACAAAGTCTGTTGGCACAAGCAGCGGCCACGTGTAATTATGTCCTCGTTATGCTTTGCTCTGTGATTAGCATTGAAGGGGAGGGACCAGGACAGCAGAGCAGGAAGGCAGCCAGCACATCAGCTGCCACTTGTGTATACAGAACTCCTAATAAATCAGCTTGGCCAAGGATCAGCTGGCACTTCATCACTGGGTGTGCTGTGCAGTCGTCTTAGACAAAACGTAATTTTTTGGACATAATCAATAATTATTATTGGAGACATCACAATTAAACTGTTAGAAGCGAGTTATTACACTCTGGTGATGGTGTTTTCTGGGAGAGGTAATGAAGTGTGCATAGTAGAATGAACCCTATTGGTTTCCTCCGAATCTGCTCCAAAGCCACTTCGAGCAAGACACCAAGTGACAGTGAGGTCGGGAGCCTTTAGCATCGTGACAGACTCTGCCCTCAAGGCACAGTATTTTCTCTCTCCAATTTTTGTGTAACTCTCAGGGAATTCTCAAACATGCCACACACTGCTTCTTTATTTTAGCAAGCAATTAGTTTTCCAATGTCTTAAGAAACTCACTACGTGAAAACTTACAGCAAAGAGCACATCCATTAGAACTAAGTTTTCCCATCTTTGAACTTCTTCCTGTTCTAATGAGAATCTGTTTAGTCCCAGTTGTTCTGATTCTCATCTTTTCAGCACTGAAATTTCTCTGTTGAAGCTTGACATTGATAACCAGGACTCATTGGTATTGCTCCTTTGTTGTAGCCTTGTTTACTCTGTCTGTCTCGATGCTGCACAAGTTATACTTGCAAATACTATAAATCCGTGCAGGAGCAAAGGCCATTAAGGGTTCTGATAATCCTCCTGCATAAGGGCTTCTTGCTTGGGAGTGGGCAACAGAGACTGAGATTAACAATTCAAGGTCATTCTCTGGGCCAGTGCTGTGAACTTACATTTATTTTGCATCATGAGGTGGAATACAGACTAGTCAAAGAGCAGCTCTGTATATTCATGAGTATGTATATATGTATATCTTAGAATCAGAGAATAAGTCAGGTTGAGAAGAGATCTCTGGAGGTTAGCTGGTCTAACGCCCTGCTCAAAGCAAGGCTAACTGCTGACTTAGTTCAGGTCAATGAATTTTCATTTTAGGTTTTTATTCTTGTAAAAGTTTGGTTTAGAAGGTGCGAATGAAATGGATTGAACAAAAGGAACTATCAGATGAGAGGTGGAAAATAAAACAAGTTTGAGGGAGGTCATCTTTCCAAAAACTGGAAGGGGAAATGAAAAGAAAGGGAAAAAGGAAAAATCAGCAAAGCAGGAATAGGAAAATCTCTCTCCCATAATTCAGTGTAGAGGCTTTTCTGGCAGCAGCATCCTCATCTGGCAGTGGAGCAGTACCCAAACATGCATTTTGGGGAGAAATGCTTTCATTTCTACTGGACTGTAACTGTATGTGGCCAGCTGTTACTCTAAAAAAATCATGCAGGACAGATGTTGGTTAAAATGACTAGGATTAGAATAGATAGAGTGCAACCTTCTTATTTTCTCAATAGAATTAGGTTGCAGAAGAAGAACTTACACTGATTAAATATATTCAAAGTAGACACTTGCACATGAGAAGCAACAGCAATGTCAGCAACATTGTCTGATAATCTCCAGTGCCTTAGGCAGGATTAATGCTGCTCCAGTCCAAGAGGGAAAAAAACCCCCAAACTTATAGTGACTTGTGCTTCCATGCCCCAAGTGCAGCTTTTCTGGAAGTCACCCTGTATTTATTTGGGCTCCTTCTGCTCTGTGTGGAAACTGTGGGTTTGTCCCCAGATATTCCCCTATTTTAAAAACTGATTGTCAGTAACACAACTGCAAGGAGCCCACTAAATTAGTGTCTGAAAGGTGCCATCATCCATGTTTTGGTCACTGAAAAGGCATTTTGTTTCATTATTACAGCAGCATAAGTGACCTCAGTTACAGGTTTAGTCCCACTGACCATAGTTTTGGAGTAACAAACCTCTCTACTCCAACAGCAGTTCAACAACTTGTCTACCCAAACAGCCAGGACTTACCCCGACTGACCCTGAGCTTCTCTGCAGCCAAAATAAATAAATAAATAGAGAAATAAACAAACAAATCTGTGCTGCAAAGTGTCTGCCTTAGAGTTTTTGTTGTTTTTTTCTGGGTTTTTTTGTTTGTTTTTTTGTTTGTTTGTTTGTTTGTTTTATCCCATGAGGTCAGAATGTGTGTTGGGAAAGGCTAACACATGTTGAAATGAGATGCAAGAGAAAACCTTTGAAGAATCAAAACCACACTGAAATTTAATTTCTACCATCTTGCCTTTTATGTGGAAACCATTTAACGTGTTTCTAACGGTCTTCTCTAGAGTTTGAATAGGAATCTGTAAACCCCATGCAATCTAATGGAAAATTCTATTCCTGCTGTAAAATTCTTTAGGCTGCCTTAAAAACTGAAGGTTTGAATTATTGTTTGCAAATTGAATTTTATAGGCATCTTCTGTAAGACTGGATTTCAGATCAAAATGAAATAAAGGCTCTACTCTTGCACTTTGCCAGTGTTGAGGGGTTGGTTTGGTTAAAATAAACACAGCAGCACAGAGGGGGTGGGTCTGTGTCACATTAAAATGCGCTGTGAGAGGTTTAAGTAGAGCAATAAATCACATTAAAAACCATTTTGTTTCTCAAAAATATGGGAGTCAGTTTTAACCACAGGCAATATTTAATGGTGAAATAATACTACTTCATGTAAAAGGGAGAAGCTGTGTCAAGTTTGCTGAGAGGAAGTGCTGTTGTCTCCTCCCCAGTTTCTTGTAGGAGTCTATCTCTTGTTTTGTATAGTGGAAAATAGCATTTTCTGTTTAATCTTAACAAAAGGCAGAATCCAACAAAGGGCCCAGTAGTTCTATTTACAACCAGAGCTTCCTCTACTGAAAAGTTGGTTTGAATTCTGTTGGAAGTGTTTTCTGAATACCATAATAGTTGACTTAAAAGATTAAGGATAGCAGACTTGTATTATTTGCTGTAATCCCTGGATTTTGTCACTCATGACAAAATAATTTGGTTTTAAAATATGAGTGCACAAAAAAGAACAGATTCTCTCTCACAGTGGCATTGGCCATTCTGCTCATCCCAGGGCTGTTGGGCTGGACCTGGGAATTATTCGTCTCCCAGCACATTGCTAGGCAGTAGAAAAAAAAAAAATATATAATGTCCCTGGACCCTTCAGATCATCATTATAATGACTCAATCAGCTGGTGGGACCTCTAAATGTGTGTGGGAAAAAAAAATAAAAACTTGAGATATCCATCCATGTTGAAAGCAACTTTCAGAAAGTCTGCCTACTGAAACACTAGTGGGCATGTTGGAGAGAGCTTAATTAAGTATAAATTGATTCTTAGTAGACTTTTCAGGGGTTAATGAATATGCCTGAAAGAAATCAATGTACAGTGTAATTGATTTGAATGTGCTTAACAGATGCTTTAAATTGTTACAGCACAAACAAATCATTGTAATCTTCATTTTAGCAGGAAAGTTGACAAAATGAAGGGAGTGTGTTAGGACATCCAAGCTGTTGAACATGTTCTCCTTTCCCAGAGCAGAACTATCCCCCAAATCAGTATGCAATAATTTTTAAAAGGTTTTCAAATTTCATTCATATTTCAAAATTCTTTCTACTCCATGACACAAAACAGATAAAAAAAATCTTGGGTCATTCATATACCAGGTCTGTTGCTAAACTTGAGTTGTGGCAAACTATGTATGTTTGGTTACCCTTGCATTGAAGGGTATTCCATAAATAAAAATGCAAGACTTTTATTTGTATTTGTCTTACTGGAATGTTAATATATCACTTTTTTGGTTTAATACAGCACAGTGATGTGGGGATTTTTAAAGGAAAAAAAGTAGCAATATGTCGCAGGTTTGGCTTAACTGTATGCCAGCCCTGGACTGTATGCCTCCTCTTTTCTCTCAAAGCTTTCTCAGCAAAGGGGAAAAAAAACTGGAAAGAAACGAAATGCAACAGAAGCTGAATTGAATAAATAAGAAACTATATTATTTGATATTCACAATCACACTGTATGTACAGGACGTAGGGGGCCCCCACTCCCCCCAGGGGAAAAGAAGGGAAAAGGAAAAGGGAAAAAAACAACTCGAAATGTGGAGAAAACTAACTTAAACTAAATACAATTAAAGACTTCAGGAAAAGAGAACAAACAAAAACAATCTCACTCGGGCCAGGAGAATCTACAACTACAGGAGAAACTAGCCAGGCTCACTCCCTGCTCTACTAGCTCTCCTGATAGAAGGACTCAGACTGGAAACTTTTCCCTTACTACGTGGAAAACAAGGGTGGAATACTTGTGTAATTTCTTTAGATACCATGGTTGCTAAAGAAGCTATAAATTGAAACCATGACACAATATTAAAAAGACATTAAGAAAAACCAGTGATGCTTCAGTCACTGGGGAATTCACAGCCCTTGTTCCAGACAAACAGAAACTCCTGTATCCTCAGCCAATATTCTTTTGCTGTGCTGCTGCTTTTTCTTGTCTGGGATCAAATCTGGTTGTTTTGAATTAGAGAAGGCTTTCACTGGAAACCAAGACTTTTAATAATAATGGGCATTTGAAGAATCAAGATGTTGCAAGGGCAGTTGTGCCTTTTCTTTGAGGCAGCATTTTTCAATGAAACAATTTGTCAGAATAGTGCTGACCAGTTCTTGTTTCAAGCTCTGGGCTCTGATTGAGAACAAGCATTTGGAAACATCCCAAAGTTTTTAATCTCTGATTTACTCCCTGTTACTCTTGTCTGAGTTTATTTTAAGATAAGTTTCAATATGTTTAAAGGCCATCTCTTGTAGGAGGAAATACGTTAAATGGAGGAGACACTGAAAGATTGAAAATCCTTTTCAGCCCAGAAACGTGTGTGGTTTGGAGCAAGTTACTTTCTTGTATCTGTCAAAACTTACTGATAGAATAATACAGAAGAAACAGTTGTTAATAGTTAAAAAGAATATATTGGACAAATATTGCTCTTAATTATAAATGATGTCCTAGTTTGGCACCTTCTATGCAGAGTTGGGTCAGATTATTTGTTGCTTCCAATGAGTTTTTTCCATGTGGCAACTTTGTCAGCTGCTCTGAGCCCAGGGACTCCTCCTCCCTCCCAGTGATCCCCCCTCCCTTTCTGAGCATGGAGCAGTTTCACAGCTGACAGAGCTGACCCAGTTCTGGCTCCCACACTGCCTTACTGTGTACATGCCCTTCCCCATGTTGCTAATCTTCCCTTTGATTCCAGCAGTCAGTGACAAAGTGCAGCCTAAGAGAAAGAAAGCAAAGCCCAGATCCCCATGTTCTCTGCAGCAGCTTATCTCCATTTTGCTACACTTACAGAAAGTCTTTTGTAGAAACTATAGTAATATGAATGGACATTTTCCATGTTTAGGGCTGTGAATATGAATGCACGTTCCCCAGGGGTGGAAAAGTCACTTTCTCACATGTTATTTTTAATAATACAGTGTTCAGCTTATTTTTTATATTTTTTGGGGGGAGGGGTGGGGGACATTTAGACCTTTGGGGCCATTTTTCTGCTGTTGCTAACCTGCATTTTTCTTGGCATTTTTCTTGCATAATCCTCTTCTTTTGGCAGAGAAAATCTGTGTTTTGTCAGAAGCCCTGCCCAATCTAAAATAGAAATACTCAAAACTATAGGAGTTCACTTTCACACTTTGGTAATGATTAGTGTTGACTTTTTTACTGTTCACTTAACAAGGATTTATCACTAAGGTGAAATACAACTTACAGAGCTGCTTAAAAGTTGTGCTGCCAAAATGTTATGAATATTTGAAAAAGCAAAAATCAGTGACTAAATATTAATTCCCTCCTGGTTTTTGACAATATGATTTTTGAAAGTTTGACATTTTTATTCATGGTACAGTAGACTACGTTTGGTCTCCCAGGATTTCAGCAATGTTTGGTCTGTGAGATTTAACAGAGAATTTGCTGTGCGCTGTTGTGTTGCCATTTGGGGTGTTCAGTTTGCTGGAAACTCCCATCTCCCCAAGGCAGGAGGTTTGGGGACTGTTACTGTGGAAGGGGAAGATTTTCCAGCAGTCAAGGATTGCTGTCTCCTGCTCCTGTTGCTCTCAGGGGTGGCATTCCCCAAAGCAGGTGTTGAGGGTGCCTGACATTGGGCAAGAGTGTGTTCACATTGTATTTATATATCTTAAAATAGAAAGTCTTGCCAGTGGCTCAGCTCATATCCCACTGTTCATCTTAAAAAAAAAAAAAAGAAAAAGAAAATTAGCCAGTTAGCAGCAATATTTCAGTGGCAAACATGAGGAATGCATCAGTTTCCATGGGAGTTTTCTGATTCTTTTCCTCAAAACCCCTCCAGGCTGGGTCAGTGCCATTGCTTTCTCCATTTCTGATGGCACATTGCACTGCATAAAGGGAGAGAGGAAATAAAAGATTCAGTTCCTGGTTTGTGTTCTGCATTTTTTGGAATTCCTATGAATTTCAAGGCAGACAATGACCATGAAGGTTTTATTTAAATGGGAAGAAAGGAAAAGATGTTACTTGGATTGGAAAGAATCAAAAGAATAGCACTTTTCCTCTGTGGTTGGAGTAATCACTTGTTTTCACAATTCTGTGTTTTCTGTTGTACTGAATTCACCACATGTTTAGACTAAGCCAGTAACTATTTATTACTGCCAGCAGTGCACCAAGATGTTTGATTTCCAAAGCAGAGCTAGACAAAACCAGTGTTGTTTTTATAAAGGAAATTATAATTTATACCAAAAAAAAAGGTAAAAAATAATTTATTACAGGAAAATAACATGTTAGAATTCCATCAGCAGTAAGGAAAGTGCTTTAATTCAAAGAGCATTAAAATGTTTTCGACCTATAAATTTGATATAAACCATTTCTCATTTCTATTTTGAAATCATTAACTGAAAATATTTCTCATAAATTTCCAAGGAGGCATTGGGGAAAATTATCTCAAAATGTAGAAGAGGAATATGAATTTAAATCAGGAATATATTTAAATATCACCAAAATCAATGTGTATGAAATGCTTTGCTTTCCATATCTCCACTCTCTCACTGGAAGTATTTTTTTTTTCTTATCTGGAATATCTATAGGCAAGTGAGGGATGGCAAAGTCCATGTTTAGCCACCAAAGACAGAAGGCACAAAACTGATGCATATTAGGCCTTCATATCATTTGCAGAGTAAATTAGAATTAATTAGACAGATCTATAATTTGCAAAGTAAATTAGAACTAATTAGGCAGATTCTCAAAAGTGTTATTTTTTGGTGACTGTGCTAAGACTTCTTCATACAGGTGATCATTCACTTATGGATTTGATGTGTCCAACATACTAAATTAACTCACATAGTAAGCAAAATCTTGCAGGGAGTTTAAAATACGAGACCCTGCCATGTGTTCAGGCACCTGAGGAAGGTCTGAAGGAAAAGCTTTTGTCAGCTCTTTATTGAAATGTGTGACAGCTCCGGGAACACAAACTGCCCCTGTTTGTTTCTGTACTCCTGAAATGTGTGAGAGTGGGCACAGCAGAAGGATGGCAGAGTTTCTGTAAGCCAGCAATTACTCTGTATGGAACCTAGAAGAATATTAAAAAGACAACCCCGAGTTCATAGTGTTGCCGTGGTCCTGTTATTTATAAGAGGTTTGAGTGCTTTGAGCACCAAGGATTTCATATTAACCTGTGAAAGCCTCATCCAGGCATGACATCCTTAAATCACAGACTCCATTCACAATTCATACTGTGAAAACCTCCCTAGTTTTGATGTTTTCGTTGAGTTTTTGTTTGACATTGAACTTGCAAAAAACATTTTCCAGATGAACTGGGCTTTAACATGTCTAAAGTAAGTGTGACTGTACTCTGAAGTGCCCTTAAAATGCAACATATTCTTTTTCTCTGACATTTCTAGTCACACTAGTGGGAAAATACTTGGCCCTCATTCTCTGTCCTGAAGATTATTTAAGGAATTTCTTTAAATCAAAGTTAGTCTGAGTCATAGACTTATAGAATGGTTGGAAGGGACCTTAAAGACCATCTAGTTCCAACCCCTCTGCAATAGGCAGGGACACCTCCCACCAGCTCAGGTGTCTCCAAGCCCCATCCAACCTGGCCTTGGACGTTCCAGGGATGGGGCAGCCACAGTTTCTCTGGGCACCTGTGCCAGGGTCTGCCCACCCTCCCAGGGAAGGATTTCCCCCTAATATGGAATCTAAATCTACTCTCAGTGTGAAGTCATTCCCCCTTGTCCTGTCACTCCTTGTCCTTGCAAAGTCTCTCTCCCTCCATCTTGTAGGCTCCCTTCAGGTACTGGAAGGCCACAATTCCAGTGTTTGTTGGTTTAAGTTAAATAACTATTAATATGCATCATTTCTAAAACAAATATTTATATTTTCAACAGTTCAAGTGCCAAATAAATGCAAAGAAGTTTTAAATATATTTCCTAGCTGACAGCCAAAGAAGAAAGTGAACTTTTAATGAAATTCTGACTTTAGAAAAGTTGCTTCTGAGTAGCAATTACTGGCTTGTCAGGGACCTTAAAGGCCATCTAGTTCCAGCCCTCCTGCCACAGGCAGGGGTGTCTCTCACTGCTTTCCTCACCGTTGTTTGAAAGGACTGGGAGCATCTATTGCAGCATTATTCTGAGAAATAGTTCAGAAAATAACTGTGGACTTTCCTCTGGTCTCAGAAAGGGGGTAGAGCTAAAAGTGAGATCCCAGTTCCCTTATGGCTCATTCATGTTCATGTCCTTCTAGTTGATAAGTTCCTTTTGCTGCACTATTGATGTAGTTCTGTTTGTGTAACTACATTTTATTGGTTATATTGCTATAGTTTTTAAAAACGGTAAATGCTACTCTTTATAAATTGAATTACACACAGTAATTTACAAAACCATGGCTCTAATTATGTATCTGTCTCTGCAATTAAAGTGTACCATCTTGGTTACTTGGAAAGGTCATCTTTATACTTGACTTCTTGGATGTAAAGAGAATAAATATAGACCAGTAATGAGCCAAGCATTTATTAGCAAAGTTTGTTGTTTTAAGCTAATATTGTGCTTATGTTATATTGGGCCTCTTCTCATTAGAAGTAGCTGAGACAGCTTGCTTTTAAATATTAAAAATCAGATTAAAAATTAAGTAGTTTTGCATGTATCACTTCCTTGGGGAAACAGTTTTTGTTCTCAGAAGATCCAGCTAACTGTCAGTTCCCTGTAGGTTTTCACCATCCCTGTTTCTGTTTCGTTTCTGCCTCACAGTGGACCTTATTCCAGGTGTTGGTTCTTTAGATATGCCATTTATCTTGTTAAATCTAAAGATGCAGTTCTGAAAAATCTCATTGGTGCTGTAGACTCTCACTCTATTTCCCTCCCTATTAATGCTGGTTACTTATGGAAAAATGTATTAAACATGAAGGATATTATTGACCTGGCAAGAAGTCTCAGTAAAGAGACTGAAATGATCTTGTTTGGGTGTGGACTGATGCCCAAGTTCACAGCCAAAAGGCTGCAGGAGGGAGCTCGAGCTCCAAAACAGAGCCTGAAAGACTGAATAAATACTTGGGGGTTTTCCCTGATAAATTGTCCCTTCACCTGTTGCTTTGAAGAATTTAGATTTTTTTTTTCTCTTTCTCCTGGAAAGAAGACACTTTTAAAATTTATTTAGAAGAATCTTAACCCTGTATTTGTTGCCCTTAAGGGAACCTTTTCTTTCCTTTTGATTCTCACTCCAAGTATCAGCAATCCATGTAACTGTTTTGTTTCTTCCTTAAGAAACAGAAAGAAAAGTTGAAACAGGTAGTTAAAAATAAAAAAGGATGTGAAAAGAAGGTTTCTGTCGGTATGTGTGCATACTAAAGCATTTTGTACTCAACAAGGTTTTTTGGAAGTTATATTAGTGAGTGCAGCTCTTTTTACACCTGTATAGAACACTCCTGACCTGCCCAGTGTGCAGGGGACAAACCTGTGTGTTTGCTGCATGTTTCCATATTTTAGTCACTTCAGGATTAATCTGTAGAATTTGATGTGCTAACTCATGATAGCTTTGATTTTAATAAAAATAAAATCAAAACTATAAATTAAAAGTTTTGGCTATAAAATGCCAACAATTCTTCTTTGCAGCTAAAGCGAAACTTTTCTGTGCTAATCATTAGAGATGAAATAATGGGATAATAAAGGCCCACCATTGGGGTGTAAATGATTGATTATCAAAGAAAAGAAAGAAAATACAGATTTAAAATGTATTTATTAAATTGAATTCTGAGTATGAGTGGAATAGTATTTGACAGAAGGATGTGGATGAATTTTTCCATTGATTTTAGGAAGGGAGAGTCACAAACCTAAATGCTTATACATAATAAATCTTATTTCTGTTTTAATGATATTGTCACACCATTTTAGCAAATAGAATTACCCTGGTGCAAACTGGAAGTCCGGCAGCACTGATATTGATTCTACAAACTGGACAGGAATAGAACTGGTGTGAAGTAATTTTAAACTGGTAAATGAAGCCCTTTCTCTGCAGTGTGCTGCCTCAGGCAGTGTCTGCAGTGCTGGGGCAGACTTAGCAGCTCACGTCTGGGAGATGTAGTTTGTCCAAAAATGGATGTTCTTTGGTCTCCCTGTCCTAAAACATTTATGTACAGCACTTCCTTCTGATTCTTTGAGTTCCTCTTTCTTCTCACTACACATTAAATGCCTCAGGTCCTCTTTCTGTATCTTTACGAAATTGTGAGATCCATCATTTTGGTCAGGACTCACATTCCCATGTTATTGAATAATTATTGATTTCCACATTTTAAGTGACAAGCCACTGCAATTTCTAATGCCCCAGCACATTTGCAGATCCATTCCTTAAAGATTCTTTTTTGCTTCTAATATTTAAATTTCTAGAATATTTCCCCCCCCCTTGGTGTCCCTGCCCACACTGATTACACAGCACATGGAACCAAAACCGAAGGAGAGAGAATTCCCTTGTAAAGCAGCAGAAGTGACCATGAGAATGAGCTGCTCAAATGGAGGATGGTCTTTAAATCCATTCTGTGAAGCAGTTTGACTATTTTCATGTGCAGTATTGATTGTATTCCCATTCTGAGCAACAGAACTGCGATTGCACAGTTGAATGACCTTGAAATAATAGAATCTGTGCTCTGCAAATACAGAGTTTTCTGTTTCAACTTAATACTTCTGCAATGTTTGAAAATATTTAAAACTTAGTTTTCACTTCACAGTCTGATGTGAAATCGTTTTATCAGATTTTTGTTATAAATGGAAATATCAAGTGACCCAAATCTGGTTTTCAGGGTCCAGCTCTCCCATCTGCTGCCAACCCTATTCCTGCCTCTGCTGCACTGACATTTGTGCCATCATGTGGTAAGAGGGCTCAGGAAAAAGATTTTTTAAAAACTAACCCTATGGAAAAAGATACCATTTGGGGGCTAATTCAGCTTCCTAAAGTGGTTAATCAGAGCTTGCACAAATAATAGTAGGGCACAAGCCAAGGCTCTGCAATGTCTAAGAAAGGGCAAGGGAAATGTCAGCAGTAAGCCTGGATTAGTGACTGTGGCACAGCCCTCGAAAGACTTCCAGACCTCAGTTCACCCCTGTGAAATATCTGTAAAATATCCATAAATGTCCAGAAACATCCACAACTTGCTAATTGAGTTCATTAATGCCTTGACTTTGGGGTCCATCTTTTGTGGTGGTCACTCAGGACAGGAGAGGGGCTGTGCTGTGTGGAGTTCTGGGCATCAGTGCCAGCTCAGGTGTGGTCGTGGCCACACTCACACTGAGTTTTGCAAGGCTCAGCCTCCTCTGGTTGAGGTGAACTCCTAAACCTCAGTTCTGAAAACTGGTTACTTCAAACTCCATAGCTGGGTGCCAATCTGAATGAAATCGAGACTGTGAATGTGGTTGTATTTTGTCCTTGTAATTCCATGGCAAAACAGTCAAATTGGCTGGAAAGCAACATCAGCTGAGGCTGCCCCATCCCTGGGAGTGTCCAAGGCCAGGTTGGACAGGGCTTGGAGCAACCTGGGCTGGTGGAAGGTGTCCCTGCCCATGGCATGGAGTGGAATGGGATGGTCTTTACGGTCCCTCCCAACACAAACCATTCCATGATTCTACAACTTAAACACAATAGAATTAAAACTCATCTCCAGGGCTATTAATATTGAAATAGCCAATTTAAATCACACTTGTATTTGTAAAGGGATGATACTTAGGACCAGACAACGGTAAACTGCTTGTGATGTTATATAATGCCTTGAATTTTCAAACTCCTTTTCTTTCTCTAAAAGTTGTGGTTTATGACATTTAGCTATTTTATTATATATTTAGACTTTTGAAATAAAGTTTTAAAAACCTGAAGAAAACTTTTTAATAAGTCGTACCTGAAATGCAACCTATTTGCAGCTGTCTTTGCAAGTCTTTCTTGTAAAATATGAAAGCTAAATGCTATCAGTTCTGAAGGAACACTGAGCAAGACAAACTATTTGATGTGACACGTTCATGCTTTGCTTGTCAGCCAAAACAGTTTTCACTATTATTCACTGCCCTCTGTATATTGAAGAACATATCTAAAGTAAGCTGAACGCTCTTGTGTTTTGTGATAGTGTGTTACTGGGAAAATAAAACAGCTACAATTATCTGCTCAACAAATGGAACTTGTCAGCTGGCAGGCACACAGAGCTAATGCAGATGGCCAGCTCAGGAAAGCTGTCAAAAAGAAAGACTCAAGGAAAATATATTTGCTTCATATTCTGTAGACTTTCAAAAATGATAATTTTTTTTATGAACTCAGTTCAGAGGATTTCAGTGCTTTTTCATAGCTCAGGTGGGTTTTTTTCCCAAGTTCTGGAGGAAAAAAAAATCACTTTTAGGGGCAAAGGTATTACCAGCAAAGTGAGAGGTATCTTTTGATGTCATGTTGATACTGTGGAGGGGATCTTTGCATGCAAGTGTTCCTCTCTTTGGAATAAAAGAACAGGGTTTATGTCTACTGTATGTAGAGATTTTGGATACATAAAGATTTTGTGTAATCCAGGACAGGGAGGTGATTTCCGTTTTTGAATAAATGTCCTATTTTCCTCTGTTTTGAGTGGCATGTTGGTAACACCTCAGAGAAACACTCTTTTATTTGAGACCACTTTTATTCTTTGCTGTTATTTCATTCTTTAAAAGTAATAAAAATTACTCCTTTGGATCTACTCATCCTCACAAGGTGTTATCTCTGTGTGCAGCATAGAGACGTAATGGATACTGCAAAATGTCAGACTAAGGTAAAAAGTGCATGAAAGTTGCTGTTAGTATGGGGATGGTTGCACACATCGGGAAAAAAAGACTTATTTATTTATTAATAAATGGTTTTGCCTGCCATGCAGGGTGATGGTATGTAGAGAAGCTTTGTCTAAAAAAAAAAAAGAATCAGTCCATCTGGGGTGTGTAAGACTTTCACAGATAAGTCTTAAGCTATTTTGGTTTTGTGGCATCAGATTTCCAATTATTCTGTACTGTGCTTGTTTGTTTTTCTGGTTTAATTGATAATATTCCGCGTGGGGTTTTGTTCAATTTTGTTCTTTGTTTTGGGTTTGTTTTTCAGTTCTTTTGGTTTGGGTTTTGTTTGTTTTTTGTTTGGTTGGTTTTTTCGATGACTGCTGTGCCAGTGCAGAATTTTTGTCCTGTCATTTGAGAACAAAGGGATGTGCTATGACAGCAAAAGGAAATAAATTGAAAACAAATAGAAGGAGCCTCAGAAGTGCCACACTCTGCTGAAATGTATAGCCAGAAGGACTGAGTCAATCCGAATGGACTTTTCAAAGGGCTCCTGTGTGAAAGCCCAGTTGGCTGGATGTGTGTTTTGTGGCCACTTCAGCCTCCTCAGGAGGGTCTCACCCACCCCTGCTCTGATCCAGGGAGCTGCATCCTTTGATCTGCAGGGAGAAGAAGCCACCCCTGTGCCAGTAGAAAGTTATTTGTTAGCACTAGCTCTTGTTCTTTGCTTTGCTCTGTGGCATGCTCTTAGTACAAAGCTAAACTGCAGATTAATATTCACTTTTGTGTTTGTATCCTCTGTTGTTCCCTCTTAAGGAGAAAAGAGTTGAGAAGCCCTTATTTATTTTTAATAGAAACCCCAATGTTCCCTGTATCTTGCTGCAGTTCCAACCACTCCACATCCCAGGCTGGTGTGAGGCACATTGTGCATCCCTCTCTGCTTAACTCCTGACAAGAAAAGTAGCTCGAGGCTGTGTCAAAGATTAACCTGCTCCTGGGACTGAGGAGATACAGAGCTGGAAAAGGGTGAAAAGCAGCTGGGTTTTGGTGTGGGTTTTTTTAATGTCTCCATTATCTTTTATATTGAAGGCTTCTCGCACCTGCTGTCTTTAAAAGATCTTTTGATCTTAAATTCTGGGAACCTGGAGGCTTTAAGAACACAGGCTGCCAAAGTGCCACTTATGGGAACTCAAGGGAGTTTTGCAAACAAAAAAAACCCAACTCTGGCACTGGAGTCCAGTGCTCAGCTATGGCCTTTGTTTCTTTAAAATTTTAATATGCTTCAAAATATTTACATAAAAGTTATAAACATCCTTAAATTTCTTCTTATTGTTTTTTAAGATGTCATGTCCTGTGTGCAAGAATAGACTATAACATGCTTTTGCTGAATTTGCAATTCATTAGGTCTTTTTCCTTTAAGTGGATGCTGAATACTAAAGTTCAGGAAGAATTATTAAGTAATAAAAAGGACCTTTCTGAATATATGTTTATCTATTTATACATGTTCCTTTAAAGATTATAAAATCATAGAATGGTTTGGGTTAGAAGGGCTGTAAGGATCACTTAGTTCTAAACCCCCTGCCATGGGTAAGGGCACAAATACATGTTTGTATACATATTTAAGAGGCTGTGTGTGTGTGTGTATATATATATATATCAATATGTACCTACACACTCAAATGTATATTCCATATATATGCTTAATTTGAATGTAGGTTGGTGAGAGTGTACATATATGTTTATATATATCTATACATACATACATTTACCTGCTGATATGAAGCATCTCCAGTTTAACTTGGACTAATATTTTATTTTATCTCCTGTTCAAAAGCTGAAGTGAATTCTTTTTTAAGAGTTAACATGTGAAAGATCCCTTTTAAACTGGAGAGCAGAAATTGGTCGAAAATTTTTGTCTTCTGGAAAAAACTAGTTGTTTTCTGGTTTCTGACTTGTCAGAGCCTTCACACCAGCCCCACACTCTCCAGTCTTTTTCTCCTGCTTAATTCCATGAGGCTTTTGAGTGTCTGAGAAACAGCTTGGTGAGCTGTTGAAGTTTCCCCCCTGATTTCTTTGCCTATATTATTTGCCTGTGTTTTTCTTGCATTTTGACCATTTCAGTCCTTCAGTGCTGACAATGTAAATTTTCTCTGCTCACATTCAATTTGTGTTGAAATGTGGGTGTTGGAGATGTTTGACTTATGGTCTTCCAGCTGTATGAACAGAATTTTCAGTATGCCATATGGGAACACAGAAACATGAGACATGGAGGTTGATTAACCTTTCAGCAGGAAATTCAAGTTGTTATTGAATACTTTGTCATCAAAGCAACCCTTCCTACAACACTTTTTTTTTCAAGAAAGTCCAAGATAGAAGAAACAATTCCAGGCAGTCCTTTTATTTGTATGATGTAATGACTTTTTGCCTCTGTGAGCTCTGGTGAAACATTCTTGGTTTACCATTGGTTTTGGTCCAACTCCACCAGCAGAAAAAGGAAAACACAAAGCAGAGAAAAAGAACCCCAAGATCAGAAATTCTCATGAGTAACACCCAAAACTAAATATGCTCTCACACACAGCACTTTTAAGAGAGAGGGAAGACAAGAAAAAGCAAATTGATTTAGTCTATAGAATACAATCATTGTTTAGTTACTCCAGCACAGCAGTGGCTGCACAGTCACTGGTGCTTCACAGAGCCAAGCGTTCCAGTGGCACATATTGAATTTACTCCAGTGGATCTCATGTGCTTTGTAAAAACAGAGGTTGACACCTCTTACATCAATTTCCCAGCACTGATATTGTCAGGCCTTCCTTTCCTGCCATCAACAATCTTTTGAAGACTAGCTGCATTGGAGAATCCTTGAGTCTATCATGGATTTACTCCAAAAAAGAGAGACTTATAATTTCATTGCAGTCAAGTGTTAAGTCACTTCTGCCCAGTGCCTGACTTTGAGAGTGGTGTCCCAGCGCTTATCTCACCAAGCAGAAGGCTTTGATGAGATTCCTGAAAGTAGAAACTAATGTCAAGACTTTGCCCCCCAGTGGTAAAACACACTGTAACCTGGATTTTGATGTCACATATCCCTGTCATCATTTTACTATTTGATCCAGTTATTTCAGCAGAACAAAAGATATGAAAAATGCACTGAGGACTCTATAAATGGCCCTTGTTGCATAGCCAGAATATCTTTGGAAAGATATATTTCATTTGCTTCTGACTGTTTCATTAGTAAGTACAGAACTTGCCAAAAAATGGTCAGACCTTAAACAAAAACTAAAGCCAGGTTCACATGTGGCCAATAGGAAATGCATATTTCAAATGAAAACAGAGGCAGAAGTGGAGGAATCAATAACCTTTGACAATAACTGATAGTCTGGAGAGAGACTATTCATAGATGTTGTTGGTCATTGTAGCACCACAAATAAACACGAAGTTCCCCATTAATTATCAGAATTATTTTGGGTCATTAAATCATGAAGGATAATTTTCTGGAAAGTTGTTTATAAAGATAGAAGGGAAACAGAGGACATTCTGGATACGAATGACTGAGGCAATGCCTGCTGTTTGATTTTATTTATTTATTCTTTTCCTCCCCTCATTGGAACTCATGAGAAAATACAGTATATCCAGCAGCACAAATCCCAGTGAAAAATGTTGATATTGCCTGCATTCCAGTGCAGGCAAAGCATGCTGTAAATAATGGTCTTCCTTTTCCCCCACCTCTTTATTAGCTTCTCTCCAGTGCTGACTCTATCAGTGCACTTTTATATTGGTATCTATAAATTATCAGCATACGCTATTGATCTGATAGTGAGGACAACAGTGATATATTTAAATCTCAGCTTTGATTTAAAAGTTTGTGCTGGATGTTTTTACAGCCAGAATTCTCTTTCTGAGAGGCTGAATTCAGTAAAAACCAGGAAGACTAAAACCCCTGTGCTTGGATTCTTCCACTTTCTCCCTTTGTCCCCATAGCTATTCCAGCAAATATTTTCATAAAACAGGTTTCAGCTTTAGTAGAAACTTTCTGATTGATGTGAAGGCTCCCCAGATGTTCTGCAGGAGCAAGGCTTGGATAAGGCAGGAGTGCTGATACCTCTGCACAGCATTTAGGGCAAGGGCTAAACTCTCATTTTCTCATCCTAAAGACGCTTTAGGGGGAACACTCAAACATTTCTGCTTTGAATTTGTTTTGAATTACTTATTTATATATGGTGGTGGTTGCTGTCCTTTGGTTTTGCTGCTTAATCCTTTGCTAATTGTTTGGCTTGGAAAGGACTTTCTCTAAGGGTCTTGAGGTCACTCTCTGGAAATGCTGCTGGTTTCTGGCCATAGCTCATTAAATGAAGGTATTACAGAGGTTGTCAGACCTTGTCTTTGACTTTGACACCTGAGCAGAAAACATGCATAAAACGTCAAAAGAGTTACTTTTGACTTTGTGTGCACACACACACAACCTCTTATTGTTATGCTTGAGAAGAAAACTCAAAACACTTCAGTGGTTCAGACATATTATTTTGTCAAGTCCTTACTCTGTCTTGTTGACAGAATGCATTTTCTCAAAAGCTGAAATCATTCTGTCAAGAAAACTTATTTTGTGCAATAATCCTGCTTGTTGACAAATGTTCAAAAGAGAAAAAAATGTTCAATTATTCTGGGAATGTTCTGCCTGGTATCTCCAGGTTTATTTATTTTGCCATGGGAAAGAATGGTTATTAGTTTGTAGGTGAACTATCCAGGCCTCCATGCAATGAAAGAAAAACATATCTTCCTTATATGTATGTGAGTGTCCTTTAAGGGAAGCTTTTTGCCAAGAATGCTGTTCAATTTTAGGTCACATTCCAAGTGACTGATCAGCCGTGCAGGACAGGGAACACGTGCATCAGGGGAGGGGAGGAAGGATGAGCAGCCACCAGACAGATCTGTCATTCATGTCAGCCAACCCTGACAATGAAACGAAGACACGTTTTCCAGTGGACTCATGTTAATAGTTGAATATGCAAATAGAAAAGTGCGAGGATGCACTGGGCAATTTCTTCTTGTCTCTCCTGTATAGCTCCAAATTAAATCAGTTCCAGTTTAGGAAGGTGAATTCTTGGGGTTTGTTTGGGCTGTTTTGGAGGGGTTTTTTCAGCTGAAGTAATACTGAAAACACACCAGATTTACTCTGTTGAGTGGTGTGAACAACTTGACATTAAAATTGAGGTGTACTGGACCCTATGGAGGGATCTGAAGTCCTTAGTACTGGACCCTATGGAAGGATGTATATGAAGGTCCCATGAAGTACATGAGTCACCTTGCATGCTTGATTTTGTTTCTAGGTGGCATCAGTGACAAAATTCTACTAATTAGAGTGGATTAGAAATGGACTTTTAGGTCTTCAGTGGCTCTCAATGGAATTTGAACTTTTGAGTTGTTTAAGGTACTTTGGAAAAAAACTTGTTGGTCATTGAAGGATGTCAGGAAAAAGAAATTAAGCTTTTTTTGTGGTATTTTGTGAGCTGTAGTTCAAGCTTTTTGTTTCAAATTTAGTCTAAGGAGAGTTGTTGTGTTAATAGTTAATCCTTGTAACCGCTCACTGCTTGTTATGGTGTCTTCTCCACCATACCTTGGCAGTGATGTCTCTGTGTTCTGCTCTAGTTTTCATTCCATTTTCATCAATAAACCTGACCTCAGTCCTATAATCTACATGTTCTACATGAACTTATTTTGTTAATCTTTGGATACGTTCACATTTCCTTTGTTCTCTAGACTCCTACAAGTAAAATAAACCCTGTGGTTTAGTTTTGGATTGTGATCCTTGGCCATTAACTGATACCCACAGAGGTTTTCATTCTTTAGCAGTGCAGACACTTTTGATTGTGTTTTGGCCTATCTATTGTTCCCTACTGTATTGTCTGCCACGTTAGTTTAAGAATAGAGGATTTTTTTTTCCTTTTTCCTACCTTTCATTCATTCTATTGATTTACCAGTCCTTTGTATTCTTACTGTCAATTGTCTTGATCTCTTTAATTCCTAATATGCAGCATTTTTGTCATACAATAAAAAAGTTGTCAGCCTATCTGATTTTGCATTCAAAGGAAATTCAGATTTTTGAAATAATAAGCAAAGTGTTAGAACATCTGCTTCTTTGGCACCTTTAGATCAAAGGGGAAAGCAACAGGGGTTTTAATAGATACTCTTAGATGTAAATCATATTGAAAGAGTGAGAAAAAGTAGAACAGTCCTGACTTTTCCTTTCAGACAGGCATTCTTTCTATTTATTTGTTTCACAGAATTAGTTTCACACCTGAACATGTTCAGCAGAGTAGCTGACCAGCATTATGAGGTTTCTACATCTCTGATGTTCTCACCTGCACACGTGAAGTTGAATTGATGATTTCAAGTCTCAGATAACTTTTAGAGTACCCTCATAAGTTGAAATCTTCTATTTGGTGTGTTTTCCAAAGTAACGAAAGATTAGAATGAAATTGATAATTCAAAATAGTCACTGTTAAATTTGTTTGGCCAGTTGAATGTCCACAGAGAAACCAAGATAATTTTTAGAACTTGAACTCAAGATAAACATGGACACACCAAATAGTACTAGATTATTATAATAAATAGTTGTAAAATATCATTCTAAATTATCATTAGTGGTTTGTAAATGTTATCAGTTTCCATTGTTTAAACACCTTTAGAAATCATCACCCTCTTCCACAAGTTGGTTCAAGTACAGAGTGGTGGTTCTATTGTAGTGCTGGGGAACCTGTAAATGGACATTTCTCAGCTTAATGGCCACGAAGCTGCTGTAGCCCTAATGCTTTGTGCTCTGTTCATTCTACTGCTTTCTCTCACTTCATTCTCCAGGAACTTGCCATTAGTATTTTATTCTATTTCTCTACTCAGTCTTATAAATTTGTTATTACATAGTCTCTTAGGAGAAATCTTTTTTTTTTTCCTTTTTTTTTTCCTGAGAATTATTAAGTTATAAGAGGATCAGATTGACAGAAACCTCCAGACCAACATCCTGCTCAGAGGAGGGTCAGCTAATGATAACTGTACAGGAATTTAAAATATCAGAACATGATTGAAGGTGGTGGTGGGCTTTTGCTGTTGTTTTGGGGATACAATGAGTTCACTAAAAATACCAAATGGTTATGGGTTATTTGCTCTGTGCATTACGAGATTTAGTTGCAGTACTGCTCTCACACCATATTGGTGCTTTCTGAATGCAGACTCATAAGCCAACAAAGCAGAATTGGTTTGTAGTATTATAAAACAAATAATTCCTCAACTGTAATCGACTATAGCATCATTAAAAAAGATGTGAACTTTGTCTGCCCAAACCTTTTTTTTTACCTTCCAAGCATTCCATACTTTTTTACATTCTATAGGAGACATTAGAACAAGATAACCCTTTTCAAGTAAGGTATTTGCTCAGGCAATTTGTTAAACCATGCATATTCATAAGTCGCCACTTTTTCTTGACCTTGCAGTGAGGTCCTGACTCATCATTAGCTGTGAATTTGCATGTTTTGTGCAACTGAAGTCTTTATTATTGCTGTAATTAAGCATAAATGAGTATGAATTGTTTCTGTTGACATTGTGCTGGTTAGTTGGTTGTTGTGTGCTGGGTTGGGTTTGAAGAGACATTACAAAAAGATCAAACTGAGTACCCCAGAAATACTGATCGATGAGAGGATGTCTCATTCTTTTTAACACAACCTTGAAGTAGGAAGTGCAGCACCTCTCAGCTCCTGGTTGGAGGGAATGTGGAGTCTACTAAGGGTGTGTCTGAGCTCTGATTTCTGTACCTCTGCTGGGCCTCTGGTGGTCACATCTGCGCATTGTGTGCCACAGCTTTGGATTGATATATTCAACTGAGTTCTGGCATTGGCAAGTCTTCATTGTCCTTTTCATCTCAAAAATATCATTAAAGTTATAGGTTAGCTTGGAGAGGGAAGTCTGAGGATGGATCACACTGCCATAAAAGCCAGGAGGGTCACAGAGAGCTTAATACTCACCATACACATGATGAGGATGTGTTTGCTCCTGTGAATTCCTTTAGACTCAATGGCTCTTGTTTCACCAAGAAATTATGGAGACAGTTTACAGCTTGATACTGGGTTTTATCAGCTCTGCCATTGCTGTATTGAAGTTGGAAAAGTGCAGTGAATGTTCCCAGGAATTGTTACCTGGAGTTGTCTGAGCCATCACACTGCAGAGTCTGAATGTCTTCTTTGCAAAGGGAGCTGAGACACTGCAGGGCTCTCATTGCATCATCACTTACTGTTCTTGTATTCTTTTCCTCTGTTCCTGGCTGTACCTGAGCTGTGCCATCAGGCTGTGAAAGAGTGAACAGAAACCAAGCAGTTCATGTGCAAAACGGAGCTGGAGTGTTACAGACAAACTAACCAAGGCATTTGGTCTTTGTCTCTTAGCCAGACTCAGTTCAATCCTGCAAAACCCGTGACTGAATTCCCTTATCTTCCCCATAACTAATTAATGTTCATTGCAAAGGCTCCCAGGGAAACCAAATGTTTAGAATAATACATCAAAGACATAAATTTGAGTTTCAGGCCGAACTTTTTTGGACTCAGACTAAGACCAAGTTACATGTACAATACTCCCAGAAAACTGATTTTTATACAGGTTACAACATTCTGTAATCCAGGATACCTTATCAGGACCTTCTGTGCCTCTTGGAGAAGTTGTAAACCTCAGCTGAACCATTTCTAGGTTAACTTAAAGGTATAATTCACTTTATACTTCATTTTCATACCTTGATTCTAAATGTTCACCTCAACTCTTTTACAGTATTTCTTCCATTATAAGGAAAATGGACATCATTTGCCATCATTTAAGTTGTGAATTTGTGTGGGGGGGGGGAAAAAATATAAGAAAAAGGTGATACAAACTCATTGGAGACGGGATCTGACCTGTGTCTTAAAAAACTGTTTTCCAAATTACCCAATATTTTGGTCACCACCTTGAAGCACAATAATTCTAAAGCCTTTGAGTCAGCAGGTGGAGAGTTTAGAATAGCCCTATATTAAACAGTAAGCAATTTTCAACCATAACTATAGTGAACTGCTATTCAGCTGTAATATATGGAAAATAAGTAAAATAATTCACTTGTGTAATACCTGCATTGCATTTTAAAGTTTTACATCTCAGCAGTTTTTCTGAGAAGGGGAATATTATATGACAAATCATATACCCTGTGATAATTAGAAGATGTGCTTAACTAGCACTAGATCAACTTTCTTCTTCAAAGCCTCCTACTCCAAACTTATGTATTGGGTGAGAAAATTCCGGTCTGTTCAGACGTCAGTGACAGAAAGACCCCATGAATCTTGCTGATAAGATCTTCCCCAAAGCAGATGGCAGTTATCAGATACAATCTTGGTAGAAATAGTCCCTCATATGTTACAGTGAAAACATGAGCCCATAATGCAGCCACTGAGAGAAGGGAGTTCTGAAACTTCAGACTCCATCACTCACAAGTGTCACTTGGTAAGAAAAAGACTCTGCTTTTCCCTATATACATATATATGTATTATTTTACTCTTGCACCTACTTTTCTTTCCCCCTTCTCCTCTTCAAGCCTCAGTCCCAGAATCCTGGAATTCTTTAGTTTGAAGGGACATTAAAGTTCATTTTGTTCCAACTCCCTTGTCTTGGGCAGGCACAAATTCCACTAGACCGCGTTGCTCCAAGTCCCATCCAAGCTGACCTTGAACAGTTCCAGGGATGGGACAGCCACAACTTTTCTGAGCAACTTCTTTTGTGCCTTCACCGCAGTGAAGAAAAGCAGAAGTTGTTAAATTCCAAAACTTCACTGGAAAAGTTCACCTGAAATAAGACAGATTTTTGTAGAGAAAAGAGGACCCATCAGTAGATTCTCAGGATTACACTGTCAGATTGAATAGAGAATTAGATTTCTATTGCAGGATTTTATGTGATGGCAACAAAGTATTTCACGAGGAAAATTCTGAAGGTGCCATTCCATGTATGTTGTAGATGACCATAAGTGATGCTGAACTTAATTATTGAAGCAGATTACTCATCCCTGTGGCTCTACCGATGAGTTTAGTTTCTTCTTAACTCTCAGAGATGAAAATTTAACACATGTGAAAAAGAGTTTATGAAGGTTTATTCAAAAAACTTGCTCAGCACTTTTCTCAATCTACATACAGATGTTGTAAAAAAGTAAATAAATTAGGCATATTTATTCTGTGCACTTTGAAGATTTCCAGAGAAATTTGTACAAAGGAAGGTATGCTCAAAATAATTTAATGCTATCTGGATTTCCCTGATGCTGAGCTGCTACAGATGTCAGTCCAATGTGTGTGCAAAACAGGTTTCTTGACAGGTGTGCTTTCTTCTCTCACACAGAAAGAAAACGCACATTAGCAAATTAGACAATCTTTGGATGAGACATCAGACACAATTTGGGGGCTTCTGAGGATGATAAACTTCTTTTTGGTGTAACATCTGGATCTTGTTATTTCGATGGCTTTTCCTCGGTGGTGGAAACATCATCTAACGTGCACCTTCTGTCATGCTGATTGCTTTAAATGTTTATTTGGGAGAAGAAAGGATAACCTTTTTACTGCTCTGTTTCTGCAGCTTGAATCTGTAATAGTTTTGCCTTGATAGGAAGCAAAAGTGTTTTTAAATTCTGGAGAGCAGATGGTTCCCAAAACTTTTAGGCAATCTACTTTTCCACTGATTTTAGGCCTAGTGCATGTTTTTATGCAGGTATTTCCCAAATAATGGCCTGGAGCTGTGCCAGGGCAGGGTTAGGTTGGACATCAGGAAAAGGTTCTTCCCCCAGAGGGTGGTTGGGCACTGACCAGGCTCCCCAGGGCAGTGGGCATGACCCCAAGGCTGCCAGAGCTTCAGGAGTGTTGGGACAATGGGATGGGGACAGGGTGGGACTGTTGGGGTGTCTGTGCAGGACCAGAGCTGGGTTGTGATGATCCCTGTGGGTCACACTTTGTGCCTCAGAGAATCATTACAGTGCTTCTGGAATTCTTTGAATCCAAAGCTCTACTCTCACAATTACTGTGGATTCTTTGAACTTTGTGTCTGTTATATCCTTCGTTTTCTTTTTCTTTTTTTTTGTTTTGTTTTCCTAAGGAATTCTGTATCACCTGCCAGTGTCTGGTTGGTTAAAGACGTGATGTTCTACATAATCAGCCATAACTTGTGCTGTAAGTTCTGCCATGAGAAAATTGACCTAATTCTTGCCAATCTTGTAGCAAACATAAATTATGTTTGGAGTTACCAGAATAAGAGCTGGCTGGATGCCTTAGAAAGGCCACCAGGTCCAAGTGCCAAGTACCAGTGTGGTCATGAGTCACTAAAATTTTTAAAAGCAATTTTTGAGATGATGATAATTTCAGATACAGGCTTTGTGAAGGAAATAAACCAATGAGTGATGTATTGCTGAAATTAGATTATAGTCCTGTTTGGTGTATTGATTGATTTAACACTTCTGGAAGCTTCCAATGTACTTTACAGAATCACAAGCTCCATCTCTGGCATCCATTTAACTTCTGTCCCCACAGCAGTGTTGGCACTGTAGGACTGGCACACAAAGCCATAACTTCCCAGTGGTAGGAGAATGAAACAACCAAAAATGTTTCCACCATTGAGAGCAGAAGGGAGGTTTTAAGGTGAGGGGAGTGGGTTCTTTAGCATTTATTTGGTTTATATGAATTGGAAAGGGACCAAAGAGTAAATCAGGCTGACAGCAGGACCTCCCTCCCCTCCCAAACCAGAAGTGCAGCCTCTGCAAAAGGGGAGGGATGTCATTGCTTGTTCCTGAGCCAGAAACATGGAATTGCATTTATAATAACAATTCTTTTAAAAATAAAAGCAATTTTTAAAATAACATTTTAAACACATGGAATAGCTAAGACATAACTTTACAGAGCTGGAAATGAGGCCATGATCCTCCTCCCTTCAGATCCTGGAGGTATGTGGGTTCATTTTATGCTTCCAGAGAAGCCAATCCTGTGTTGAATCACAGCCTCTTTAAAAGAGACTACTATTATTATAAAACCTAGAAACGTAATTCTCACAGCAGGCCAAAATCCTGTGATGGGTAAGATGGGAGCAGGTTTAAGTTCAGATTTCAACACAGTATTCAAGCACATGTTTAATACTTCACTTGTGGAATTACCAGGACTACTCCTATCTAACATTTTAAATATTATTACAAGGTCCTGAATTGAGCTGTTCCAGAAAACACCTGAACCCAAATGTTAATAGATATTATATCTTACAACGATATATGCAGATTTACTGTTTAGATAGAAGAGCTTTCCCCTTTACAATATAATTTAGTCTGTAGTAGCTGCCTGAATGGTTATTTCCTAGTCTCTAATCTTTAAACATCTTCCAGTAAAAGACATTTGATAGTTAAATATTAATAGCAGCATATAAGAACAGAGATGATAAGGCAGCATAATATGGGAAAGTGACATGGAAGAACAGCATGTAATTAAGTCTAAGAATGTTATGATCAGACTAATGCTGCCTGCAGTATTCTTACTATGCGACTTTTATTTAATTTTTAATAATTTATTTTTCATTTAGATAAAATAAAAGTCGGATCACAGTAAGAAATTCTGTTTTCCAATGAGGGTTTGTATTGCTGATATTTTATAAGTCATGCCAAAAGTGATAGGTGATATTTTGATGAAAAATGTAAGCCTGAAAAGATGACTTTAGCAGGAAAAATAAATTTAGAAAGTATTACATTTGTAATAGCAGCTCACATTTAATTTTGTAAGTCAAAACAAAAGGAATAAAAGAAAAAGAAATCAACAAAGTTACAACACAGACAAAAATTCTTTTTTATTATGGGAAAAAGTTATTCTAAGTTAGTTTTTCCAAAGCTGACTCCCAGTTTTAAAAAGATCTTTAAATGAAATATTTGTTTATGTGAGATGTGAGGACTGATGGCTGTGAGCAGCTCAGTGATAGATTATGCAGCCAGAAGGGAGCTTTGTTGTCAGCCAGTCTGACTTCATGAATTAATTTTTGTTTGTATTGGGGCAGATCTTACAGGAAAAAAAAAGAAACCAACACATCTTTAAGATGATTAGTGTTGAAAAATTTTCTGTTTGCCCCTATGCTGGCACAGTTACGATACTGAGCCTCCTTTCTGACTGTTTTTAATTTATCTTCCAGCCATTTAATCTCATATTTCTGGCTGGTAGACTGAGCCAATTGCCAAATTTTTCATCTACAGAGCAAGAGTTGATCTCCAAGGCTTGACCTTAAGTTTTTGATAAATAAAGCGTGGTGATCTACTCCATCCTCCTCTGCATGTTGGCCTGGAGTTTAACTGTTCTCCTGGAATATATCTGAACCCTCTGGAAGTTTGGGGTTTAATGGTTGGTCAAAACACATTCTGAACAGCTTTGCTTACTTCATTTTCGTCTCTGTTATTTGTGAGCCTTGGGCCTTTTGGGTTCTGCTGAAATCTCAGCCCCTGGAGCTGGAACAGCTTTTCCAAGAGCTGTGGCTTTGCAGGACCATTTCTCTCGTGGTGTAATCAGCCCTGGTTTGATCCTGAAGGTGTGACTGTATTTGGCTGTATCAAAGGGAACGTTTCATGCCTTCCTGAGCTGTGCTGATTGCTTTGGTTTCGGGGACTGTCCGCTTCAGTGCCTTTTGATCCTTGTGGCTCTGTGACATTTAGCAGAGAACACATTAGGTGTGTTGTTTTTTTTTTTTTTCCAATTAACCAAATAAAAATGAGGCAATTTAAGGCCAAGAATGAGTCCTTTTGGGCTCTTCCTAGAAAGATATATCAGTGAGAATTCTATGGCTGTGGTTGAAGATCCTTCAATTAGTTATTTTATCCAATTTAGCTTGTGCCTTCTTTAGTTTGTATTATTCTTTCTAGTTGCTTGAAGTATGCAGGATTAATTTCCCTAAATTTAATAATCCGCTGGGTTCCATATCAGCTGTTCTGTAACTCTGTTTGGGATTAGATTTTATTAGGTGTGGATCTCTCATGCCTGATGTCTCCCTAAAATCCATCCTGAACCAACAGGTTGATTGTGATCCAACAGAATGTGAGTGCAAAGAGTTCTCCATAGACAGGGGTTTATGTCCCTGTAGTTATTTTTAGCATTTTAACAACCTCAGTTTAGCATCTTTCTCTGCTGAAGTTAATTGGAACTGGCAGACAATCATCACAGGTGAGACAGTCGAGAGAAACACCTTTATCAAGGGAAGAGCTGGTTTATATGTTCTCTGTACCACAGTGTTTAGTGCAGTTCCTGGTGGACTGAATGATAAAGATGTCTTCAGTTTGCTTTTTTTTTTCCTTTGGTTGGATTTACTATAATCAGATCTCATCTGTGAACATTTTGAGTTATACATGGCTTTATAACTTCTACCAGATCTTTACAGGTATACAACTTAAATTAAAATCAGAATACCTTGGTACTATTCAAGCCTTAGGGATTTTTAATGGCTTTTCTTGACCATTTCTTTCCTCTTGTTGAGACTTAGAATAGTTTAAATTAATAGATTTTTTTCTTTGACCCTCTGCTGACTCATTTCAGATATTCCAGTCGATCATTGGTAACACTAATTTTGGTTGTTACAGTATTTTTACTACCTGTGTGCTGTGATTTTTTTTTTTTCCTTTTGAGTTCCACAGCTGTCCTGAGGTGCATCCAGAATTCTGCAGGCTGATGTATAGACTGGTAGGAGTCAGTAAACAAACTGAAACACTATTCAAGTAAAATCTTTATGGTCCTGACCTTTTTCCTCCTATTCTGTCCTCATATTAGACTTTTGCTTTACCAGGAAAAAAATGCTAGGATACTTTCTCTGGAGTTTATTTGATTGCTTGAACTGACCTGAGTGGTGGCAAAGTAAGTTTTAATATTTAATAGTTGGAAGAAGTGCACAACTGGGAAAAAAAATAAAATATGTATTTGATGATTGAAGCTTCTGTGAAGCTTCTTGTGAAGTATATTTATGGTTGGTTGCTATAATAGAATTTTAAATCTACAAGGAATAAGACCACTAGTGTGGGTAGGAGAGAGTTTCCAATGGGAAACAGAAAACTTTGTGTAGTTTCTCACTTGCTGCATCTGGTCTGCAGTTAAAAGATTTTGCTTTCCATTGCAATGGAGATCTATGACTTCCTTCAGCTTGAGTTTAAGAGACATGCAGAGTGTGAGGTTGATTCTCAGGCTGAGGATGAAGTGCTGCAGTTTCCCCAGTCACAGCTGGTGCTTCTGTGGAGTTGGGAATCAGAGAAGGACTTACCAATGTACCATTTAGAGCAGAAGTGCCACAGCAATGGGCACAGCAGCTCTGGCCTCCCCTGACAGCTCTTGTTCCACAGGCAAACTGCAGCCCTGGGGAGATGGAGCTCTCCCAGCCAGCAGGGACAGCATCAGAACCACACTCTGGGGCATGGAAAGCTCCCAGCCCTTTCCCTTCTTACACAAAAATATCTTACTGGAATAAAGGATGAGCTGGTGATTATGCTGCTAATACAGGAGACAGCACATAATTCCTCCCTGAAAACTCCGTGATGATGCCAAGTGGTTGCAAAATGGAGAAGTTTTGCGCCTGTATTCTTACACAAGCCTAACTTCATTTTCGTCTGAGAAGTGTCTGAGCACCATTGCTCCTTAAAAATACCCTGCATTTATTGCATTGCACCTCACACAAAATACTGGGAATGCTGAAACCCCACCCCTGTGCCCCTTTCAGCAGAGCAGGCTCTGGAGGGTGTGCAGGACAGGCAGGGACTGAGCTTGGAACAGAGTTGGTCCCAAGGGGCCACTTTCCTCCATTCTGGCTTCAGGGGACAACCTCAAGTGACAACTTCCAGTCTCTTAAATTGGAGTGAAATTCCTTTCTAGTGATTGCATTGATTCTAATAAAGGTTTTAAAACTTTAATATTGTTTTCTAGCCAGAGTTATGCTTTCGTTACTATATATTAAAGCATTGATTTTGGTTGCTTGCTGCATAAACTTCCTGATAGTGTGGGGAAAAGGTCAGCAAAGAGGAATAATGATTTTGGACTTGCACAACTGTTTGAACAAACCTAAGCAGTCCTGATGACACTAGCATTTAACATCAGCCCTCTCCAACTGCATTTCACTTGTAAATATTTTCCCATTGGAAGGACCATATGATTCTCTAGGAAAAAACACCAGTCTCCTGAGGTTTTACTCATTTAAATTCAGAATCAGATGGCATCAGGCAGAAAATAAGTCATCCCCTTATCCTATTCTTACTCTGACATTTCAGAAAAGGAACTTTCTTCTAGGGTGTAGCCCTATATGAACTTAAATAAGAAGCACAGCCTAAGGTAACATCCACTTTTCACATTACATAAAGCAGAAATTTGCTTGTGGAAGATGTTATTGCTGTTGAAGGCTCATACTTAAAATGTTAGTGTTTTGAAGGTTTCATAACCTTAAAAGTAAGCTGTAAATAAGCTTTCCAGCCCCCATCCCTCCAAAACTCTGGGGCAGGATTTAACCAAGTTGGGAAGTGACTTAAAATTGGATGAAATTAAACAATCTTAAAAATCAAAACTAAATCATTAATAATAAAAATTATTTCTCTAATTTTGTCATGTTAATCAGTTAACTGGCTACAAAATGGCAAAGGAGCTCCCCAGAGAGATGTCTTGCCCATATTGTTCTGTTCCAGATGTCCAGGCAGATCTTCCATGAAGGGTTTTAATTGATATAACTTTGTCCATGTTACCTGATTTCTTTGCAGTACCAAAAGTATGGTCACAGGTAAAGAACTGTCATAGACAAGAGAAGGTTGATAAAAAGAAGGCTTAAAAATGTGTTGAGGAGAGTTATAAGTATGAAAAATTGGCAATTTTTTTTTCAATAAGAAAACAAAGGGGAAACATACATTATTCCCTCCTAGAAAGAAAAATAATCAGTAGTTTGTTTGCCATCCTACACATGCACTGCAATAAGTTTCCTACTGTGTCATCTCTTGTCATGATGGATCTCCTCCAAGTGATGGATGGATGGGAGTGATGGTGGTGGTGTTTGGTCTCTGAGTGACCTCAATGAGAGGAATTATTTCATCACAGAGTTCTAGCAAGAAGCCTCCTGTCAGAATTCAGGTACTTCTCTGCATATTCATAATAGTTTCCTGATTTAAAATCAAACCTAAACCTTTGTCAAAGTAGGTGGTTTCAATACAATTTTTAGAATACTATGAGTATAAATCAGTTTGGCAATTTACCATGGCAGAAAGCAAATATTTAAAATATTGAGTAACAGCATTCTAGGGATGCTTAAAGTATTTTTATTAAAATAGCAAGCAATGTTTTCAAAGGGGTAAAAACCTATCAGAGACTGTCCAAGTGAAATGGGCAAGGCAGATGTTGAAGGGTCTTTGCAGGAAGTGGAAAAACACATCAGTGAACAACGTGTTTGCATCTGCAGGGGGATATACAAGGCACCTTTTTCTTTCATCTAGAAAAAAACATCCTGAAGTGAATGCCTCCAGATAAAGCTGTGTGATCCTTGTAGCATGGCCACATTTACAGCTGTGGAACTGCATATGTAGAGCCTTGTAGGATATATGTGAGATTTTGCCTAATTCAGTTTAGCTGTTGGAGGAATTGTCATACAGAATTTTGTCATAAGTTGCTTCATTTGATTATGACAATGCAAAGTGAGTGTATGATTACAATGTAACATTTTAACTCTAGTAATTTTAACAACATTTAGCTCTGCCATTCCATTTCAAACATGGAATATATGCTATAATTCATTTATCATGGTAATTTTGGGCAATAGAAGCAACAAAAAAGATTAGGCTCCTACATTCCCCAAAGTCCACATTTTGGTTCTGTGTTTGAAACACACCTTTATGAAAACAAGAGCATGTATGTCAGGAGTGTCACATCTTCCTTTCCATACTCTAATCCTACAGTTTAGTGATACCTGACTAATAATGATCTCCAAATTAATTTCCTGTGGAGATGAGTATCATTTCCATGGGCATCCTAAAAGTATCAGGAATGTTTATTTCTTGTTTGAGGTCGCACATTTTAGTCTTGTCTACTGAGAGCTACTGAGTGCTGTTACAAATCAGCTATATGATGTTTCCTTAAATAAACAAATGTGAATCATGCACTAAAATCATATTAACTGCAGGAGAAACATGTAGTGGGTGTTATTTCTCAAGCTGCTGCGTTCTGTGGATATGTATTATGCAGAGAACTTTGACACTAGGCTTTGATCTACGTTGAGCAGAGCACACACACAGGATCCTGAATGGCTGCAAATGCTGCTCTGAGACATTCTCATACAAAATATATCCCGTGTTTGGCTGTAAGACAAAATGCATACACAGGCTGAGCTGCTTCCTTCAACTCTTGTTGCTTGTTCTGCATCCAGAGGTTCTCATTTGCCTTCCACGTTCTGTTGTTTGCTCACTGACAGCAGCAGTGAGAGAGAAATGTTATTTAAGAAAAAGCATGTTGTGCAAGGGGTGATCCTCTATGGCTTGTCCCAGCTTAATTTAGACTTTTGTTGGAATATATGGCCCCATTTTTGTGCAAAACAGTGTGAAGGACATGTTCAAGGTCTGCAATATCACCCAGATGGAATCCATACTTTTACAGGCCAAATTCAGAAATCAATAGTCTTCAGCTGTTGCATACACTCCATAGTTACCTTCAGTTTACCTGTTATGTGCTTGTTTGCAAGATTGCCACAAGAACCAGCCCTGTCTCCCAGGGTTCTGCAGTCAGGATGCTCTTCTATACTTCTGCTTCATCTGATGCCTCATTCCTGAGGCAAATGAAGCAGAGTAAACTTCAGATAAAAGATGCCTCCCAGTCTCATTATGAAATAGCTGAGAGATTAGAATGATGTGAGAGGCTGCCCTGGTTCAGTTCCTTCGTCTGCTAGAGAGAGAGAGGAGCATCCTCTCTGTGCCTGCTCCAGCCATGAAGCAGGACAGTGTCTGGGTGTTCTGTGCTGATCTGCTTGTGTGGAACTGCTGCACAATGAATAGGACCAGAAAAAAATGGTGGGAATGGTCCCATTGTGGTTTGAGGATGGCAGGGAGAGGATGGATTTAGCTTTCAGCACTGACAATTCTGGTGTCCTGTGTTCCCAGAGGGTATTTCAATGTTTCTTGGCGTTTTTACGTTAGTTTGGTGAATGGACAGATGTGGTTGCTCAGTGCTTATTCCAGGACAGGTTTCTGTGGCTTGTCAGCCTCAAATCTCAGGGCTTTCTCAGCACTGGAATTGCAGCTTCTCATGCTGGTGAAAGGAGGATTTCTCTCAGGAAGCCAAGGCAGGCTACTAATCATCAGCCACGAGTTCCTCCATATCCAGAACTGCTGTTCAGTGTCAGTATTTTTGCATCTCTCACATCACCTTCTGTCTTTGAGCTCTGCAATTCTTTAAGTAATTTTAAGTTTTTCCCTCTCCCTCTACAGTACTTTGTCCCATAACTAAAGCAGAAGCTCAGCCTTCAGTTCAGAGATCTTAATTGCAAAACAAACCTCACTTTTTCAATATTTTGTTACAAGAGAGAGACAACACTGATAGTTTAATATCGCACTCCTGTTCACAGTGTCTTTCATCACGAGACTAGGAGACAAAAATTAATCCACTAAAAATAGTAAGCTATTATGGAATTTAGCAAACTTGAAAATGAAATGGTCAAATGTTAACAATATTTCTCATCTGTTGTTTATCTCTTGAAATTATGGATAGCTGAATTAAACAGGCTGCAAATATAAATTATTTAAGCCCAGTCATTCAGTGGACATCCTACTCTTCTGGCAAGGGCACCAGCATTCAGGGGTCCAGAAAATAAATATATTTCTTCTTATATCTGTTTTGTTGGTGGTGGTTTTTTTAATAATAATGGTAATAATGACAGGTTAATTTTCAGAGTAAGGGAACCTACCCATCTTTTGTGGGTGGTATTTATGGAGTGATGTGCAAGCACCTGAAAAGATGGCTGTGCTGTCCAAGGAGCTAAACTCACTGCCACTGTTGCTAAATAATTCCCCATATAACTGGGAATGTTTGTCCATTGGCTCCTGAAGGGAAAACTTGTTATCACCAATTGACCAAACATGACCTTTGCTGTATTTACACTGAAATCTAATGCATTTGGAAATGTGTGTTTTGGTCAGCTGTGATCTTTTACCTTGCTGTGTCTGATAGAATGCATTTATTAACTCCATTCTTCTGTTCAGCAATTCCTTAAAACCTGCAATTTATGAGAGATGCAATTAGTCCTTCTACCACCAAAACCAAAGAATGCCTCAGACCCTCTCTCATTAGCATTCACACCCAGTCAATTGCTCCTTTCAGTTCTCATTCATTATTATTTAACCATTACTCCAAAAGTTTACAGCTCATGTTACGATGTGCATTATTTTATTTTTTTGGTTGGTGTCCAGAGGGTCATTTCCAAAGAGGCTCGTTGCAGAGGCTGTGGCTTTGCAGGAGCATTTAGTGTGTTTTTCTCCCAGTCTTTCCCTGGGCAATGAGCCAGGAGCTGTCTGAGGTTTGCTCTGCACGCAGTGACTCCCTAATGCAAAGGCAGAGCAAGAGCAGAGCCATCAGCCCCATCTGTCCCATATTACTGCACGTGGAAGGGACCCGATTGAACATATTGAATTAATTCCACTGCAGTGTTGCCCATCAAATTACTTGACTCTTTACATCACCCTTTTTTTCGCTCCCTAATGCAAACCATCCATTTTATTTGACAAGCCCTTCTTTGGCTTTGGCCTAAACAGAGAATGGGGCTGATCTTGGCTCACTTCACTCTAAATAATCGTTCTTTAATTACACTAGAGGTGGTATCATCTGCAGTAATTACTGAAAAGATGTCAGCTCTCAGATAATGGAGTAAAACATTAATGGAACTGAGCTGGCCCAGACACTGGCTCACAGAAACCAGGCACTCGTTATGCACTGGCTTGGCATCATTCTTAGCCCATGTCAGTCCTGGTTAAGGTTTCAGCTGAGCACCTGACTTAGGAGCTTTCAGAACTTCCATGTATCATAATGCTGAGGTGTATTGTTTTGTTTAAAAATGAATCAGAAAACAAAGTAATTTATGGCTTAAGATAGATTTTTACAGCTACATTCCTGAGTCATGACGATCAAACTTCCTCATAAGTACCCAAATCCTTTTATAGAGGCCCATGATATGTTGAGGTGGACAGACCATACTGACACATACAGGACTTTGTCAGCAGCAGTGATAAAATCTTGGGTATAATTTCACCTGAGAGGAATACTCTTTTCTTAACAGAAATTACTGCATTATGCACTTGTACATGAAAACCATTGGCTTGTCACAGAAACATTTAGGTTGGGAAAGACCTCTGAGACTGAGTCCAGCCTTTCACTGATCACCGTCTTGTCCACTATAATGAGAATAAACTTCCTTTGCAGATGTGAGTGAAATAAAGACACAAGAAGATGTGGGTAATGCTTGCAGTTTGTCACAGGCATAACACGGGGGCACCTTCTGGAGGCTGGAGGGCTCTGCTGGTGGATTCATTAGCAACAGCCTTTCAGCCAATTCAAAGCATTCCCATAAAATTTCTAAGAGCTACTCTGCTTGGAGATGCACAGTTGTTACTTTTTAAATGGGTATCTTTTATTATACATCTTTTGACCTTGCTGAGGCTATGTAATCCTTTGAATTTAAAGGCCTAGCGAAATTGTAGTATAAATATCTAATATTCCATGGCTTATACGTGTTTCATACTGTGTAGTGTTCAGTCTTTTCTTGCAGTTATTTAGCTACTCATGAGTCCAACTTTCACATGCTTAGTGAAGCAACAACTGTCCTTTGCTATTACGTGGGACAGAATATCTAATATCATTCCAATTAAAAATAAGCCAGATGAGATCTTCAGAAAGGACTTCTTCTGCATCTCCTCACATATGTTACTGCTCAAATGAAAAAAAGTAACATATGTGGAGAGCACTTTGATCCATATGGTATGGTCCCCTTGATATTTTTTCTATTAAAAATCTCTATACTGATAAGTCAGCCTTTTGATTTATATAGTGGCTTCTTCCTTGGTATAGAATATTGAAAGCTGGTTTTCTTCCCTTTGCTGCCTCTTGTTCTCCTTCCTGGGTTTATTACTATTTGCAATGTCAGGAGGAAGTTTCAACCCAAAAGTTTCAGGGAAGCAGCAGGGGTGTAAATGCTGGTTTGCCCTTTCTTGGCCAGACCTGGCAGTGAAGCCCCAGGTCATGTGGTCCCAACTGAGGCCTGAAGTGACTTTTCTTCCCTTTAAGTACAGCAACAGGCTGTAACACAGAGAATTCAGGACAGATTTAAATGGTACAATGTGCACCCAGTGGGTGCCAAGTCTCCTATTTGCTGAGATTCTCATTTCAGTTCCTTGTTCTTCTGAAAATCAACCTTTCTTCTTTATGAAATGCCAAATCTCAAAAGTTTCTTGTTGTTCAACCCCAAATTTAATTCCAGTTAAGACTTGTTTGTTAGTTTTTTGGGGGCTGTTTTAGTGTTTTGTAAATAACTTTTATCAAGTTTAAATTTTTGTATTGATTGATTGATTTGATTAGCAGCTAATACATTATGTAAATACGGGTTGACAGGCCAATTTATTTATTAAACAGTGTTGGAGTGAGGCATCTGATTTTGCAGCAAGGAGTGAATTAGCTGTTTGCTCCTGTATGACTCTTTAGTGCAATCAACAGGATTTCACCTGCACGTTTTCACCTGGAACTCACCCAGCAGGATTTTACACTTTAGGTGTTTGTACCTCCATCTCTTTGCTCTGTTTTTGAGTGACCTACTTGTGCTTTTCCCCCACACGTGTAGGATCCAGCCCCACCACAGCTGTGCCTTTTCTCAGCTGACTCTGAGGCTTCAGAAGAGCGAAAAAACGGTTTGAAGAATTTTTCAGTGTCCTTTCATGTCCTGGGAACAATTTCTGCTGCAGGAGTGAATCCTGTCTGGATAAGATTGTCCAATAATTTTAGAAAATTTAGGAGTTTTTCCCTAAATTTTTGGTGATACTAGAACATACATTTATAAACAAAACATACGTTGATAAACTGTCTTCACTGGAGAGTTCTGCTTATAAATCAGTGTCAGGGTGTAGCCTGTGGGTTTGGTTAGGAAAATCCAGGAGACAACTCTTAGAAAATAAAAAGGCAGAAGGTTTAATGAAAGAACTTAAATGAATGATGCAGACATTTCCCCCCTGCTCTCCAGCCCTGAAGAAGGCTACTGACATCACACTTGTAATTATTTTTATTTTTATATCTGTTCTGTATCTATAGCACAATTCTGCTTCTCTTGTTAGGAACATTCCCACAATGAATGCAGTGATCCTGTCAGATATTGGATGGGAATTTATCAGTTGCATTTTCACGATGCCACATTGATTATCCTCATTCTCACAGCTGGTTTCAGTGTGTGGCGGCTGCAGCAGCTCAGCTGGCAGCACTGGGCCAGGGGAAGGGCACAAGCACACACTTCGAGGACAAGGGTTGCACACACTTCAGTGTAAAAGTATTTCTTTGATAAAGTACTTCTTCGAGCACAAAACATTCTGTGGCTCTGAAAATCTTATTTTCCTGTATTCATGTGGAGTGAGGGACAAGATGAATATTCAACTTGAGTAACAGCATATCTGAGCTCGGCTGAAGAGAAAGAGAATTCAAATTGTCAGAGCAATGTCTGACTTTTTTTTTAATATATATCAGTTTAAGCCAGCTTTTATTAAGGCATGACATCTGCAGTATGTTAATGATGTGTGCTTTATTTTTTAAAAGAATTGCTTTATATAAAGAACCTCCTTAGTGGCTGGAATTTTTTTGCTGAACACTATAATTGTTTCTAAGCTTTCTGTACATTATACTTGTAATTTTAGAGTGCTCATTTAAATCTTTAATGAACACTATCATAAACAAGTTAATATAAACTGCTATGAAATTCTGTTGTGATGGGGAAAAAAGTTATGTGCTATGAAAAACTGTATAGGAATAGTAATTATAGTAAATATAAGTTAGAAGTCTGGAGTGAAAGGTGCGTAATACCAGCTGAAAAACTAGAATGAGGATTCAGATTTAAAAGGGACAGTGTTTTAATAAATACTTTTTTAAAATTTTCAGTATTTCCCTACAAGCAGAGTTTTAGTTGAACGTGAGAACAGCAACATTCAACTGGCATTTAGGAATCTGCACCTTCATAGGACTAATGATTAATCAAAAAACTTCATTTGGTATGACAAAAATAATGGTGCTATTCGGATTTTGATATTGTTTGATATGATGTCAAGGTTAAAGCTCATAAACTGTTAAAAAGCACAAGCTATGTGTATCAGATTTTGAGATTAATGGAAGAAAATGCTGAAAGTTCTTTTGTATTTGCAGCTCGAACCATCTGCTGCTGTTCATGGGTGTATAACCTTTAACATGGTGTCAATTTTACCTTCCTGCAAAGTCAAAGAGGTGGTAAATGCCAAAAGAAACAGTTTTTTTCTACAGTCATTTGCAAGTTTTGCACATTATCCTTTGAATTGAAGGACAGTCTTTTGAGATGAAACACTGCAACGTGACATTGCATTAATTCATGAAAAGATACAGCAAAGAGTATGAAAAAGACCTTGGATGAAGAACGATTGAAAAGATCTTGATTTTGACTTTATGTGCCATCTGGATTTCTTTTTTTCTTTTTACTTTTAACTATCTAGACTTAGAAAACAAACTTACTGAGTATATGCTTCTCCCTGGAAATCCCTAGCTGGTGTAGGAGAAAAATCACAAAGGAAAAATATGATGGAAGACAAAAGAAAATAGTCTTTGTGTAAGTGTACTTTGTTTGGAAGGGTGTTTGGAATTATCTGTCTGACTCCTGGGGCTGTACTGGGAAAAAAATGATAGGATGCAGACTGAGGCATTTCAGTGTGATTGTTCTTTTTCGGTAAGACTAAGGCATATGTTGTTGCTCTCTCCTTGAATGGGTAGTGGATACAGTTTTGCTCTAGAATAAGGCAATAATTAAAGCCTCACCAGCGAGGTGAGTGATACCAAGAATAGCCCATCAGATCTTTTTTAGAGGCAATCTCTGATTTCAGAACATTAGGCCATAGAATAGCTTTTCATGCTATTCATCATGCTGGTGTTTGGGGTTTTTTTTGTTTTGATTTGGGTTTTTTTGGTTTTGTTTTTGTTTTTTTTTTAATTTATTTTGGTTGATGTGTTCATTGTTCTTTTTGCTGGGTTCTGCTGTGTTTTGTTTCAGCACAGACTATAAAATGGGTGGGTTGTGTTCTGGCTTTTTATTTCTCAAAAGCTATTGTCAAATTCTTGCTCAAAAGACAGACACAACTGCAAATGAGTTTAGTGCCATTGTAGTTTGTTGTGGTTTGCAGAATTGCTTTTTGTGTCCCATGGATCAGTCTGAGCAGCAGTTTGCTGGGAAGGGATGCTGGTCAGGGACTGTGGGGTGGGAGTTCAGGAGCTTGGGAAGGAATGTGAGTAGAGCCCCACTTTGTGCCTGGCTCCCTTTTTGCCTCGCTCTGCCCAATTATGTTACAGCCTAAATTCAAAAGTATCAAATCAATCCATAAGAATAATAAATATTTTTCAGTGTCCTCTGTCTCAGTCAGGCTGTCCAGGACAGTCATCTTGGCCAATTGCAGGGGGCAGGAATTCAGTGCTCTTTGTGTTTGCTGTAGTTCATAAACAATCATCAGACCTTTTGCTTTCCATGGTTTAACTCATCTCCCTAAAGGCTGTGTTGGCTGCCCAGATCTGAAATGTTTCCTGGAGATTAAGACTCTTCCTGGAGCCTTTTTTTGGAGAATAAAGCCTTGGATATCCAGCAGCTTGGTAGCTCCATCTGACAGTAGATCAGTTTTCGTTCTGCACTATGAAGAAACCTTCACACTTTTCCAGCTGGAATCTCAAACTGATATAACAAACCCAAGACCTCTAATGGAGTGAATGAAAGTAAACCAATTTATTAGTAGGAATGAAAATTTAGTTTTTTGGATACAACTTAAGCAATGATGTGTGTAAAGGTCTGTACAGTTTCTTGATCCTGAGGAGGGTGAGATTAAATATATCTTGCTGTGTTTGTGTGAAAGGTGAACCTCAACCTGCTGGAAGCACAAAACTAGATACAGGAGGGATTTGTCTATAAAGGAAATACAGATAATCCTTCAGAAAAAAAATATTTGATGTCCTCATGCATTTTTGGTAATGCAGACTTAGCAATATGTTGATAGTGGAACATTGTCCCTTTTGGTGATCTTGAAAGAAAAAATAAATATCCTCTTTAATGCTCTTTGCCATGTTGCTTCTGGCCAACTCTGTGAACTCAGAGTGTTTGAATAGGTGGAAATACATCAAAAAATCTGTAAGGCATCTACCTCCTGTTAACCCCAGATACCTTTTTCTTTTATGATACAAAAGCAATATCAAGACTGTCTGAAGACTGTGGAGTATGTTATTGATTCGTCACTCTTTTTTTCTTAATAACTGGAAATCAAGAGGGAGATATATATGAATAACTAAGAGACATTATATATGAATGAAAATAATCTCCTGAAGAAGAATGTGACATCCACTTCCAAAAGTCTATATTGAGTGTGATTCTAAGGCACATGTCTAATGATCATTAAAAGGATAAAAATCCAGATTTTAAGAACCCTGTGTTCTGCTGTTCCTGTGATTTCATTTATAACCATATTAGACATGGTACTATCAGTGCTAGATGTGGGTTTCATCTTTTTTTAATGTTTTCCATTTAAAAGTATATTTACTCATATATTTACAAAACCTCAACATATACAGAAGGAAATTGTGTAATGTACTTTGGTTCTGAACAAACAGCAACAACAGGAACTTTGGTTGATCTATTAAGGGAGGAAGGAAGAAATCCAGAAGAAATAAAGGTATTTTTATAAATAAATGCTACTTCGTAATATTAACCCCTTTGAAACCCAAACAAGTTTTCATTTTGTTTGCCTTGATGCTTCTCCCTTCTGATCTTCCTTCTTGGCTGAACCATTTGTCATCTCAAGTTATTGCTGTTTTGTGCTGTTGACTTTCCACAGTCCTGGTTCAGGATACACAGCAGGGACACAGAGCAGAATGAAGCCCCCATAATCCAAGGAGAAATGGTCAGGGACCCCCTGCACCCCTTCAACACACCCCCCTCTGTGGGGCTGGGTGGGACCCACCCAGGGGTCCTGAGAAAACTGCTGGGAGTTACTCACTGAGCCACTTGCCATCATCTCTCAGCAGTCCTGGCTCACTGGACTCCAGAGGGCTGGAGGGCACCAAATGTGATGCCCATCTACAGGGGTGAGAAGGAGGATCTGGGGAACCACAGGCCTGTCAGCTTGACCTCAGGGCTGGGAAAGGTTATGGAATAGGTCCTCCTGAGTGCACATGGCATGTGCAGGACAACCTGAAAGGGTTTAAGAGAGACAGATCCTGCTTGACCAGCCTGGTGTCCTTCTGTGGCAGAGTGACCCACTGAGTGGGTGGGGGAATGATTTGGATGGGTGAACTTTGGCTTTAGCAAAGCCTTCGACAGCATTTCACACAGAGTCCCTGGAGGTGTTTAAAAGATGTGTGGATGTGGCACTTGGGAACATGGTTTGGTGGTGGATTTGGCAGTGCTGGGTTAACAGTTGGGTTTGATGATCTTAAAGGTGTTTTGATTCTATTCCATTCTTACCAGAGGACACCAAGTCTAGTCCTGCTGACGTTTCTCCATGAGAAACTATTGACACAGCCCTGTCATTTATCTTGCTAAGCCTTCAGAAGGTAAAGAGTTCCAGTCACCACTGAGCTAAATCAGGTTTAAATTGGTGACCTAAAGGTGACAGAAGTTACTCTACCACTTGTTCTGCCTAATTGCCTTTAAAAATTTCTGCTCTTTTGAGCAACTACATAATTTCTTCTCAAAATTCATGTAATGGTTTTCTTTTTTAGAGTTGCTTTGTGGCTGCACCTTAGTGAACAGCATAAGATATATCAGAAGACTGTTGGAAAATCAGGCTCTAAAGGATTTTAGAAACTGCATTTGTATTAATATGTAATATAAGCCAGGCTCTCTTGTCTGGCCCTGAGATGAAATGGGACTCCATGGCTTACGTCCAGATGGCCAAACTGTCTTCCTGTAGAAACAGGCTTGCCTGACCAATATTACCAACTGTGAATGGTTCTTAGTCCTTGCAATCCCCTAAACCATGCCCACATATTTTGTGGCAGCCTTTTAGTTGGCCTTGGCCAAACTGTGTTGGGGTTTGCTGACAATTAAAAGCCTGGATGATTGCCTGTCAGTTCTCCAGCCTGAGCTGGAGATCCCAGGGATTCCAGAGCCCATCTGTTCCCATGCTTAACTGTCCTTACCACCAAAACATAGTCTCTAATTAGACTCTCTCTTTTTTGGCCTTCAGTTTAGAGATGTGAACTGGTTATACCCACTTTAAGATGATCCCAGCTACCTTTTTTTGCCACTTGCAAACACCGTATTTTTTCTATTATTATTGTATTTTATTTATATTATATATAAACCACGACCACAATTTAGGGGCAAGATAAAAATGCTTGGGTATTTTTGTCAGCCTGTGCAAATTACTTCTTTGTTGCAGTAAGTTTAATTGCAAAAGCCATTTTATAATAATATTGAATCAAATTATGTTGGGGGAAAGTTCTGAAAAAGAGTAATTTAGTAATAATTTTAGATTATGTAAAATATGGCATCTTTCTAACTTTAGGATGTTTAATGACTACTTGGGTAAGCTTAGCAAGAGAGTGGCTGGGTTTGTTTTTTTTTTTAAAGTGAGACTTTGAAAGGGAATATAAAGCTTTTATATATCCTATTAAACTGGCACACACCACATTATTGATTATATATGCACTGTTAGCTTTTCTTATCCAGTTATGTATTATGGCTGGATTAAATTTCTCTGAAATACTTTATGGTATATCCTGGTGTTTAAAACATTATTGCATCTCTGAATATCCCTTGTAATAGTTTCTGGTACAGAATTTTATTCTATGAAATGGATTTGCCATAACAGATGCATTTAGGTATTATTCTTTTGTGGTCTTTTAAAATCCATGCACAGCTCAGAGTAGGCACCTCTACTTTTTTACTGTGTTAAGCTTTTTCTTTTATCATTAGTGCACTGTGAGCTGCAGACAGATGGAAATATTGTGCAACACAGAGAATGAGGAAAGTGCTCCATTTTCTGGGTTGTCCTCTGATTTTTCCTTAATGCTGAATCTCACCCTTTACTATTAGAAATTTATACATAAACAAATCTGTACACCATTTTTGAATGAAAAGTGTAGTGTATTGATTAGAGTTAGGTTTTAACATAAAATCTATGTATAGATTTGTGCTTGTGGATGAAAAAGGAAACTGTGCATGTTATTAGGGATAACATGCTTACCATTTCTGAGGGGCTTGTGTGATGTCTGGGAGGCAAACCTGGATTACACCTTTAATGAGGGGATAAATCATTAACTGGGGTTTCTGTGACTAATAGAAATTACCCATTTGCATGACCTCTTCATGTCTCTAGTCAAATATTACTCAAAGCAAAGGCAGGGGCTGATGGAATTTTTGATATCCTGTATTGAAGCCATATCAGTGGATGTCAGTGTGACTAAAATATGCAGGTGACCTGTTGCAATCCATGGGTCTGTTCTGCTACCAAGACATGAGAATAAAAGTAATCACCTCAATTTTATATCTTGCAAAGGTGTGATGGCAACAGCACAATCAAATGTGTGTCAGAGAGTTGTCTAAAGTTGTTGCTGAGACGGTGCAATGCCATATGTTGTATCTGGTCACTTAAAAGGTGAACTGGAACCAGAAAATCCAGAATTCGTGGGTGGAGGTGCTCTTTAAATTGATATTTAGCCATGAGAAATATAAATATGACAAAGATATAAATAGGAGGAAAAACACTTTTTGAGCTGAAGAAAGGTGGTAAAAAGGATTTTAGTCTTATCAGTGTTCCAGGGTGAAAAAAAAAAACCCCCGATGAGCTGGATGGCAGAGCTTGAAAGGAAAAGTGTGAGCCCAGATAGCTTGTGAGTGATCAGAGAAAGTGCCAAAAACTTTTTTTTTACATCATCTGCATAACAATGAAACTGAAGTAAGGTTGTTGGAAAATAACACCCCTGGGATGCATGTAAATACACAAAAGCTTAGAACTCAAAACAGAGCCTCAGGGAATTAAAAAATGCACAAGGAAGATAATAAAAATGGAATTATTTATGGTCTCTAATTGAGAGCATTGACAGGGAGACCAGAAAAATCCTAACACACTCCATGAAGATTGCATTTTGTTGAAATTCTTCCAAGAGGTTTAGCCTTGAAAAAAAAAATTCCTTGTCTGAGATGACATAGAAATCATGTAGCAAAGGTGGCCACAGTGATATAACCTGCAATCAGAGTGGGAATTCCTTGGAATCACTTCATCATCATTTTCAGTAATTACAAGATGTAACATAAACCTATGAGACAAATTCTGTTAAGTTTGCCTTTTAGTGTAAGGTATTTGCATGCTGTATAGAGAAAAAACAGGTTTTCAGGCCATAACCAGCCCCACACTGTGACCCTTTGCTGCTCCCCAGGTGGCCCTGGAGCTGCTTTCCCAACTTGTCTCTTCACAGACCTTGCAAGATTTACTTCACCCTCTCTGAAAACCATTTGGTAGATGTGATGGTTTGTATTTTTAGGGGTTTATTCAGTTTGAAATAACTCACGAGAAAGAGTCACGTCTGGTTGGCAAACAGGCTTGATCCTGAGATGTGCTGATCTCTTCTACCCTGATCCATGAATATGCAATGACTGAGTTCCAAGAAAGATCAATTTTACTGTGTTTTATCCCCCAGCCATGTTCAAGGCTGATCACTCCTTCCCCATTCTGACATGGCCTGGATGTACCCAATGAGCTTAATGCTCTGGGCTGGTTTTCCTTTAGAATTACACCATAATTCCAACAGGAAGTCCTTGATAATAAAGGATTTCCAGCTGGAAGGCCCAATAACTAATTTAATTCAGATTAATACAAGCACTAAGCTGCCATGGTGCTGCTCCAAGACCCTGCCATGTGAAATAATGACAATATGCTATAAAAAGGAGGCTTTTAGCAGTGTTGTTTGACTAGAGCACCTCACTGCTCATACCAGGAAGGGCCAGACAGAAAGCAAGGTCATAAAAATGGACGGGCTCATCCAGTTTCTGAAAAGATACCAACCTGTCTTTAAGAGAATAAAATAATAGAACTGCTCAGAAAGTAGTTCTTGCTCTCCCTGGACAAGGATTGCTTTTGAATCCTAATCCGCCTCACTTAAGTAATTTCAACTGTTAAGTTCTTGATACAGAAAATCAAATCGTTTGTTATAACTCTGGAAATTCAAACACAGGAACAAATGACCATATTTAGGACTTGCTTTGTCAGCCTTAATGGACAGCCATCCTAACTGTGTTCAGTGCATGCTCTTGGCAGGTGTGGGTTATTACTAGATAATCATAATAAAATGGAATTGGAAAATATCTGAAAGATCAACCCTAAAGCTGCTCAAACTGAGCTTTGCTAAAGAGTCTGAGGGTGTGGGACAAGGGGGCAGGGTGTGACTAAGGGCACTTCAAACAAAAATGTACATGATCTTGTCTTTGACCCTCAAACTGTTGAGTGGGAGCAGATCCCACAGGAGTGAACAGAGAGACAGGAGGGATAAAACTGGCAGCACGTGGTGGGGGTGTCTGGGAGGTACCAGACTCTGGTTCCTGGATATTCCTGAGTGTAATGAAAAAGCAGTGAGGTCACCAAGAGACCACAAGACACAAGTAACTTTTTTGTTCAGAACAACATGCAGGATTTTAGAACCCATTAAAAAATGGAGAGATCAATCTTAATTGTGTGATCCATTCTTTTGAAAGCCCCACTGGAGCAGTTCTGCAGCTCTTTGAAACTTTAAATCACAGCAACAGCGAGACCAATGTCTAATTTTCTTTTTTTTAAAAAGTGCAAGAAGAGAAGTTTTCTCTACAAGTGTCAGTTCCCAAATTCAATACTGTAGGTGTTGGGGGACCAATCCATACATGCTGAGTTTCACAAAAAATATTCATGAATAGAAGAATGCCAAGAAATTGCTTCTGAAAATAAAATAGCACAGTCTACAGAAGAATTTGCTGTTATTTCTACTTGTCTTTTTCAGTTCCTAAGCAGCTGAATTGGATAAGAAAGTCAAGCAAAGCTCAGGTGTGCAATAGTGTATCAGGTCTCAAAGTATAAACTGTGGGGAGAAGAATATGGCCTCAAAAATCAGTGAAAGTTGTTAATACATTTTACATCTTTATTTGATATTAAGGGCTATTAGGAGGAAAGTGGAAGATAAACATATTTGAAAAAATGAGACATATGGAATCAGAAAAGGGAAAATAGAACAGTATTGGCTTGATGGTTTGTTGTTTTTCTGTTTGTTTGTTTTTTGAAGATTTGCCACTCTTTTAATACTTTTAATATTTTGCGGTATCCAGTCTTGGTCTTTTAAGATAGGGAGAAAGTTATGGAAATCAGCCTTGCTCCGTGTGAACATTTTATAATCTTATATCAGTCTCTCGCTTATGCTGCTGAAGAGATCAATAGATGTTCCCTGCTGAGGATGTTATCTTTGGTACCAACTTTTTAATTAACTCTTGTCCTGAGCTCAAAGAGCGATGTTGCACAGTACAAACTCTTGATGTACAAAGCAGATCTGACATTTATCAATTATGCTCCGTGGTACCCACTGTGGTGATCAAACAGTCGGGAGCTGCAGTGCTGCAAGTTCTCCAGTGATGGCAAAATAACACACCAAAAGCATTGGCATCACTCTGGACTCTTTTTGAACATGTTTGCCAATCATTTCCTGGAGAATATTCTGCTGACGCTAAAGAGGAATCGTGTATATTAGACATGACAGAAAAGGGAATAAATTTAGTAAAGTTTTATTTAACTGTCTCCATCAAAAGCCCCCTTTAGTTCCTTGTTTCTGTGTCTATACAATGAGAGTTTGGTTTGCTCTCCTTTGGGCATCAGGGAGGCATTTTCCAGATGAAGCTTTCCTTGGGCATCTGTGTACCAGCCCACAGGTCTATGCATTTGGCTTCCTCCTTTGCTTTTCAGGCGAAAATCTAATTTATCAGGAGTGAATCAGGTGCAGTACATGAATCTATATGACATTTTTTCCTCAGGGAGAGCACTCATCCAGACTGGAAATCTTGTGAAAGTGTTTTCTCTTTACAATAGAGCTGTTTTGTGCTGCAGGAGAGAGACCCAACACCATCTACCACCCACACCAGAATCCTCGAAGATTTCTCTGAGCATCTCTTATCTACTTGGTAATTCTTATTTTGTGTTTTTTTAGTAATTCTTAGGAAGTTTTCCAGGGATGGCACAGAATTTATATATTCTGTAAAAACAAAATAAGGCTTTCTCAAATTTCAAATGGAAATGTATTACTTCACATTCTTTCTGTGTCTGTGTTACTTTATTCTTTGATTGCAGTAGAAACTGAATATTTCATTTCACTGATTCACTTGAACACTGTTGATGGATCATGACAACAGTCAAATGAATGTTTAAAAAAAAAAACAAGGACAGCTGCTTCTTAACACTGAGTGTTGTTATTTGTGTAAGGGGCTTTTGCGGTATATCTAGAAAGAATTTCTCTACCTCTGTTTTCAGATCTCATGTATTGAAAAACTGTTGAGGAAAAAAGAGCCACTATGTTTTAGGAAGACCTCCTAAAGACATCTTAATTCCCAAATCCCCTTGAGTTCCTGTGCACTTTTCAGCCACGAAGCTTCTGCTCTGTTATTATTTTTGTTGAAGGAGACAGTAACACCAGAAACCAGCAGCAATCTCTGCCAGCAGTCTGGTTCCATTAGGGACAGCTGGCACTGGCTCTGCAGCTCTCTGCGAACACAGGGTGGCATTTTTTGCTTGCGGTGCTCTGATTGCTTTGTTCATCTCTGCTGGTGACAGATTAGCTTCACAGCCCATCCATAGGTCACCAACCACCCTCTTTGTATCTCTGCTGGTCAGTGCTGAGAAGAAATATTTTAAATTGAAAACAACACTTGCTTTTGTTGGCTTGTGTTTTGGAGAGGCAGAACTCTGTAGCAGAGGTGCCACAGGTCAGGCTGAAGGTACACCAGCAACATGCAGGAGCTTCCCCAGCAGCGCCCACCTCTCATTATTCCTGCTGGCAGCTGGGCCCAGCTGCCCATGACATTTATAAAATCCTTTTCATAAAAAATTTAAGGTTAAAAAGTGTTAAGAAAAAGTGCACTGCCACGGTTTACTAATGAAAGAAGGAAAGGTTATTTTATTATCAAATGTACAAAGGAAAGCACTTTTCTTCATCTTAGCTGGACGTTTTCTTCATAAAATGCAGAAAGCCCTTATCTTTTATATTTCGTTTTCATCAGGTTTTCCTGAAATAGTTATAATTAAATACTTTTTAAAACTTACCATTGAAGCATCAAAGTTGTATTTTAAAACAAGATAAGAGATTTAAATTCTTTACAGATCTTGTAAGATTCTCGTTGCAAAAACACCATGAAAACGAACCTGTATTTCCAAGGAACGAGATGGGATATGTTGACAAAAAATTGCAAAATATTTCTTCAATAGGACAGTGTTATAGGAGTGGGGAAGGACAGTGAGGTCTCTTGTGATTCACAGAATATGTGCTGCTCCAGGAGTCAGATCAACCCCAAGCAACACCAGTGAGGCAGAATTGCTGCATCTCTGGGCTTGTAAAGAAATTTGGCTCTTATTCCCTCATACCACTTCCCAATGGAGTTATTTATTTTTCTGCTAGTAATCAGGAGAGGATCACCCATCATCCCTTTCATTGTTGGGACCGAATTTTTAAATGTAGATTTGGGGTAATTAAGCAGACTGTGAATCATAAGCATTTTACATGAAATATATTTTCACTGGGACAATTTTTTCTGCACAGACTCGTTCCAAGAGGGAAGAGCTCTGTAAATAAATGATTGGAATGCATAGAGCATAAAGTTAGGATCAAGGAGGTGGATTGTGCTGTTAATTTGGTTCCTTCCTCTGCCTTTGTGTCCCACTCCATCCTAACCACCAGCCCTGGCTGTTGGAGAGGACCCATCCTTTCCTCTGTGTGTGAAATGTATTGTCAGTCTTTGGCTTAGACACAGATACATCAGCACACACACTGCACCCAAATGGCTTCAAATTAGCTAAAAATACCTGCTAAAACTAAAATGGGATCCTTTAGGCTCAACCAGATGGTTTCAATTGAAACCGTGCACTTTGTTTCTGCACAAGACGCATTTAAAGGTCAACCATACCCAACGTTCTCACCAGTTGTCAGGGCTTGGCAATGATCTTTTCATTTCTACAAGAAGGGGAGGGTTAAACCTCTGTTATTGAAGGGGCTTTTTGTGCATGTGTTTAATATCCACCTCATGAGTTGGAGCATAAAAATCTCCAGGGTGAACTTCATTTTTCTTTTGGAGTCCTGAGTGAGGCCAGCAAGGAATTGCTGTCTCTTGTCTTTATCCTGCCTGTCTCAGTAACAGAGTCAGAACCTGGAGAGGAATTAGAGTTGATAAATCTGCCTTCCCAAATGAAGTGCTTAAAATTGAGGGGGAAAAAAATGCTGTCTGAGCTCATTTATTCCTTGTCTCAAGTATGTTCTAGCCCTCATTACTTTTGGAGTAAACTGAGAACTTTTGCCAAATATGTTTTGATAGTAATGAATAAAGACTTCTTTGGGAGATGGATACTGCTTATCTCCAGGTATGTTCAGACTGAATGAGCATTCAAGTGTGTCTTGTATCCTTGCCAAAATACCTTTCCAGTGCAGCTTGCCAAAAAAAGTCTCAGAGAACAGCCCTTTATCTTTCCGAGAACCAAAAAATGAGTCCATTATGGGCTAGACTTAGTTATCAGCAGTACAATTCAGGCTTTCTTGGCCCACACTTCACTCAGGATAGAACCTATTTAATGGATACTCCTGCCAAAAAGTATTTTACAGCTTTCTTGGGGTGTTGAGAGCTGCTCATGCACCTCATGAATTCTGTCCTGCTCTCTGAAAGAAGAACCATTTTATAGGAATATGAAGATTCTTTTGCTGGGAAAGGATTTTCAAAGCAGTATATGCTTTGTTTCTATAAGACAACAAAGACTTTGGGACAAAAGGGTGGTTGATGTGATTTGTGTTTATAAATGCTCCCCACCTGCCTCGGCACCTCAGGTTAAAGAAAACAGAAAGTTTGCCCATCCTGAAAAGTTCAGCAATTTCCTTACTAGTATTCCTCAAATACTGGGAATACTTTTGAAACTGTTTACTGAAATGACATTTCTTTTTCCTGGATCACATGGGAATGCTTTATATGCTAAATTAACCCAGCAATCTCAAGAAATGTGTCCCCATTTTTTTTTTCTGGAAATCCTGCCCCAGGCAGTCCAGTGGGGAAAAGCCCAGAAAGACACTTTTAAATCTCTTTTAAATAGCCCCAATTCTGTTTAGATATGAACCTGTTTTAACTTAATTGCTTTTTCTTCAGTATCAACTTCAGTCAGTGCCAAAATATTCATTATTTTTGGGATGATGACCAGACCCTAAAAGTGGAAGTAGATTGTACCATGTGACTAATGTCCATTGCTACTACTCACTATATTTTACACTCTCAATAGTGAGGGTTACAACTGATTAGTCATCAGAGTGAATGCAAGTACAAATGCAAACACAGCATAATCACTGAATATTTCACTCCCAGAAAAACAGAGATATTTACAGCAAATTAATTCTTCAGTCTTGCACTCTTTTGGAATTATTTGGGCCACTGAAATGCACCCGTGCAGCACAGGAAGTTTTAGGCAAGGAGCAAAGAAGAAAACTTTTTCCAATTGAAGCTGCAGGAGCAATTTTGATAGTAATTATCTGAGCCTGGGTCAGCTCACTGGATGTTATTATCTCCTGCCAAACTAAAAAATGAAATGTATGAAAAATGAAACCTGTAATGATCCTAAGTGGTCAGGCCCTAGTAATGGAAGTCATCCAGAAATACGGATTTTCCTGCTGCAGAAGATGTCACTTGGTGGCATTTCTTCTTACCTGCTCTGAAGGGGAGAATTCCAGTTAAAAAGTCATTAATACCGTGTTAATGTGATTTTCTAGCACTGTTGACTCTCATCCTATTAGGAATGCTGAGTTTATCCCACAACCATAGGCTGCTGTGGCAGGTGGGAGAGGGGTGTGGTGGACCATTGGAGATGCCATGGCAGACACAGGCCCTGCAGTTCTTTGTTTGAGTGTATTGCTTCTATTCATCCTCCTAAATTCCTTACAAACTTAATGGATTAGGCTTGAAAATGCTTTCCACTATCATACTGTGGAAAAGTCATGTTCACACTCTTCATTCTTGGCATTGGGCTCTCCAGGAATCCCATCATTTTCCTTGACCTGTGGTGTTCTACCTGAGATTTATCAACTGGTGGAAAAAGAGGAAGTTTGCTCCTCATTATTTACAGACATATTGCTGTTTGTGCCTAAGTCTGACTTGTTACCTTTTTGAACCACTTGCACTTAATATAAAATCCAGTTTTGGCTCTGGGGAGCTGTGGTTGCTCCTGTAGGTGATAATTTTTCAACTGTGTTTTCCTGCATACATGTAACACTCTGCATTTGTCTCTTTGGGCTCAGAGGTATTTTAGATACTTGGACTTTAGTTGAATTGTTTTTAAATATTCCCTGTTGAGATAAACAGTCTGAGCTTTCAAACCTTTTATTCAGGCTGGTTTCCCAGTTCTGCAGTCATTGTTATGGCTCTCTACTAATCCTTGCTGGTCCCAAAGGTCCTGAGGGGAAAGCCATTGTGATTTCTCAGTTCAGAAACTTGTGACTGGTGAAAAGAGTTTGTATTTCAACATCTCTGCAGTGCTGATCTCAAGGAATAGCCCTGAGCCAGGAGCAGGCAGCTGTAAACAGAGAAACCTCTGGAGCACTTTTATTTGTGCTGATGTGGATCGAGTCTTTTGAGCCACTGTTGATTTTTGTGACAAGAACAGTTCAGCTCCTCCATAGAGTATCCTCCAATTATTCTAAACGAACTTCTCATAAATTTGAGTCAGAAAAGCCCCAGGATTTTGCTCTGTGGGATGTAGTTATCAAGTTCTATGGGATGTGTTTCAACAGGAAGGAGAAATGTCTGCAAACACTGAGTCCTAAGAGTCAGAGAAGTCTTTGCTCATTGAACCCTCAGAGTTCTTGGCACACCTTGGTTTGGGTCTCCTCTTGAGCTGTCCCTCATGTGTCTCATTTGGACACTGCAGTGGGTCAGAGCTGGGGAAGGGACCTCCAGCTTTCACCACCAGCTTGGCAATACAGGGAGAAGTGGCAGGACAATAACATGTCCCAGTATGTTTGGTAGGGGTCCTTCACCCATGAAATGTGTAATCCTTTCAAACACAGAAACTCTGACTTTAAAGGAGCTTTGAGGGGCTCATGAAAACTAAATGCAGAAAATATGGAGTGAGTGGAAGATAAAATGGGTTTCATATCACTTAGTGATTTCCTTTAATTGCAGGAGAGTGTTTTAGATGAAGAAATAAACTCTTTTTTTGTTCATATTATATAAAACAATACATTACTTTGTTGTGTTTTCAGCCATTTTGACCAATAGTGTGAACACTTCAGGTGTAAACTTTTGATTGTCTTCCTCTATCACTTAAGGAGGATTGGCAATAGTATTTACTTTAATACCTGTACTTCTGGTTGAATTGGTGATTGACATTACAAACAGTTTTTGCAAACAGATCTCTGTTTTTCATACTACATTTCACCAACAGAAACAATTTATTTCATTTAAAATCACTGTTGATTTCTGCAATCAACAATATGAAAGATCAGATGATGTCTTAGTAGATTTTTCTATATAATTTTAATACCACTGTTTAATACATAGATTAGTGTTTCCCAAGATTATTCATTAAATATTTAGACTTTCAAAGTATTCATAAAAGAAGCGACCTTGGCACATCCATGTCAAAATAGAGTTAGGTTTATTTAATTTAAATATAGGTTTCATTTGACACAGAGAACTTTGGTGAGGGAAAATGGTGACCAGAGTTTTCAGCTGAATTCTGAATGCATCCTCTGACAGTTCCACACTGCTCTTTGGATCTCATTTCTCACTGCAGCCCTGGGAAGCTGCTCCAGCAGATCCCTCCATGACCCTCTGCTGCAATGATGAATACAGTGACTGTTTCAAATGGCCACTTGAAGGGCCAGAGTTAAGGTTGCTCTGTTGTTGTATTTTTTCCCTGACAACATATCTCCCACCTTTTCAGACCTGAAAAACTTATAAAATTCAGATCTGAAGTGCTCTAATTCTGTACTCCTTGTTTTTCAGATGGTTGAGTGACAGTGACCTTTGCCTTCTAGAAGCTCACAACGCTGTCAGTAACCTTAACTATGTGTGTGATGGGTTTTATCACGGCATGAGAAGAAAACCTTTCCCTGCTCTCATTTCTCTATTACAATGAACTTGTTTTCAATGATTGCCCAGAAGGGGCTGGTGTTGACTTTGCTGGTCATTGCCATGGGAGCATGGACAACAAATATCCAGGGATGGCAGCAGATTCAGGCAGAGTTTCCAAGAACAACAGTGAATTAATCAGGTGATTTATCATCTGCCACCAACCACCTTTTCCTACAGTGTTCTGTAGTATCCAGGTGAGCCTTTAGCCTAGTTAGGAAATATTCTCCAGTCAGATTTATTTATTTAAAGTGTATGTGTGCAAGTTTCTAAAATAATGGGGTGGGCTGGAGCTGCACCAACATAATCTTGTCAGCATTCAGTATCACTGGCTTTGGAGGAAAAAAACAAAAAGCAAGTGCATGAAAATGAGATGAGATAAAAATTCAATCAGAAGAATAAAATATTGTTGCAATTGTTTTATTCATTTTCTTTCTCACACAATTCCCTTACCTAAAATACCCTGTCTTAAGCATCCACTTTTTGGCATATGTTCTGAAATATATAAACCTGGCACACACGAGTGGAAGATTTTTAAATTACTGGTGAGGACCTGATATACTTTCACTTTAATCTGAATTGGAAATAGCTCAAGTAAAGAATAACAATGTTGTTTGCAGAGATACTGATGTAAATAGATATTTCAGAGCACAGTCTTTTATTTTTACTCTTTATTCATGACTGGTAAGAAACTGTAAATAACTTCACAGTGGATGTTGATGATTAGAATTAAAAGGGAAAAAATATGGAAGTTACAGAAAATTGGAAAAGTTCTGCCAAAGTTCTCTATTCACCTCTTTCTTTCCCCTTTTCTTCTTTACAGGGAAAGAATTAGAGTTACAATTTTGGTTAGAATGTTTTTGCTTTCCTAAGTTGGCATTCTTTTTCTTTGGTATTTACTTTCATTTGATCACTGCTCTTTTTATAAAAGATGGAGACATCCAACAAGCTTTGCTCCAAGTGTGGAGCTCCGCCCCTTTGGTGGGTCATTCTCTGGAAATCCTTTTTGCCTCTATTGTTATATGTTACTACATGTTTTCTCTGCATGGAGGGGTCATTTTTAGGGAAGAACACCTTAATTACACTGTGTCTGTTATGTTTTTATTAAATATTAACTAGAGCTCACTGTAAAGGACAAGCTGATATTTATCCCTTCTGGATATCAGATATATATCAACTATATAATAGTTTTGGAATTCTTTCTGCTTCCTCTTCCAGCCTGTTTTCTATCAGCACATTGAAAAACTTACATGTTCTATTGAAGCTTCACAAGATTCCTCTGAGATTGATAAAAACATGGAACACTTTCCTGAATACAGAGAAAATTGAAAATATATAACCTGTATTTTCTGAATAACAGCTTTTACTTATTTTTTTTTACCTAAAACTCCTTTCAAAACTTAGTGTGCCATGTCATTGGGATACCTTGATATTATTGTGATAAGTGTACACTGCTTGCCTTGTCCCATTTGGACACCTGGCAAAGGTACAGGACACAGACCTAATTTTTAATTTTAAGCTTAAACTCTCTTTGCAATAAACAGAGAGGGATATGTGCATAGAAAATAATTGAGGCTCTTAATTAAATTCCAAAGTATTGGAATTGCTTTCAGAATTCCTCTGTCTGAACTTTGTGCAAGTCCAGAGCTACTTCTCTTTTAGTATTAGGTTTTGTGTGCAATTATGATGTTCTGAAATAAACACTGTTGTGTTCATGCAGAATTTCTGTAGTTGCTGCAGCCCAAACTTGAGCACCCATTGATTTGGGTGTATTGCCAGCTGTGAACTGTGTTTGTGAGGACTCATATAACTTTGTTAAAAATAATTGGAAGCCTTGAAGCCCTCTCAGATCTTGCACTTCCCTTAAAATTCATGCTGACATTTTTACAGTATTTATATTCTACATGTCAGTTGTGGAAATAGCAAACATAACACCAATCACCTACAAACATCCAAAATTTGTCCAAAGGGATCAAACTGTGTCCAAATTTGCCAAATTAACCTTTTTGGTAGGAGTGAAAATGTCCTCAAACAACTTATAAGTGTGGGGTTAGTTATTAATTTTGAAGGGATGCTTGACTTGGTTATCTTGCTGCTTATTGAAGAAAATAAAAAGCTTAAACTTTAAAAGTCCCAATATGAGCAATGCCAAAAGGAGACAAATTCATATTCTGCATGTGGAGAACCATCCTTGGAAAGATCTGCATTTTGTATCCTCAGCTCTTTTCAACTGTAATATGCATAACTCTTCTCTCCAGTTCAGTTGAGCTCAGAGTACAGTACAAAAGAATCCAGAGGGGGAAAAAATAGCTTTGTACCAGCTCTTCAGATCTCCAGTTGGAATTTATTTCACTGACTGCTGTAAGATGTAGGAAAAAATAAATATAAGCTACATCTTGCATAGGCCATTCTGATATTAGCTGGAGTTTAAAAATATCCAGAACATATTATTTCCCCTCTGCAAGTTCTCTGTTACTTTCCACTCATATAAATTTAGCAAAGACAAAAAGTGATGCCTTTCTGAATTTAAAGAACAGCAGCATTTCTAGAGGGGCATAAGGAGCTCCCAAAATAACGGAGAAGTTTTCTTAAGTCCTTTTATGTTTAATATATTGATTTTATGTGTACTCAATGAAAAAGAATCATACATAAAGCTGTAATAAGTCCTGCATTTGTTATCATTACTGTAATGGTATTTATGGTTAAATAGATAATGGCTAGATCTCATTTTGCACCAGTGCACTGATGTCCATCTAAAAAAAAATCCTAAATATGCTGGGCAGAGGATACCCCCTGCCAACAGAGTGAGTCTTTCTTCAGGCTCTCAGTGTGTGCATCACCTTGAGTATTATAAAAACCTATAAAACTGTCAGCAAGTTATGCTTTAGCATCATTCCTCAAAGTTGCAGCTGTCATTCCTGAGCTGTGTTCTCAGGGATTGCAGTCAGTGCCACAGAGAGGTGGCATCCCTGGAAATACCCTGCACTGGGCACTGCCAGGTGACAACTGCAGGCCCCAGAGATGGCACAGAGTATGTTACAGAATGTACTGCTGGTTTACATGTGCAAAGTTACTTTAGCTGAAAGTTCCTCATTAATTCAGGATTTATAAAAATTTTAAACTAAAGTATAAATTAGCCTTATACAATATAGAAAACATATTGCAGGCTGGCAAGCAGGACCCATCATTTTCTCTTTCAATAATTAAAACCAAAGCCTTACCCAAGAATAACGTAATGTCAATTCACTAGTAACCTGACAGCTTAAGAGAATGGCTTTTTTACTCCAGATTCAAAGGTAACTCCTGCAAATTAACAGAAAGTTATTTCACTTTTTGTTCAGAGATGCTCTCTGTTGAATTAATGCTCATGAAATGCCCATTTCATATGTGGGGTTTTCATGCCCTTTCCCCATTCTGTGGTGCAGACTACTCACAATTTTCAAAAAGTTGTCTTAGAATACTCTTTTAATATCAAACTTCCCATTAGACTGAGGAAGGTCTCTTAATAACAACTGGAGCACAAGTGCTGTGGGGAGAGGCTGAGGGAGCTGGGGGTGTTTGTGCTGGAGAAGAGGAGGCTCAGAGGTGACCTCAGCACTGTCTGGAACTGCCTGAAGGGAAGTTGTGGCCAGGTGGGGGTTGGTCTCTTCTCCCAGGCACTCAGCAATAGGACAAGGGGGCACGGGGGGCTCAAGCTCTGCCAGGGGAAATTGAAGTTGGAGAGCAGAAAAAACTTCTTTGCAGAGAGAGTGCTCAGGGATTGGAATGGGCTGCCCAGAGAGGGGGTGGAGGAGGTTTTTCAGCTGAGCTTGGCCGTGGCACTGAGTGCCATGATCTGGTAAAGGGACTGGAGTTGGCCCAAGGGTTGGACTTGATGATCTCGGAGGTCTTTTCCAACCCAATCGATTCGATGATTCTGTGATTCCTTCCCATGAGTGCTGTAAGTTTTAAAGAGGAAATTAATCTCTTTCCAGCTTTATACAAATAATTTAGCCAAAACAATGGAACTGCAAATAGACTTTCAGAGAAAACCACTGACAGTTGTGGGACCTGAGGTGTCAATCCCTGGGCACTCTTTGTCTCCTGGGTCAGAAATCCTGGCAAGAATTTAATCTGTGTGAGTCAGAATCGGAAGTGAGGTTTCTCTGAAGATCTGAGCTGATTTATAGGACTATATATATTTTTATAAATCTTACAATAACATGTAAATAAAATTCCTTTTATTACACTCAAGGACATGTGAGAACATAATTGATGATTTGTCCTTATTATTATTTTTTTCAGGCTAAAAGGGTTGAGCTGATCAGTCACTGCAGTGGCAGCAAAGCTGAAGCTGGTCTGGAGTGTCTCATAGTTTGACCATCAATCATTATCTGCCTTTTGAGGGGGAAAATGAACATTGCAGGTAAAAACAGCATTTAAACTTCACTTTTTCTGTGGCTGCCACCTTCTCTGACAAGATTATGGAATTATGGAATACCCCACAAGTGCATGGGGACCTAAGGCAGTAAAGGGGCGAGGTGGCCATGCCCAATAAACATGTCTGCTGGGTGCTTATATACATATATATGTGAAAATTAAACGGGCTTCTTGACACTTTTTAATATAGCATTCTAATTTAGGGAACAGGATTTGTGATGGTTTTGTAATACATCATCTGTGATACTTTCATCTGAAGCTAATTAATTTCTAAACTTTTATTCACAAGCAAATCTAGCTAATAAAACCCTGTCAAAATAGTCTTCCAGTAATTTGTTTTTAAACATTCAATCTGACAGACAAACCTAAAATGTGCACAGTTAAATTAAATGCATTCAACCTTCAGTCTGTGCAGCAAGTATTACAATCACAAATGTAGAGTATATATTTAATTCAGTGGTTTGTCCTGGTAGTTAATGTAAGATAGAGAAGTGTAATTTATGTCAATCAAAATTATTTGAAGATTCCACACCTTTATTATGATTTCAGTTCAGTCAGCCCTTCTCTCAGTGTTGTTAGAAGGTAAGGATTCTCTGAATCACCAAAATCACCATCTGTTTCCACTGTCTAGTCTAGAACAGTTGGTTTTTTTTCCTCACTGCCTTCATGAATATCTAGGTTTGTAATTTTCAACTGTTACACTTTTAAGGAGTTATTAATTAACTTTATTATAAGTAAGCAGGGTTCCAACACTGTCAATAGGACTCCACAGGTTTGGGATCTGCCTCTTTATATACTGATGTCCCTTTAAAAATAACATTACATTTCCACCAGAGCAGAGCAGAAAATTAGGCTCCTACCTGTAGTCTGCTGTGTTATTTTTTATTCCTTTCTAGCACTCCTCGCTGTAGCTGTCGCAGAGTGTAGCTTTGGGGGATGGAGAGTTTCTATATATCTTTTGAAGAAATGAGAACAAATTTCACATGCAACCTGTTCCTACCTGTTCAACATGATTTCTGAGAGGCAAAGAGCCTGGCTGTGCTTTACAACTTTGATTTGTGAATCAATTATTCCTATCTGGCTTGAAGTAGTTTCATCAGCTTCAACTTCACATAATATGGTACTATGTAAAACTAAAATCCTTGGATTTTAGCACCTAGTAAGTGATGACTAAGTTCTGTATTTATGTGCTATTTTAAGTATTCCAGGTTTTATATTTTAAATATATTCTAAAGGGGAGAGAAAGCACATGATGGAAATTTTATGGCTCATTAGTTCATCTTTGACAGCATTCGGAAGACCTAAAGTCCAGTTTAGTCAGTCTTTGGGGTAAAAAAGGGTATAGCTGGTGAAATCCAAGGAAGGGCATTAGTTTTAATTTGTCTGTAGCAGTAATGCAGTTGGTACTTCCCCAGCCCTCTGTCCATTCATCAACAGACAACCTCCACAAACCAGCATCTCCTCTCATTTTTCTTCCACGGAGGTGCTACAGCTCCATTTTGAACCAAATATAATTGATTGCATTTGGACAAGACTTCTTGTAAGATTAGTTACACTTTTAATCAAAATGTCAAGGGGGTGCAAAGGTATCATGTGCAGGGAAGCTCTTGGTGTGTGAGGCAGTCGCTGCTCGGGAGCAGCTGCAGCTCCACCACCCTGGGCTGGACCTTCCTGCCCTACAAGGACTGAAAAACTTGCTTGTAAACACAAGTTCTCTGTATGAAAATGATGACTGGATCTGTCAAAGATTTAGCCACCTGAAAATGCAGTATCATAGAATCACAGAATGGATTGGGTTGGAAAAGACCTCCGAGATCATCAAGTCCAACCCTTGGGCCAACTCCAGTCCCTTTACCAGATCATGGCACTCAGTGCCACGGCCAATCTGCATTTAAAAATCTCCAGGGATGGGGAATCCACCCCCTCTCTGGGCAGCCCATTCCAATGCTTGATTACTCTCTCTGTAGAGACCTCTAATTGCTTGGCCCTAAGGTGAGAGCCCCATGTCCTGTTGAAGGCCTGAGATACCTGCAGTGCATGGGGAGGGGCAGCACTGTCTGAGCACGTTAAGGGCAATACCTTTGATTCCAGTCACTGGACACTTTATCCCTGAAAGGAGAGGTTGGAATTCAGCAGATTTTACATTCTATTCCTCTGGTGAGGAATTGGAGTCTGAATGAAGACTGTACACAAAGCCTTTCTAACTTCAAAGAAAATGTGATGAAAATGTGGGTAATGTTACATCTTAAGTATGTAACCTCCTGTGCATGAGGTTAATTCCACTGGGAGGAGGATAATGTATGTTCAGGAGCTCTCACTGGGTTGGATTCCACTGGGTTCGAAGTTGTCCCCAATGTCAGGTAGAATTTATTATTAAATTCCCTGGGCTGATGTAGCCCAGGGCTCAGATCAGCACAGTTTGTTGGCTGACCCTCAGCTGTTAAATGGATAAAAAGATTGACAGCCACAGTCAAAGCCTGGAACAAATATTTTATTGTTTCCCATTTAGGGATCTGGAATTTTGAGACTTTGGTGCTTGCATGCAAATTTATCTCTGTCACAGAGTGGGAATTCCAAGACCTCCTCTGAGCTGGGATGTGCACTGTGCTTCCACTGATTAGTTAATTATTCACTTGGGCCTTCTCCAGCTGAGTACCCCAATAGGAAGGAATATAAACAAAATAGTTTCCACCAGGTGTCAGCCCCTTAGAAATAATGAATAGAAAAATAAATTAAGGTGTTGTTACTCGTGTGTTTTTTTTTCCAAAGAAGACAGAAATATCTCTAACAATTACATTGTTTAAATGGTAGTTAAACAGGCTGGATGTGTGAAGGACTTTGCAATTTAAAATGATTATATAAAAATAATGAAACTTGCTTTTTTTCAGTCTTCTGTGAAATGGAATAATCAGCACTCTCCTGAACAAACCATATTATTTTCCCACGTCTTCTCATTACTGCATTTGAAGTTATGATTCATACATTATGGTGATTCACAGCTTAGCCCTATGAGGTAGAGGCTTATTTTTAATGTTACCTTAAATTAGTATGACTAATAAGTGATTTTGAGGTACAGTGATCTCAGTGGTTCTGCAGCTCCTTGTTAGAATTTAATGTGTTTATATATGACTTACTCTGACACTTTGCAGTAGACTTTCCAGGGAGTAGGTGACTGCTGGGTGTTTACCGTGATATATTAGAATCTTTATGCTCATGAATTATTAGGACTAAACTGAAATGTGCTTTACTGCTCAGCTGAGAAACATCTTTGCATCTGACATCTGTTCTGCAGCAACAGGGGTTTCTTTCATCCCTCCACTGTGCTATATCATCTCGAGGCCTTGGGCAACGCTTTGGCATGTGGCAGAGCTCCTCACTCGCTGTTGGGACATCAGGTGGCACCAGAGCAGTTTGTCACGTCATTTCCAGGAGGGAGGAAGCTCTGTGGAGTTATCTGCAACGTCAGTGCAATTGAGATTAACTCATAAAGACCCAAAGACTGGCTTAAGCTGGAATTCAAGACTGTGGTATGAAAATATATGTATTTCCTCCTTTTTCCTGCAGAGTTTTTGAGAATGTAATGTTCAGTATCTGTGCTCAAAAGAAAATTTGAATGGTCCTGGATATTCTTCTCCTTTATACTTTTGGGGCAGTCTCAGTGGAGCAAGGGCACACATATATTCTCTAAACTTTTTGCAAAGAAGAGGTGTTTTCCACACCAGATTGGTAGTCATAAAATCATTCATATGAAGAACTCTAGTGGTAAGAAACTTTTTTCTTTTTTTCTCTCCCATATTATAGTATAGAAAAATTTAGTACTCTTTCGATGCTATTCCATTCACTCCTCCAAAAGGAAAAAAAAAACAAACACAACAACAAAAAACCAAACCAACCAAACAACAATCAACAACAAAAAAAGCATCTCTGAAATTTGAAATTTATCTTAAAGCTTGAGATCTTGAAGACTCCTTGACTTCTGAGCATTTATAGGAGAGAGTAGTTGAAATCAATTTGTCAGCATCAAGATTAAATATATTTCTTTGATTTCTAAGAATTTTTATGGAGCTTGTTCTGTATTGTGAAATACTGAATAGTTAGTGAAACTGATATTTAGCTTCTAGATCCCTGAAAAATTTCAGACTAAAAAATTCACCTAAATCTAGTACTAAATTAATTTCAGGCACTGTTCCTTGTGGAGCTTTTATATTCCTCTTTGTGAACAGGTAATTGCTGCTATTGCCCCTCTCCTCTCGCTAAAGTGGATATTATGAGCTTCAGAGCAATCAATATCTAGAAATAGAGTAAAACTACAGGGTTAGGGGATTTTTCTTCGTCTTCTTCAACTCATTCTCCTCCTTAAACTGTTAAAGTATATGAATGGCTGACATTTTGCTCTAGACTTTGTATTTTAAGAAATGTAACAGACACAAAAGGCTCCTGGAACACGAGGTCATGGGCTGTCATTTCCCTTAAAGGGTAGCAGCGTGTTTGCTTTATGAGGGCAGTTTTTATCAGGGGACTTGGAGCCTTCCTTGCTCCTCCAAGGCTGTGCTTGCCCTGCAGGGTGGTGCCAAGGAGAGCAGCTCCACCTTGAGCTCTGACAGCCCTTTGCTGCTTTACCTGTCACTCTGCTTTTCCCAAAGCATCTTTGTTTCTGGGCTGTGTTTGGGTCGGTGTTGAAGGACCCTGAGCCCATGGTCAGTGAGGCTGAGGAAGTGTTAGGACAGCAGAAATTTGTCTCAGATCTGCTGGCATAAATGCAGAATGGCCCAGCACAATTGCCTCTTCCTGCACAGTGGAAGACACTGTGGAAACATGAACCTCATAGGTTAATACAGCAATTATCTGACTGTATTTAAGTCCACTCAAACTTTCTTTTGAGCTGAGGTTCTGAATCATTTCCTTATAAGCAAAAGCCATGGGTGTATCTCAGTCAAATCTTTACTGCTTTAAATACCCCATGTGACTGCCATGCCAGGGCACTGCATTTCTCTGGAAACTGATGAACACAATGGCCTGGAGCCATGCAAGTGGAGTTCGAACCAACAGGAGATGAGGGTTTTTCCTTCACCAGCTCCCGTGTCCCTTTCCTTACCTTCTCTCATGGGGCATGTGTGTGATCTTAGGGGTGGGCAAGTTAAAAGCACTCCAAGATGCAGCTGGGTGAGCCACATCTGAAAGACTTGTCAACCTATTAATTTGGCTGGTTTCAGAAAATAAGCCTGTAACTAATATGTTACTAATCCTGGTCTTTGTTAATCTGAGCACAGTGGTGCTCTAATGAAGCAGTGTGGTTTCTCCATGCACACTGGTTTGCTGGCAATTTATTGGAGCATAGCAGAGCAAGCAAAAGGTAGTTTATATGCTGATGGAACAAGTGTAGTGTGAATATGAGCTTTGTATACATATCTGAAAATCCTCCTCAGTCATCAGCAAGGAAATTGTTCCCCGTGCTTGACTTGGATGTGACCATTTCCCATAAAACAGGCAGAATTGTTTGGTAAAGAGGAAAACTCCCTTTTTGTTGTGTATTGTGTGTACCTCACAGCACTTTAACAACTGAGCCTGGGATTTTGGGGTGATTGTAAAATCCTAAATGGAGTCAAACCCACGTCTCTGGAAGGAGCAGTTAACCTGAGCACCACTGACACTTGCAGTCCCATTGCTTAACCAGGAGTGAGGTGAACACAGTTTTCCTCCTCTAACAGTGGAATTGCTCCAAGAAGGCTTTTTTCAAGCTTTTATTTATTGTATTCACCTCTGGATCATGAATAAAACAAACAGCAAAAGACGCAACACTGTTCTCACAATAAGGTCAACTAAGAGAGAGTGAAATCCAGCACTCTGCAGGAGGCCAACACGAGTCACACACTCCAATTAAGCCATCAAAGTAGATTTAAGTGGAATTTATTTGGTGTATAAGATTTGAACTATGAGTCTCACCTTTAGAGAGGCAGTCTACAAAGAACAAATGCTGGGCTTGAACTTGTCCCCAAATAAATCAATGCTATCCTGCTGATACCACAGGAAAAAATGACTTCTGGAGTCAAGTCGCTTGACTCTTGTTTGTAAATACCTATTTCTAAACCTCTGGAAAAGTATTGCAGCACAGAAAATAAGGAGAACACATCCCTATCGTGGCCTTATGGCTTTGGTGAATTACTTATTCTGGTTTCTGGGTGGCTTGTTTCTTGCCCTTGCCATTCTGTAGATTTAGTGATTTATATTTCCAGTGCAGAATGTTACCCAGGATTGAATACTGAGGAGAGCAGCACAAGGCATAAGGAAATGGGTAGGCACAGGAAATGAAGATCTTCACGTCAACCCTGTGCAAAGGATGAGTGAATATAGAACAAAGCCTTTGCACTATCATCTCATTATCTGTCTCTTTTAGGCCACGTTGGGGCATTTCTATACATGGTGCAGACCATGGTATCATTACACTTTTATCTGCAGGTACATACAGAATTGGTAGGCTCTGAGTAAACAGGTATTCTCAATAGATTGTCTATATTAAAAATCTCTGATCCTTCTTGAACATCTGCTTAGGGAATATTTATGGGTTTGTATCTTCTGACTTTATATAATGGCTTAACTAGACACTGAGATTCTGAATTTGTGATAACTTGGTCTTTGTTGTTTCTTTTATATATATATACATACATATAATTATTAGTTGTGCCTTATGCCTTAAATTAACCTTTTTTAACTCTACTTCAGATGAACAAAATAAATTACTACTCCTCTCAATTCTGTATTGTTTAAGATGTTCAACTGAATAGAAAATGGGGAAAACGCCTACACGAGCTCAGCTTCTTGGCTATGCTTGTTTAGTTAATGTTTAGTGGAATGTATCTAAATTAATCTAATTGAGGAGTTCTCAGTTTTCTATAGGTCATGAACAGCATTATAAATCCTGATTTGCATCTGTTAATTTATAATTGTGGAAGCATTGTCCTTTAGTGCAGCTGGGAATGAGGATACTTTTGTCTTCATCCCATGTTGAGACAAAAGACAGGGGGTTTTTGTTCTGAAGGAACCTGCTTGCTTGAAATAAGTACATATGATTCAGTATAACATTTAAACATCTCATTATACTCCTTTATATTAATTTATTTTTAATGTATTTTTTTTAGTGGCGAAAAAATTCGGCCCTTAAAATGTGTGGGTTTGCTCAAATGTGGCTTCAAAACATCAGCCTTTTGTGGACAGAGCTCATCATGAAAGCAACTGTCAAAGAGGAACATGCAGTTTGTTACTGCAGGGAACCAATAAATAAGAATTCAAGCTTGTCAACATTTAGCTGTAGGAAATTTGAAGACATTCAAACCTTAATGTCACAAACTTTCATGGAGTGCCGAGAGAGCTGTCGAAATGTCTTTAATGACACCACTTAATGGGAGCAGATAAATGTAGAATGGGACCCAAGGCCTCTACCTGAGGAGTGCCATAAACAACTGTCAATACAGGGAAAAATATAGAGCCTTGGAATCATATTGGGGGTGGAACGGATGTGCCAGCACAATTCAAATGTCACAGGTGAGCCCAGTGCTCTGGGAAGGTGCCAGGAGTTCCAGGAGCTGTGGGGAATTCTGTCACTTGACGCTGGGTGGAGGTATCAGGAAAACAGGTTAAATAAGAACTCCGGAAAACAAGAACTTTAGATCAGTCTTGATAGGTCTCATCCAGGTTTTGGATGAAATCTTTGGAAATGCCCTTTTCACAATGGGTATTCTTAAGTTCCATAGTTTCTCTAAAGGGCACAAAGTGGCTTTGGTTGTGGAAAAATTCACATATTTCATTTTTTGTCTTGGGAAGATTGTGGTCTTCTCTTTTCCACTGAAATACAAGCCTTTCATCCCATGGTATCTTTTAATCCCACTGAAGAGAGACCACAGGAATGTTCCATGTCAGATTCCTAACCCAGATTTATCTTGTTTTACAAATAATTTGGAATTCTTCATTTAAACTCTGTGATTGTTACGTGCAAATACTGATGTAGGTTATCTTTTAGACATTTACTCCTCAAGCAGGTGCTTCTAATTAATCCTCAGTGAGCAGGTACCTTCTAAAAAAATGCACTTTAATCAGAAGAAACCTGTAATTATAAGCAGGAATAAGTATGTTTGCACTAATGAGGCAGTGACATTTAAGGACATTTGTGCTAAGAGGACTACAGCGTTGTGAAATGTTATGTCACAAAGGTGAAACACAACGAAACTCCTAAAATACTTTCCTTGAAAGAAAAAATTGCATCTGACACTGTGATGTTTCTGCCAGTCTTGTTTGTTGGAAGCCAAATTGTTGCTTGCAGTCTGGGTTACAATAAGAGCAAACTGTGTATTTCTGGCTGTGAAATGAAATTAAAAGTTGGGTGAATGCAAGCAATTTCTCTCTTTGGTCTGTCCTTCCACTATTCCAGGATAAAAGTGAATCAAAGCTGAAGTGAAGGCTGCTCAACTTACTATTTAAGGTATAATTAATATTAAAGTCATGATTAAGTTATTGATAAAAGCAAAATACTTTAAAATGTACTCATTAGAAATGGGCTGCTGAATGCCACTCCAAATATCAACCATTTGTGTAGTTGCAGCTGGTTTTAGTGGATCTTTAGCAGTGCAGTAAGTCTGCAGAGAACTTGGGTTTAAAAACGTATTTAATTTTATCCAGTTAATAAATTAGTGCCTGAAAATGTACCTACAGAAGGAAGCAAATATATGTAATATACATCACAGTGAAATGTTAAAGGTATTTGCAGTGAAGATCTATATATTTCTTTCTGTAATTCAAATATAAAGCTAGGCATTTGAAATTGAATTTTAAATTAAATTGATGGATTTGCATAAATTAAAAAGTTACCTTCAAAAGTATTTTCTGTTAATTTCAACCTGGGTTTGTCATTAAGATGGTGACGGGGAAATCAACAGCTCTCACTCCAAGTGAATATATTGCACCAGCAAGTGAGTAAGGTTACACATCTGCAGTCATGAATTTTATGTGACTGTCTCAATAAAATCTGAATGCCTTCTTGCTTACCAACCTAATAAAGGCAGACAGGGAAAGGTCCAGAGAATAGCAAAGGAGTTGTAGATCACTTGGCCCCAGGGTTTTCAGGCCAATTGGCTTCTTTAGGTTTATGCCACGCTCCTTTTGAGTGTGAGTGTATTGTACCCAAATGTGCATTTGGCCAGATGTTTGTCTGTTTGCCAGCATTATTTTCCTATTATTTATTCCGTATTTTATGAATGTTTGCAGCATGCAGATAGTTACCATATTGCTGATCCATGGTTTGCTGGGTAGCTCACCTAACACTGCAGGAGTCCTTTTGCCTCTCTGTGCTGCACACGTTTCACGTCCCATTAATGCCACTGGGAGTTATGTGGGAGTTTGGAAGGAAAATAGAGCCAGAGGAAGAGCACTTGAAACTAATATTTACCACCACAGAGACAAATTGGGCTACCTCAAAGACAACATTTCACAGAAGCCCATATTTTAAAAGGCAGAATTGTCACTGTATAGAAAACAATTAATGTATAGAGCCTTTCTTGTGCAGTGCCTGATACCAAAGTGTGCTCAGCATTATTAGTAAATCACAGTGTTTTATGATAAGCTCATGGCTCATTCATCTGCCTTTTTTATAGTGCAGCTTTTGCAAAGCTGCCCAAGTTAATTCTGCTATAGAAGGCCTGTGTGAAAATAGAAGCATTTCATTAAGAATACATTAAAAGGAAACTAAAGTGATGAAAATATGCCAGTAATGAATCTCCACAATTAATGGCCCAAATTAATGAAGGTTCCTCAATTCAGGAATGAAATAAGAGCTTCTAGAATACTTGCTCACAGATATCAAGCTTTCAGCCCTCGAAAAGAGAGGATTAATTTACAGCCTTTTCAATGGATTAATGTTATTTGGCACAATTTGTAAAGTTCTTTCTTCTCTCTCATCCTTAGGTATAGGATCAGACCTGTATGCTGAGAGCTATGAGAGGAAGCAGAGAGGAAAAGGAATAATGCATACATTATCCCAGCCTCTGGTGGAGCATCCTGTGCATCTGCAGATTCAGTGAGTTTTGGAAACAGGAGAAAGTGCTTGGGTAGCATTATTTTTTCAGCTGTTTTTTAAGTGGAGGTTTAATATGCACAGCCTGTCTTCAGTACACCTGTATGCAGTAGACTGAAATGGATCTTTTAGGAAAATATATTTATTTTGCATTATCCCTGAATGAGATTTACCATGTGAATGTATTTTAGGTCCTTTAAAGTAGGAAGACAAATACAGGACAGGTACATTTAAAGGAATTCCATATCTGATTTACATTGATCAAAAGTAATGATGATCTTCCTGATAATACAATTTTCTATGTAATAAAAACGTTTATTAATGACAATTTAATTATGCTTTCTTTGAATCCTGGACAGAAATTTTAAAACCTATATGCATTTCACACTCTTCCATATACTACTGTAAGTTATGGACAGCTGGAAAAGATGCAGAGTTTGATTGCTCAACCTTGTCTGTCTCTTCCTGTCTAATTTACCTCCTGATGATAAGGTTATTTAAGGATATTTATGTTTAGTAGAACTGACCCAGAGGTGGAGATGCCTAACACTGGAGTCATATGCTCTTACTAAGATATTCAGTGTTGGTATAACATCAGTCACCCATAAGTAGAGATACTAAAAATTTGAGTTTTCTGCAGCAGAGAGATGCTAACATCAAATTCTAGCTTTCAAAATACTGTGGGGAAAGAAAAACCTTTCAGAGCTTCCCCTTTCCTTGTAGTTATCAGCCCCAAGAACCAGGAATTCTGGAGGAAGAGCTGACACTCCAATCTACAGAGGCTAGAGAAAGTTCAGGAGTGTGTGAAGCTGTGAGTGGCCAATGGTAGAAAAGTTCCAAGCACCCTCAGTGCCAGGACTGGAATAGCAGCAGGACTTGGATGAGGCTGCTACTGGGGCAGCTTTGTCTTTCATTGTTATTGATAGCACAGGACTAAAGGACACTGTCTCTGCTTTCTGTGTTCCAGAGGAGACAGAACAGCACTTGGGCTGATTCCCCATTACCCTGTGTGTCTGTAAAATCAGTGTATTAAACTTGAGGTTCTTGCCAAATTCCAAACACTACTGTTCTTTCCTTTCAATTTTGGTTGGTGAGTAGTTATTCTCATTATCAGCTTTTGCTTAGTGCTGCTGAACATGCTGCTCTGCTGATTGGCTCTCAGGAGCCTGTTCCTGGACAAATTTTTAGGGGAAAAAAATTGGTGCTGGATGAATAGAATTGCACATTTCAGCAGAGCCTGTTGAAAGGGGAAATCCACCTCCTCCCATCCCTTCCTTCATGCTTGCTGGGCTACTTCTGTTTCCTTTTGCCCAGCAGAAAAGTTTTAATTTTTTATTTGCTTGGTTATTTCTACTGGTGTAGAAGGCTTTAAGGTATGTAGAACTGGATCAAAACACCGGGTCATAATGTCAAAATGCTTATCAGGGTCCACCTGGGTAAAAGCTGCTGTGATGTTGGCTCTGCTAGAATGAGTAACTTCTGTCTGTGTCCTTTTAATTTTCCTCTAGGACTTTGGGTTTGGGGGAAGAGTAGTGGTTGGGTTTCCTTTCTGTTTGTTTCTGGGGTTTTGTTTGCTTTGATTTTAATCAGGTCCTTCCTACTCAATTCCCATCCTCTTTGTGGCAGGGTCACACCTGCCAGATGTCACTGCCCTCCTTTTTGAGGAAACTTGGACCAACATTATCTCTGTTTTCCTTCCTACTTCTCTGAAGGTGTATGTACATACATCTCTCCTTCTTCTGGGCCCACTCTCCACTGCTGGGCACAGAACCAGCTCCTCAGTGCTCCTGTCACCTCCAGCGTGGAGCTGCAGGCACAGCCCAGCTCCTGGAAGGGATCAGTCTGGAGAGCTGCCCTGGCACACAACGTGACTGTCAGCAGAATGGGGTCACAAGTCCCCCCTCCTCAGCTTCTGAAGCCCTTTAGCCTTTCTCAGAGGAGAGCAGGAGTAGCACAGCCAGGAGCATTAGTATTGTACTTTCCTTGGGCTAATATATCCTGTTTCTCAGGAGGGATAATTGCAGCAAGCCCAGCCAGAGCCTCGTGCCATGTAATGTGCCCGCAGAGCTGTACCCACAGGGCTCTGGGGCTGCAGAAGGGCTGATTCCCTGGCAGGGCAGTCCTGATGGACCACGGGATCAGGCAAAGCTAAATGTGACTGCCTTGGAGCAGTGACTACTACACTCTTTGGTAGACTTCTTCGAGATACCAAGTCATTTTGTATTGATCTCTACTCAGAAATATCTGATTTGTCCCCCAGAGTGTGTGTACCTATAAAACATATACAGTAAAATATATGGATATATACTTATAACATTAAACTGTAAATATTTGAATTATATATTAAATATTTTAAGTGCAAATAATTAATAAAATTTTAATAATTAAAAAATCAAGAGTAGCTATTTTCTCTCCTTCGCCATTCCTCAGAATGTACTGATTCTCTGCCATTTCCCCCCTCATTTAGTACAGTTTCTATTGTGAAAATGTATTTTGAGACATTTTCATTCTTTCTAATGCACAAGGAAAGACTAATCAGCAACAACAGATGGCATTAGGAATATTGCTTGAATAGGAAGTTTGGGATGAGGCTCAGAACTCCACGTGTGTTTTTGCCTGGGTTGCATCACGTGCCTCTTGATGTACAGCTGCTTTTGTCTGCAGATCCCACTTATATTTAGGCACTTGCAAAGCTAGAAATGATGCATTGAAAACCAAAATGAATATTGATTTAAATATCAAAACCTGATCTTGCTTACCAGAGTATGAAATGTTTACACTGAACTGTACTAACTATGTTACCATAAGAACTGGCAATTGGCCGTTCATTATTAATGTCAACTTTCTTGTATTCTGACTTTACAAAAACCTAACAATTTGAATTACAATTTCATGTACAAGCATCAAGGTCATGAAAATATTTTCTTTTTATTTCTTTTTTTCAGAATAGCATATAAAATGCTCTGCATGTGTACAAGAATGAAAGAAAGAAAATATTTTTTGCTGTAGTTAAAACAGAAAAAACCCACAGGATTTCTTTTTTTGAGAAGACTTGGCACTGCTTGGGAAGACACAGTCATTTGTCTCTTCTTGTTTCCTTAAATTCTTGATATTTTTTAGAGTTTTGAAAATGTTCATTATTAGATGCTCTGTGCAAACCTCATAGTATGTGGCCACCAAATCCCAAATTGTGTGCTCCAGGCTCAGCCTGCCTCAAACCCTGGCAATGCACTTGGATTTATGGATATGTACAATATCTGGGCATGTTGGGCCATTCTTGAAGATGGATCAATCAAGCTGCCCACACTCCAGAACTGCATGAGCTCTGGAGTAATTCATACTTCATTGCATGGCAATTAAAATGGATATATAGAAATACCTCAGCTTTGGACACCAACTGTCAAGTTTGACCAATGCAGCTTGAATTGAAATGAATTTTAAAGGAATAGACATGTCTCAGAGTATGTCATAAACTGGGATGAGTTATTAAAGTTTGTATACCTGATACAGGCAAGTAACTCATCTTTTTACAGCACTGTGAGTTGTTCAGTGTCTTTGTCAGTCAAACCACTGATTTGTAAGACAGGTGCACATGCTGAAATTTTAGGCTCAGCTGTAAGGAAAAGCTGGTATAAGGATATTTATATGAGTTACAAGAATTTTGAGTGCCTGAGGACTAAATTGCTACAAATACAATATGCAATCGAAATTGCTAATACTAAAATAATTGAAAGGTGCTTTGAGCATTTAAGCCCTTACTACTATTTTTGACAGTAATTAAGTTATGCACTTCTGTTCTTAAAGCATTAACTAAGATCAACTCAACTGTTAAATGAGTCTCTTGCTGAAAGCACACATTTTCTTTTACAGTGGTGCTGAAACACTGGATGTCATTTATCTGCTTCTCCACTTATACTGACATCATCACTCCAGTCTCTGGATGTTTTCCAAGCATATATTATATATTCCTGTGAATCAGAAGCTTTATGACAGTGGAATGATTAAGAGGTGAAAGCTGACATTTTAGACAGCATTTGAACTGGTTACAAAGGTATGGCCATCTTATAATGCAGAAAAAATGTCAAAATTCAAATGTTTAAAAATGTTTGATGTTCAGTGAGAATTCTGAGCACTACCAGGAACTTTTTAAATATTTCAGAACGTCATTTTCTGAATGTCCTCATTATCCTCCTATGTTTTTTATAGGTTTGGTTCGTTACTTTATATATGCTTTAAGAAAATATTCTTAAATTTTTCTGAGATATTTCATGAGTTCTTACATATAAATGCATTGTATGAAATATACCTATAATATGCATTTGCACAGTACTATATATATTGTAGTATTTAACTTAGAAGTCATTATGACTCTTCATCAGAAGAGTCTGGAATTAAATGTGGTGTGCTGATGCTTTTATTTTGGTGGGCTTTGTTTCTGTCCAGTCTTTCTGAACATACTAGGAAAAAACAACTTTATTTCAGGAAGAATGACAACATTATTTTTATTTTTACCCATATAACTGTATATATACTCATATACATCCATGAGTACACCACCCTGCATAAACCTGGCTCTGTCACAAGGCCTGTTGTCATTATGATTCCTGAGGAAAGTAATTCCAGAAATCACCTCCATAAGTATTCTTTCATGTATTATTTTCTTTATATATTCATCTTCTAATCACTTGCAATTTTCTTGTTAACACTTATATGCCTAATTCTACATGCATTTATTTCACATACATATTACACATCAAACTGACATTGGAACTTTATATTGTAACACTATTTATTTGTTTTACTATTTTTCCTTGCGTAATAGATGGCTTATTCACCGAAATAAACTTTATCAGGCAAATACTAGAATTAAACAATACCAGTTCATCATTTTTCTGTAAGCACTAAGCAATATAGCTCCACTTTTCTAAGTAATATTTTCTGTAGATCTACATACCAGCAACAAACATTTATCTCAGACCAGCTCCAAAAATTTCCAGCTGCTTCTCTAAGCCCAGCAAAACCTGAGCAAGTTCAACAAAGGGCAGCTGCAATACAGAACACTTGAAAGATAGTTTGAGAGATGTTTGAAAGATATTCCCTTCTTGCTGCTCCAAATGGGTGGCTGTAATGAAATACCTTGACCTTTAATTCAGAGTGTGCCTGCTTGTGTTGGTATGAAATGACTCGATACTTAAAAAAAATAATTAAAAAAGCTGGAATTAAGGCAGAAAATTTAAAAATAAAACTTTTCTGCAGCTATTTTGTGTGTTGCAAGTATAGCTGAAAATACTAACTGTACTTTTCCTCATTTTCAAAGAAAATATGAACATGTTAATGTTTGTCAATGTCCTTAAATTCTTAATTTCATGCAGATCCCAAATGGAGCCAAAGATGGGTTTCAGTCTGGCACGATCAGAGCTTATTAAGCCTGTTGACTGACCTCCAAGTGTCACACTTGCACCTCACTGCAGTTTTGAGAGCAATGTTTGAAAAAATTATTTCTGAATTTGAAAAACTTGTTCTTGACCTCATTTCCCAAAGTTACAAATGAAGACATTTTGGAGCTCCTAATTGCCTTACCCGTGGGATTGTCACTCTCCCCTTGGTGTGCTCTGATGGAAGGGTGGAAGGCCAGGGCGTGGGAAGATCTGCAGTGATGTTTCATGGAGCTGAACTGGCTTCCTCTGATAAAGGTTTGGCCTTTTTTTACCCCAGTTTACAGTCAGGCCAGGAGCAGGGCTGGGTTGTGCTGCCAGCTATTACACCATGGTACAGTCTTTGTTACAGCCTTTCTTTTACTTGTCTGACAGGAGTGATTTTCACCACATCTTCTGTTTTCTGGAGAGAGCACATGGACACAAACATACTGATTTGGCTAATGTATTTTTTTCCCCTACTTTTTTTTCCTCCCATCAGTTTTTCACTGAATGATATAAAGTGGAAATGATAGAGAAAAAAAAGGAAAAGTAGAGATCCAAGGAAAACTTGGAAAGAGCTGTGCAGGATAAAAATAAAACCTTCAGGTTTACTCCTTTATTAACATTTTAGATTCAGGTCCCACTGTCTCAGTAAAGAGGGTCTTGGTAATTAGTGTATCCAGCTAGGAATGGTAGAATCATAGGCTATTTTGGCTTGGGTTGAAAGGGACCTTGGAGCTCATCCAGTGCCACCCCCTCGATGGGCAGGGACACCTCCCGCTATCCCAGGTTGCTCCAAGCCCTGTCCAACTGGGCCTTGGACACTTCCAGGGATGGGGCAGCCACAGCTTCTCTGGGCAGCCTGTGCCAGGGCCTGCCCACCCTCATAGGGAAGAATTTCTCCCTAATACCCAATGTAAACCTACGTTTCGTCAGTGTGAAGCCATTCACCCTTGTCCTGTCACTACATGCCTGTGTGAATAGTCTCTCCCCATCTTTTTTGTTGGCTCCTTCAGGTCCTGGAAGGCCACAGTGAGGTCACCCCAAAGCTTATCTTCTCCAGGCTGGACAATCCCAGCTCTCCCAGCCTTTCCTCCCAGCAGAGCTGCTCCATCCTCTGACCATCCTGATGCCTCTTCTGGACTCACTGCAGCAGCTCCACATCCTTCTGCTGTTGTTCCCCAGGGCTGGAGCAGCTCTGCAGGTGAGGTCTCGCCTGAGGGGGCAGAGGGACAGAAATCCCCCTGCCCTGCTGCCCACATGTGGGATCAGCCCAGGATTCAGGGCTTCTGTGCTGGGGCATGTCCAGCCTCTCCCACACCAGCACCCCAAGTCCTTCTCCCAGGTCTGCTCCATCTAAAATAGGCCAATTTAACATGTTCTTGCCAAAGAAAGTATCGTGCAGTTCTCTTCCTTCTCTGTTCTTCTGCCTTAGGAATTCTGTTTTATTGTCCTGGCTCTCTGTGGGATTGTTCAGATGACAACAGCTCTGGTACACACAGGCACTCTCTAAGTGGTGATGGGTGTTTTTCAAAAGAGCTTACATCTTAGCTGTATTTTGCCATCTCATTCTCTGAGGCACATTATCTCTTAAAAGCACATAATACATCTGCCCGAATGCAGGTTCTTTACAAGAGCTTTATTTTAATTGTTGTTTCGTTCTCAGTTGGCCAAGCACGGCACTGCCTAAGAAAATCAGCACTTCACAAGTGCAGCTGCACTGACCAGGGGTGTCATTCTTGAAAGTGCTGCTCACTTCAATGGGGAGTTTCTGCTCAAGAGCAAAAATCCTGAGGCATCAAAAAAAACACCTCCAACAAACCAACGAAAAACAAGAGGAAAAACCTTTACTTTTAATTACCTTGAAAACAGGCTTCTCAGAGCTTCAGTTTTCCCAACAGTCTGCCCATGAAGCAGTTGACAAGTATAGCACAGACAAGGCAGGTCCTGTGCCTGAAACAATTCCAGGCAGAGCAGAGCAAAGGGCTGGTGCAAACACGGGGAGTGTGTCACAGCAGCATTCCCCTGAATCCACACCAAAGCCACTCGCAGCTACAACAATAATATAGAGATTTTTGACAAGGAAGGCATTTTTGATGGAGGTGGCAGTATCATATAGCTCTGCTGCTCTTTTATCAGCATAGCAATGGAGCTGTCTTCTGTCAAGAGAAAAGGGAAAAACGCCAAGGGAAATAAAATCAACCAGGCAAAATTTTACATTCAGACTGATGAGCTGTATGCCCTTGTTGGGAAAATTTAAGGCACTACAAGCTCAAAAGCCTTTTTGCCAATATAGTTTTAAGTGATAATGCAAAGGCTTTTGTGAGATTGCTCCCAATTTACTTTAATAAAACCAGTTCCAGCGTGAGTTTAAGAAGTGTTTGTGCTGTGAGTTCCGTAGCAATGCTTTAGAGACACCTTCTTAGGGTTTTGGTGGCAGGAATCTCATAGCTATGGCTCTGTGGTTTGCTTGGCTTTTGGAGGTTTGGAACAGAGATTTGACAGAGAATGTGAGGGAAGGGATACTTAAGATGTTAATCCTGGGGGAACCTCTGGTTACAGGCACTTTAGGAAGAGAGATCTGGGAAAAGTTCAGATGTGGATTCGTGTCTAATCTTTCAAACTTTTCCATCTTATTAAATGAATCTAAAATGTAATTAAGTCTTCATATCTGTGAATCAGATGCTTTCCCTGGACATTTCAAAGCCATACTATAAATACGAATTTTATGCAAACATTTTCTCCATTCACTGATGTGCTGGGAATGGAAAAATTTTCGTTGAAATAAACAGGACTAGGTTGAACTTGCCCTATCCCCGTTCCCAGCCATCTGGATTAATTTCTCTCATCCGATAATGAGTCCCCATCATCATTTATTCTTCTAGGAGATTTTTGGACCTGTTCTCAACCCTGCAATCTCTGATATTGCCTGAAGAGTTTACAAAGATAGCCTGGAAGGTATCTGCAGAGGCATGCTCATTACTTTAATGAGTTTCTGACCACTGGTCCAGGCTATCAGCCCTATATTTAATTAAAGTAGCACAAGCTGTGTATCCACCAAATGTCTAGGCAAAGGTCAACAATCTGTTCCGGACTTCAGCACTCTTGTAATTGTTGTTAGGACTGCAAGGAGGCTCTAAAAGCAGACAGAAACCCAGCTCAGCTCAGGGCTTTTACAGATGCCATGGTCCTGTTCCTTTTCCTCTGTTGACCTTGAACTGGCTCAGACAGGCAACTGCCTCCTCCCATCATTTTTTGGGGAGATATTTATCCGTTCAGCTCTCTGAACCAGTTACTGACCCATCCATATACATTTCAGTGGCAATACAGGCACAGGGATGGGGTTTTATGAATAAGGGTGAAGGAAAAGGAAAAACAATCTCTGATTATTTTAAGCTTCTGTAGAGCAGAACCTTTCCAGCCTCCACTTGAACATGTGTAAGTAAAATTTAGAGTTTTTAAAAATCTTGATGAGGATGTTTTGTTATCTCTTATTTCCTCAGGTTTTCCTCATATTATCTCCTGAGGCAAATTCATCAGAGGGGGACCAGATACCCAACCCAGACTGACCCCAGGTAAATGGATTGAAAGTAAGTAGGCCTTCTTAAATATTCAGATTATTTTCTTCCTCATCAGCAAACAAGAACCACTTTGGCAGTAGGAGGATGAGGAAGAAGTGTTACCTAGACTATAGAAGCTATCTGGGGAACTGGATTCCTTTTAAAGCACTATTTTCAAAATTTAAAATTAATTGGGTAGGTGTTGAATGATCAAGACCATTTTACAAAAAGCTATAGTTCTGTCCTGATATCTGAGGCTGCAGAAGAGACATAATTAACATCTGCCAGCATAAAGGCAGGCATGGATTTTATTACAAGCATTACTTTCTGAAGACTTGAATGACTTTGACCTCGAAATGTTAATCTTGCTGAACTCCAGAGCAAATATCAAATGTCAGGAAATTCCAAATAGATGTGTGGACTTTGAGTACTTAAATTAGTCTACCTTTAAACAGAAAGGGGTTTACAACTTATTAGCAGAGCTGTCCCTCAACTCTAATATGGACAGAAATGGTTATTCAAGGTCCTGAGGTGGGTTGAGGGAAAGAGAAGAGCAGAACAGAGTAATAACCTTCCATATTGATGTGTGAACTGCTGGCCCAGCTGCCCTGGGCAGAACAGGAGCAGTTACCTTTGTTTGAAATGATGCATCTTCCCAGAACATTCTGGCACCTCTAATCAGTGCCACCTCTCCCCCTGTTCACCCCTTTGTCTTCTCAGGAGAGGTGCAAAGGTGCTTTCCCCCAGCTGTGTCCACAGCTGCCAGCAGGTTTTACAGGGGAAACCTCAACAAAAAGATTTAATAGGAGACAACTAGCCTTGATTTTTTTTAAATCAAGTTGTTTGAGGTGAACACCAGCACAAGTCTCTGCGCCATCATCTCTGGCATCTGGATTTCATTTGTTTTTTCAATGTCTACATTTCTAATGACTGGTGGGATCCAGCTGCCTACTAGGTTTGCTTTTTCTTAAAGGAAGTACCTACTCTTTGTAGTATTTAGTTTAATATGCACAGGACAAATGAAAACCTACTCATCAATAAAAGCATTTGAGGTTGGATTATGTCTTCAAAAAGGATATGAATTCCCTTTTCCTTACACTTTTTCTTGGTGGGTGAAAGCAGACAACATTTTCCCTAAAGATTGAAATCTGTGTTTGTGCACAAAGACAGAACTGGAATTTTACCTGCTTATGGTAATTGATAATAACTGTTCAGGGATGCACTTTAAACAGGCAACATAACTAGATATTTCCCTAATGCTGAAATATTATTCCACAAATCTGTTTCTAATGTGTTTGGGATCTTGTCATGCTCTTCACTCTAAAGCTTTTCCTGTTTCCCTGCTGCTGCTTGCCCCCTGCTGTTTTTGCTGTTGTTCTCGGAAAGAAAATTTTAGCAACCACATTTCCTTGATTTTAGACATAGATGGTGATACATATATATATATACATATATGCACACACGTATGGAGGCACACTTGCCACATAGGGTAGACATGAATAATTCCATATATAAGCTTCTTTTCATTCGACAAAGTATACTGTGAAAAATGTATGCCAAATCATTGATACTTCATTGGAAATTCAATAAGATTTTCCTGTACTTTATGTGACAAGGAACCACAGAACAACTCGACCAGGCTACATGGATTAGTACAAAAGTGTTGGATGGAAATCTGGTGAAGGTTCACCTTAAAAAAATGGAAATCATTTACAACAAAGCAGGAATGCTTTTCCCTATAGTATCATTTTTTAAGAGAAGTGAAGACTTTACTGTGCTCAAAAAAAAAAAGAAAACAAACCTGCACAGGTATAATCCTGTGACTAGTGGCATTCCCACTAGGAAAGTTTGCTGTTGGTAAAGGAAAAGCAAAAGATGTTTTTGCTATTGTTTTGTATTGATTTGGCAGCAAAGTAAACTCCTTTAGTAAACCTATTAGCAATGCCAGAGTGATCTTTTTCTCTGGAGCACTTGCAAAAATTTGCAGTCAGTTGTGCAGTTCCAGTTTGTGATTCCAGCCTACAAATCTTTGCTGTAGCATTATGGGCTCTGTCCTTCTCAGGTCATAAAAATAGGATAAACAAGTTCGTCCATTGCCTGTAACTCCCAAGATATTTTAAATTTTGGAGAGAAAAAGATCATTCTGAGAGGCTTTCTTTAGCCTTTTCCTTTCTGTAAGGAGCTCTTATGCCGTGCTATGTGAGCATTATCTCTTGAATAATGCTGATCAGTTCACTAATAGCACATCAGGCATCTTTGTTCTGAGAAAACCCAATATGTATCTATTTCAAAAGCAGCTTTTGGAGATGGGTGATTGTAAAAGCAGTCCTGCTCTGTGCAGTTGTATCCAGCTTCAGTGCAGGATTCCCACTGCTCCTCCGTGCTGGCACTTGAATTCCTGCGGAGTGCCCTGGGAGCTCCCCTGACAGGAGTCCACTGTGGACAGACATGGAAAAGGGATGTAGAGTTCTTTGCCAATATCTTCGTGGTTTATGAAATTATGATGTATGATTAGAATAAGAATTTAGGAATAATTATTTGTCAGATAAGATTAATTATGCACTTTTGGGGCCATGTGAGCTTTCTGCTGATTTGTTCTTATTTTCTTCATGACAGATGTATGCAACTTTCTTTTAAAAACACACCTACTGGATGACATGGATTGTTCCTGGAGAAGTGGCCAAAGCACACAGCTGTGCTTACAGGGTGCCAGGGGACTGTTCCCTGTGAGTCTGTGGGTAAGGAAGGGGTGCCATGAGGGAAAGTGGGGTGGAAGGAGCAAGTAGAGAACCATGTACTCAGTGGCATGAAATATAACGTGTATTTGCTAAATGAGATGGGTTGAGTGGGTAGACAGCAATTTCTGTTCTTTCTCTTAAGGTTTCTATTCTATTATACTCACACACTGTGCACTCCCAGCAGTCAAGGGCCCTGTCCCTCTGCTCAGGTTAGACAGGTTTCCCTGGCATGGGGGACTGGGGAGTGACCCCCTGACAGTTCATACCTCGGTGCTCACTGCTGGTCTGACCTCTACATCAGGAGTCCACTTCCAGCTCATATTTCTGCATGTTGTAAGGTGTCTACATGTGGAGATAGGTAATTCCATCTTCTTTTGAAATATTTGGCAAGCATTTTGTTGGAAAGTTTGGAATTGGTGTAATTTGAATTGAATATTGACTCTGGATCCCAGAGCTTAGGATAAGGCTAACTTTAAACTTAGGGATAGCAGATGTGTTCCTTTACAGTTATTTTCCACCACCTAAAAGAATAGTGTGGTCAGGTAACATATATTCTGGTTTTCTGTTTTGATATTTCTTGTTAGCATTGTATCTAGTCTGGGAGATGAGCTTTCTAAGCAAAGTCTTCCCATCAACTCCTTTGAGAATTTATATTTTTTTTACTCTTAGCACGATTTTGTCTTTCATGGAAGATGAAATTCTTTGAACAATCACATGTGTTAAAGGAGTGAGAATGAGAAGACAGTTACTGGTATGATACACAAAAAATGCATTAGGGTTTGGATATAAACCTGCAGGAAGGAGGTGACTCATCCTTTAGTCACCTTGTTGTGAACTTATGCCAGGATTCAATATTGCAAAGTATTGCACACAAGTTCAGCTGATGTCTGGAGACACTCAGTGGGAGCAGCAACTTTGAATTCTGGATTTCCTGTCATTGAAGGGTTTTAGTCTGACCACTTATGTTATTTTAATGGAGACATTTCTATCTAATTTCCTTTGTTTCTTTTCAAACCATTAAAAAAAAAACAAAGAGAAAGGGGGTCATATTAATAATGTATTATGCCTGAGACTTCTTCAAACATGATCAATGTTAATGGGATCATTGAGACTCCTCTCTAGAGATCAGAATTACTCTTCAGATCATGTTTTCCCTGAACAGTAAGTACGAGGCACAGTACACTATGGTTTGCTGGTGTTATCAGTGTCAATGGTGTTTTAACAGCCAGATCATTGACATTAGAGATTGTCCAGTCTAATATAAACCTTTTTTTTCCCCTTTTCTTATGAAATTTTAAAAAGTTCCTTTATTTTTTTCCTACATATCATTGTATGCACCTGTGGAATATTTACCTTGAATTGAAAGGAAAAAAGAAAGTTAAAAATAATTCTGGTTGTCAGTTTTACAACACTGTGCAACGTTAATTAGCAAACTTCACAAAATGTAAGAAAACATCATACAAGACATAGAAGCTATTTCTGATCTCTTTCAACAAGCCACACTAATCACAACTTTTACAAGATAGGGATGTGTCCCTCCTGAATGGCTACAATACAATTAGATTTTGAGAAGTCACATTGTAAGTCAACAGGAACAGCAAGAGGTGTTTTGAATGCTCAGTTTAAAACACGAAGTTCAGAACAGTTGCCTTTTTTTATGGTTTCAGTGCAATATCTTTGTGTCTCTTCCTTGGCATTGTTAAAGAGGTTTTCAACCTCCTTGCCTTCATTTTTTAAATTGGGAAGTATAACATGAGTAACTGCACATGTAATAATCAGCTTTGAATTAAGAATGAAGTAGAAATATCATTTAATCATCCAAGGTGTCTTTCCCAGGAATAGCCATCAATTATCCTTACGTGGCTCATACATCACTTGGCCAGTGAAACCTGCCCTGGCTTATGGAGGATTGTCTTTAAGTGTACCTGAGCCTCTTCTGAAACACCAGGGCATTTGTAATCGTGGCCAAAAACCACCTTGTAAAGAATGAAAAAGGAAGCAGGTGAAAGTACCCACATCACAGGGGTAAAGAGCTGGAAAGCACTTTCTGCCAGGGAGCAAAACAGGCCATTGTGTTGTGATTTGTTGAATTTTGAGCAGCATTTCCTCCAGGTGACAGAACCCTGCCAGCAGCCTTCAGAAAGACTCCCTGCAGGGCTGAGCAAGCCCAGAGCTGTGCCTGGGGCATTTGTGTGTCCGACAGCTCTGCAGAGGACTCCAGGCTCCCACATACCCACCCCATCACTGCCTTCCTCCTGCTTACCATCCACTGGGGCTATCAAATATTTTTATGGCCAAATGTCTTTATGATATAGAAAAGCCCTGAAAGTTTATATTCATCTCTTTCAGCGTTGCAGTGGTTTAGAGGTTTTTGAAGTTGAGCCTTATTTCATGCCCGTCTCTTTTAATGAGGGCAGTTTTTTCCAGGGCTGGGCTGGTTCAGCAGCTGAGACAGCACAGCTGAGCAGCACCGAGCAGCTTCCATCTGAAATGAGGCTGTTGACAAAAGTTTAAGGGAATTGAAATGAAGTCTGAAATATCCTTCCTGCTTTCACCAGGATGTTTGCAAGCCCTAGGGTGCTACAGACTGTGAAAGATTAGTAATTAAAGGCTCACCTTCTGTATACTAATGAAAGGCTCAGAACTACAGCTTTTAACATTGAAGGGATTGCTCCATCCTGCAGTTTTTACTTTGAGGTTTTTAGAAAGACTAACTGTGTCAGAGGACATGTCGAGCAAGTTTCACTGAGAATGTGACAGTATTGTTTAAGCAATTAGTCAGGGTTTAAATGTGTGCTGTGCAAAGTTCATCCAATGTGGTTCCCACCTCCCACAGCTGTGCTGGCACCACTGGGTGGTCCTGGGCACCTCTGCTCCTGCCAGTCTGGAGGGGTGATCCTGAGCATGGCCATTGCTGCCTTTTCTGTCTATAAATGGCATGTCCCACCTCTCAGGACATAGAACTGGGAGAGGATTGAACAACATTTCTTTAAACATGAACTGGTGCAATCCCTCTGTGTTCCCATGGAGTGGCTGCACAGCCTTCCCTCACTGAATATTTTGCTTTGTCTGCAGGATTTGATAACAGTCAAAGAAAGTATCATATAGCACCTTCCTGTCACATATATCAATGCTTTGAATTTGACAAAACCCTCTTCTGTTTTGCTTTGGTTGTTTTTATACAAAGAAAAAATAGATAACTCACGTAAAAAGAATTCGACCAGGTGTCAGTCAGCTTCATCTGTTTTATAATCTTGACATATTTGTTATGGACTGTTTTGAATTTTCTAGTCTTATTTTTTTTTTACTTATAATAGACCAAAATATAATGTTTCAACAGGAAAAAATAAGTCTGGATATATGCAATATCCAATCCACCCCCAATATCAAAAGTGTTCTCCCTTACCAGTTACAGATATTAACAAATGTCAAAAATAAATTGATAGCACAGTATTCTAGATTCTGTTCTCAGACATTGGTACCAGGACTGCCATTTCAAGAGGCATAGTTTCTGATGTGCAGATTAAAATAAAATTGCCGTAGAAGGGACTATTTTGATTATAACACACCTTTCTCCTTGTGCAGGGGAATGTTACTATCTCAGGTGTTATGGTGTCTTTTCTCTGGATTTTCTCCCAATGCAAAAATTGAATTTGTTCTAAAAGCAGTAAGATTGCTGCCCTATAGAAAAATCTTTTTCATAGGCAGCTGCATTTTATTACATTCTTGTATGTCTCTGGGTCGAGACTGAATCCATCCAAATATGGGAAAAAATTGTTTTCCCTTAAGAGCCAATAAACTGGAAGGTGTTGTGAACTCACCTCATTTATTTGCTGGCTGCAATAAATCGTTGGGCACATGATAGGAAATAATTTATTCTAACTAAATAGATGAAGCAAGTTGCTTCTTCCTAACAATAAACAAATGTGAAAATCCTAAGTCCTTCAGTCCTGCTGCTGGATGCAGGGGAGAGGAATGCCACCCCTGGCTCAGGATGAATTACAGGACTTGCCTGTATCCCAGATTTAACAGCTGCTTGAAAGATACATCAAACAATTCACACTATGCGTGGGAGAAGCAGCAATTCATCTGAAGGTGGCAAATCTGAGACGTGACAGGGATTAGAAAGGAAAGGCTAAGTGCAGAACCACATTTTTATTCTCCTGCCTTTCCACACAGGTCATGAGAGGCAGTCCAGTCATTCCCTCAGTACACCTCCAAGTTAAATATATGCACAACCACTTTCAAAGCCACTCTTTCTCCCTTTTAATTTTATGTCAATCAGCAGTCACTGAGATAGTCTAAATCCTTCCAATACCAAGGGTTCATCTAAATTAAAATGCACTGTGTATTGTCTAGTGTGAGTGTGTCAGACTCTCATGGTATGGATAATATCATAAATAACAAGGTGTGTTTCTGGAGCAGCTGCCTTCCCTAGCACCAATCTCTGCAGCACTGACTTCAGAAAGTACAGGTCCAAATCCTTTTTCATTTGTATTAATAAAAAAGGGGGAAGGGAGAGAATATGACTGTGCAAGTTAATGGAGTTAATTACATTCATATCATCAGATGCAGAGGAGTGAAAAGGACAATTTGTGTAAGCAGAGAATTAGCTCTGGTATTTTTCTGAGCAGCATCAGCAGTTTGAAGATAAAGGAGCAAATAAGTCCAGACTACTGAACTCTCACTTTCCAGACAGAGCACGTGGAATGTGGCAGGCTGGTGGGCACAGCAAAGAGCCAGGAAGAGGACTCAAATGTACCCAAGCTATAGGGTATCTCCCAGTGCCAAGGGAGGGAAGGTCTTCAGTGATCCTATTCATGTGGTTATCCTAGCAGGAACTTCTAAATACCTCATTAAATTTCAAGCATGAAACTCCGTATGGCACTTTTCAGGATCTAAGGGGTCTACAAGAAGTCTGGAGAGGGACATTTGTAGAGGCATGTAGTGACAGGACAAGGGGCAATGGCTTTAAAGTGACAGAGGGTAGATTCAGATGAGATATTAGGGAGAAATCCTTCCCTGGGAGGGTGGGCAGGCCCTGGCACAGGTTGCCCAGAGAAGCTGTGGCTGCCCCATCCTTGGAAGTGTCCAAGGCCAGGTTGGACAGGGCTTGGAGCAACCTGGGATAGTGGAAGGTGTCCCTGCCCATGGCAGGAGAGTTGGAACTGGATGATCTTTAAGGTCCCTTCCAACCTAAACCATTCTAGGAGTTTATGATTTTTGTCCTCTCCTTCTTACAGTCACAATATAACTATTTCAGTTAGCAATTCAAGGCTTGAGAGAATCAACAAAACTGTGACAAGCTTTTTCTCCTGAATCAAAGCCAGGAAATTCTAGAAGCTAAGTACGAAATGGTTTTTTTCCTGTGAGACTAAAAGGTTGCTTTTAGGGCTAAAGGAGCATTTCCCTTGTGCCCAAGACAGACAGAACCATCTTAGCCCTGGTTTTAACCTTTTAGCCTTCTTTTGAAAGAGACCTGTAGATCAAAATTTAAGAAGGGAATAATTGCTCTCACTGAAGGCAATCATATGAGAGTTGTAAAAGGATTTTCCTAACACTATAAATTACATCAGATTTTATTACCTCAGAACACAGTCCATGAAGAACTTTTCAGGAAGAATCAAAATTAATTTATAAAGTCTGTAATGAGAATGTTGAGGATTAAATCAGTGCTTGAGGTCCTCTATGATTGCAATATCCTTCTCTTATATTTTGCATAAGATTCAAATGAGTCTTTTCTTTCCTTAAGTATGTCTGTTGAAAAGAACTAATATATTAATTCTGTCTTCTCTGATGTTTTCCTCTTCATATTCCTGGAAAATTAGAGGCCTTGATAATTGTATTCTTTCTCTTTAGGAAGTTTAAAGACTGACTATAAGCTGCAAATAAACAAAATAGTATGAGTTTATGTATCATCTATTTAATATTTTAAAAGATCTAGTTTGTATAGAGAATCTGCTACTTAGAAACCGAACAGGAAGAACATGGAACAAGAGGCAGGGAGTGGCTTGATGCTTTCTAGGTTATTGCTGACTTTAAGCACAATGTCCTGCCTGTCTTCACCTCCAGTTTCACTGTGGTGGTGATGCAATTTTTGCTGAAATCACACTCCAGCCACCTTCTGTAGCTGTGGGACCCCAGGATTGCCTTGTGATATGGAAGGAAGTGCTCAAGGGATGTTGGATGAGACCTGAGCAACCTGGTCTGCTGGAAGGTGTCCCTGCCCATGGCAAGAGGGTGGAACGAGATGAGTTTAAGGTCTTTTTTCTATGATTCTGTGATATGCTAAATAATAGTAATATGTCATGTCAAACTGAATGGACTACATGTCACCCTTCAGAGGTGACAGGGATGTCACTCACTACAGAGAGCCCAGACTGGGTGCTCTGTCCTCACAGTTAAGTCAGCCCCTTCACAAATAGGCAATGCACACCCTCCTCACTCCTCTCAGCCTGAGTTAAACTGACCTAAGCTGGTTTTGAGCTGAAGAATTTACTGAACTGTCAATCCAAAGTCATTAACCTGGATCTACAATAGTGAGATTTTATGGTTAGGGAATGTTATTCATTTCAGGGGTACCACTCCATGCTTCAGTCCACACTGTCTGATGCTCAGACACCAAAAGATACTTGGCTATTCTATTTTAGCTGGGTGTTTAACACCTTTCAAGCACATCAGTGAGTTTGATTCCCAGGGCTGTGTGATCAGCACCTTTGAACAGTGCACAATGCCTTCTATTTCTGATGTAAAAAGTGTTAGAATAGGAGTAAATTGCTCTTGCTGGTTTTGCATATGGTTCATTATTTCGGAGCTTCCCTCCCTTTTATTTCTCCTTGCAGCCAAAACCTTTCCAAAGGGATGAAACGAATGGTGAGTGGCATCTTGTGGTGCTCAGCTTTACCACATGAATGACTCAGGCACTGGGAATGTTAGTGCCCTGACAGCTGGCAGTCTCCCACCTCAAAGGCTCTGCCATTCCCTGTAATAGGCTGAGCAGCCTCAGCTCCCTTTGTCTGGGCTTTTGCCTGAACTGTTAAATCTGCCACTTTCAGTTGGCACTTGGTGCTGCTGCTGCTGCCTCTGGGCCAGCCATGCACGAGTGGTTTGGATAAACTACACTTTATAAACTGGAGTTGTAGTCCTGCAAGGTTGAAACAGATGAGTGCAGCTCTGTCTAGGTGTTCTTGTCCGCTCTTTTTAAAAATATCCACTGTGTATGCACAAATAAAATAGGGCAGGAGGAACTATGCTAAATAAAATGGGTTTGCATTGCTGCTTCCATTTCCATTTTAATTCCATATAAAATAACGCTGTCTTAAGGAACTTTACAAACCTGTTGTCAGTGGTAAATTCCCATAATTCAGCAAAACATTTTGCTAAGTACAGGCTATTTCTGCCAGTGTCATTTAGACAGAACTGTAGTGCTTTCATCTAAATGTTACAGGTATTTTTAATTCTAACTGTGAGTGTCAATGGTTGTAGGCTTTTCAGAGGCAGAATGACCAGGCTGAGAAGGTGTTCTTTGCACAATCACATCAGTCTCAGGCACCTCCTGCTCCACCATCGTGTCACTGCCAAGGAATTTAGAGGAAGGGCAAACACATCCTGGGTTATAGAAACATGTAATATGGATCTGATACAGTACTGAAATATTTCTAATGTATTTTATTTGGGATTTTTACCAATCTCCTTTTTGTTAACAGGTTGGTGAAGTTTTATTGCTGCCATAAGTCTGTGCTGTTTTCCATGTTTTTGCATATACTTTGTATTTGTTTGTGGTTTACAGCAGAGTTCAGCCTAACTTTGGTGATGAGCACAGCTTACACTCAGAACTAAAACGGGTCAAAAATGCTGCATTAGAAGTGCAAACGCTTTGCTTTATATTTGTTATGCAGTGAGATTTTTTTTTTAATTGCCTGTGGGGTATTTTTGGATGGAATGTTTTCCACAGCATTGTTCTTGTAAGCCAAGCAGCAAATCCAACTGTAGTTTTTAACACAACCAAGCCATCATAGAGCGTCCATGTACACTGGAAGGAGATGAATAGAGTCTTGAAAATGCTATATTCTCCATCCAGTGCATCTAAGGGAGTACTTATATTTAAATTTTGTTTCATCCTCTTAGTCATTACCAACTGGTAAACAAAAGCAGATGTCAGGCTCGCTTTAGAAAAAATGGTGAGCTTGCAGTTAGATATTGAAGTAAACTACTTCTGAGAGCAGGAGTTTGATGTACTTCTGTCCTTTTCTTACAAATGAATATTTCTTTTTTGTTGGAAATGCCTTTAGTGCCCTTAGCTGTTCATAGAAGAAGGTGGTCAAAAAGGAAAAAGTTGGAAATATCAAAGCCATGAGGATGAAAAACTTTGAGAATGTCTGGTTAGTTGAGGGTATTTGTTTATTAAGAAGTGAAGAGAAAAGAACATCTGGCCATTAAAATAAGATGAGCAAGCTATGGAATAAATTTATATAAATAAGCCTAGCTTAAAAAGCAGAACAGTTGTGTGCTTTGCTACTAAACAGATTTTGTGGCAGTACTGCAAACTTGCCAAGATATTAAGTAAATGAAAGCCAGCAATCAAGTCTTTAAGTACATACCTTAATGTCATAAGAGTATTATGGGCTTACAGAGGAAGAAAGCTTGTAAAAGTACTGACCTTCATCTATATTGTGAAAGACATTCAGGTTACTTATAATATGGCTTTTTACAATATCAAAAGACACGAGCTCAGAACAAAAGAATTGTGTGAATGCAAATTTTGTAGCAGAAGTTTGTAATATAAGTTGTCGTTATCCATGAAGTCATAAGAGATGGCACTTTGTAGTCTTCTACCAGGAGGCATGAAGAATTCTCAAGTACAAAAAGTGTTCTGTTAAGAGCACAGTCAGTGGGACAGGGGTCATATTTGCAATGGAAATAGCTTTTCTTCCATTGATATAGAGGGAAAGTGCCAGTTTAATGGTATTTAGCAAAAAAAAAAAAACAAGAAAACATTTTCATGGATAGTTCTTCTAATTCTTCTCAGGTCCCAACTAAACAGACCTGCCAATATTTAGTTCACATCTACCTTATCCACCTGTTTTGATCCCTATCCCCTTCTGCTAATTGGCTACACCTCCTGTGTGTTACTGTGTTGCTGAGCTCCCCTTGGAGTGAGACTTCCCTCAGATGCAAACCTCAGATGGATTTTGGAGAATAGTTTACCTGAGCCTCATTTGGCTGCCTCTCTCCTGCAGGATCCCTCAGTGCTAGACCAGCAAGCTGTGCTCCTGCAACCCCCTCACCTGCCCTGAGCCTCTCCCCTCAGCATCCTTCAGTGAAAGGCCATCAGGGCAGATTGTGACCCAGCCCTTATTTTGAGCTGGGAAAAACCTCACATCACAATAAAAATATGTCTTAAAGGCTCATGGGTGATGCAGTGCCCGAGGAATACTGGGCCAGAGCTGTGCAGTGTGGATGTGACCAGTCTGTACAGAATACTCAGTAGGACACTGCCCTCGAATGCTCTCAGACACTGCCTGGTGTCCCATGTGTCCCTCCATGGGGTGAATATCCACAACCAGAGTCACTGAAATTCAGTGGCATCATCATGGCCCTTAACACAGCCATGGTGGCTGCTGAGAAAACAGTCACAGAGGCTGATTTACCTTGTTATCTGATGGGATTATGTCCTCTAAGGGGGTAGAGGGAACTCTTTAGCAGTGGCAAGATCTATCTCTTTACAGTAAGGAAGGCAGTTGTGGTTCCTGCCATGGGGCTGCAGAGATTTGGATATTTAATGTACCTGCCAGTTGTAATGACTCCACCTCTCAGTGGCACTGCACTTCCTGCTCAGGTGCTTTTCTTTGGACTAAAGAATTATGATATATGGAAAACAGAAAGGTATTTGAAACAACTACAATTTGAAGAAAATAGCATTTTTTTCATTAAGGAAACAATTGCCTTAACACAACTGATTCAGTGATGAAAACCTGAAACTTTGACTATTCCATACTTGCATCCCAATTCATTTTATGGGTTTGGTAAATGACCAACAACTAAAGAGAAAAATCTGGAACAATCTGGAGCTAATAAATATTGAAATTAATGTCTGCTTGACACTCTGGGAGAGTACAGACAGAAGTGGGTAGTACAATTTTCTTAGTAACTGAGAGCAATGAAGGATGCTTTCTATTAGGTCAAACTGTTTAAATAGTAAAATTAATAACATGTATTTTAGAGTAAAGTGGGAATCCTGCTCATCTTACTTACCTCACTGGATCTACTTCTATGAGTAGGATGAGTCAGCAGCAATGACTGTGATTTTTGAGCAGTTGAGTGGAATTAGAAATATGTTAATTCATAGAAAACTAATAACATTCAGCTTTCTTGTTCTACTGTGTTCCTTAATGCAAATTTGTCTATCAAAGAGAAGGATGCAGTGTAATTAAAAAGTGATTAAGAAAGCAAACAAAAACTTGTGTTATGAAATTGCATCACCATCCTACCAAACATTTAAATTAGTCCTTGAAGGCTCCTCTCAACTGAAGCCATTCTCAAATTTTAAGTATATGTGCTAAGAATACAGAACTGAAAAATCAGTGGGTTCTTTCAAACTATCAAGTCTTGAGTCTTTCTGAATTAGATGTATCCCCTGTTAACTTGTGTGGTAAACTTTTCTATATGGTGTTGTTTCCTGAAAAATTGTATTCTATCAAATTATCATTAAAGGGACAGTTATTCTGGTGGTTCTTCATGTTATCTGCAAACTGGAAATACTTCAGGTTATCTTTCAAGGAACAAGCTTCAGAGCCAGAGGCTGAGAGGAAGGAATATATAAATAGATATAGATATATACACACACATACATTATGGAGCCTGATTGAAAGTTTATGCAATGTCAGAATATATGGCAGAAGACAGCACTAGGCATTGTTGTTTCATTGTGTATCTGAGGTTCATTGTCTCAGCTATGGTAGCAATTTCAGTGTTTAGATTTGATTTTCAAACAGCTGAGACAGTCAGTAATAAAGGTTTAAACAATAATAAACTGGAGCACAACCAAGATACTGCAAAAATCCTGACTTCCTGAAGTGCTGAGCACTTGCAGATCCACGTGGAGGGAGTGGGGTGGATTGGTGCAGCTGAAAATCAGGCTCTGATTACTTCTAACCTGTTGTTGTAAAATTTAAACTTGCTTGTAAGACTCTGAATAAGTCAATTAATTCATCCACAATGAAAAAATCAGAATACCAGTAATTAGCAACTGGTTTAATTAATCTGGGGCTGCTTGATCTAAACATGAACTAGTGGTTTGTTTATTTTTTCAGAGTATTTAGCTTTACAGTTCATTTTTTTAGGAGAGATATTCTGAAGATTACCATTTCCAACAAAAGAACTAGTTTATGGTAAAACAATAATGATGACTCTCAAAGGTACATTATTTTTTTTAAGCATAGATGTTGAAAAATATGCCATACATGAGGTAAATTAGTAGAAAATCATGAGCTTGTCTTCCTAACTTTACCGTGTGCTAGAGATGGCCAAATGTCAGGAATTGCATGTTCAGGGAATTTCTTCATCTTTCTAAATGAGTTTTCATCCAAATAAGAACAAAAGCATTTTCACCTAAACTTCTCTGAAATGGCAATTTGCAGCAAATGATAGTTTAGCAAACACCAGCATATGGTGCTTTGAAAGGGTTTCCACATTTACTGGGTGTGTTGGAGGCAAGAGAGAATTCAGAGAAGCTGAGCTTAAGAAGTGAGCTGCATTTAATCAGCCAGGTGCTGTTGTGGTTCCTGAAGCTGTTCTTACTTAAACATAAGAAAAAAAAATGGACTGTGGATGTGATCAAACACCAGAACAAGTTTCCCAAAGAGGCTGAAGAGTCTCCCTCTGGATATACTCCAGACCTGCCCAGGCGTGGTCCTGGTCCTGGGTGATCTCTACCTGCCGCTGCTGTGTCTCTTCCTAGAGAATTCCAGGTACACATATGGCTTTTCTCTTGTTTTTTGTCTTGTGAACATAGAGATTTTATCATCAGAAGTTGTGAAAATGTTCCACAGGTGCCCAGGAAGAGATAAACACAGACTCATACATTGTATATATTCTATAACACATGTCCCTATGTAGTCAAGGTAGTTTTATTTGGCCAGATAGGAGATTTATGAAACTTCCCTTTATCAAGTCTCATTTCAAGTTATCTGCATTCCAGTAGTTGTGGAATTTGTGGAATGGTTGATTACTGCCATGAGTCTTTTCATTGTCTTTTACATTATGTTCTGCCTTCCTGTTTTACACTATATAGTTCTCTGTTGCCAGGTTAAGGTATTTAATCTTTCATGCATGCTGCTTATGCTGCACATGCTATTCTTTCTAATTTCACCCTGATTTTTAATTTCTTTCATTCTGCCATTAGCCTTATGCAGCCCAAACTGTTAGATTGTGTGCAAATACTCCAAATTCACACTGCCATGTAGGAGAGCAGATTGATCTCTGCTTGTGATAGGCCTTTTTCGTGGCTCTTCTGTTGTTCATTCTACAGCTTCTTGTAAAAAAAATCCTCTTTTTGGCCTCTGTATAGTGTTTTCTGTGTTAAGTAGAACAAATTCTCTTCTGTTCCTCATTCTTTTTTTTCTTTTTTTTTTTTTACATTTTCATTAATTATCTTATAAAGATATCGCTCTATTATCCTAAATTAAATTAAGTATATAACATCAAATGTTGATTGTTTATTCTCCAAGCTGTGCTTGTTCTTTGAAATACAAGGCCACGAGGCTGTGCTGAGGATCCCAGCTATCCTGCCTGGATATATCCCGAGCAATTTTCACATCAGTGATTAAGGGATTAGCTGGAAACCACAAACACATGCCTCAAGCCAAAACATATCACAGTGGATTCTGTTATCCTTACAAGTAATACTGGGCCATTCCTTTGTTTATGTGAGACATGATTATGGAGCAGCCAGGAAGAAATGAGCCTTCTGCTGTTTTGTTTTGTTTGGTTTTTTTTTTCCCTAGAGTCACAACACCTTTTCAAACCTACTCCGAGTTCTTTCACTTGGTCCTTTTGGGGTTCAAAGTACCTGCTGTTCAATAATTCAAGAATTTCTACACCTCTTTTAGTATTCAGTACTACTTGGAGTAGTGCTGCCTCAGGCTCCACTCCCACCCAGGTCCAGTGTGGTGAGTCATAGGTTAGTTCTCAGCATTTCTTTTATCATTAAACAGACCATGTTGGTGTGGCCATCAAGCTGCTCAGCGTCCTCTGGTGGTTAAATCGTTCATGTAACAACACAACCTTGCACTTAGTAAAGCTCCTCTCTTGCTGTGAATTGCAGCTTACTCAGTTATACCAGGGACTTCTATGTGAGTCTCCCCATGGGCTCTGCTGCCCTGGCACCTCAAGGGAAGCTCCACCATGGCCAGAATGTCACCACCAGTTCTTCTTTTGGGACACTTCCAGGAGCCACTTCTCTCCTCCAGTGATACTGCACATCTTGTCTTCAGTAACACTGGTTGTTTGACCTTCTTGTTCTGCCCATGAGCGAGCTGGGATGTGCTGCTCAGTGCCATGGCTGTGGCATGTGGCATGTCCCATTCCTACATGGAAGGGAGCACCCAAGATTTTGTGCATGGCAAAGAATGTCACAAACAAAAACAAAATATGGGTTACGGTGTTTTATTAGCAAACAGCTCACTCAGCAGGGAAAATCAGTGTGTTTTGCCCCTACCTTCTAGTAGTAAGAGAAATGAAAGAATAAAAGAAGAGGGAAGGAGAACATGAAAGAGAGATCAGACAGGAGAGCAAAGCAGATCACCATTCCTGGGTTCAGTGTTGATCCAGCAGACAGGGGCTTGGGGGCACCACCTGGGTGTTGTGGGGGTACCTTTTTATAGGTAACTCTTCCCCACCCTAGGATTAGGTTTCTCATTCTTCATGTAAATGATTAGCATGTGCTGTCTGTTGATCTGGACTTTTCTGGAAATGGGCTGGGGGGCTTTGAAGGTCTTTTGGTGATCTCAATCCCCTTCTACTGGTCTTTCCCACTCCTTGGCCCCACTTCTGTGTTTGCACTGCTCTTCATGTTGTGCAGTCACCATGACCACAACAGGTAAATTGGCTCTAGAAGGTGCTGCCCTGCCTTCCTACAGCCTCCTTTTCCAGGCTCACCCAGCTCTTTCTTGCCCACTGGACTGGCCATCAGTGTCTGAGGCACAACAACACATTAACTCCCTGCTACTCAGGCTTCTACAGGCACACCCCTAATAGCTTGATTAAACTGTTTTATTCTAAGCAAGGGAGCAAGGCAATAAAAGACAGGGCTATGAAAAGGGAAGAAAAATCAGTACAGCCTCAATTCATATCTTCTAACAGAATGGGGTAAATAGGTTACACACTCATGAAGCCACATGACAGCAGGGAGTGCATGGCTGTGAATGAACTCGGAAGTTTCCAATCCCCAGATATATTTCAATGCACAGGTAATAACTATCATAACACTTGGATCAATAAGAAGGCTGGGGCTTTTATTTTTTAGAACCTGACCCAAGAATCATTTCATCTGTTTATACTTAAGTTCAGATGGTTACATTTTCATGAGAAAATTTTGACCTAGAAAATTACTCTCAGCAGAGTCTTTTGAGTCTGCATAGGCAAGGAATGGCAACTCACCACTCTTGGCATGTGGTTTCTTTTGAGCTGCTCAAAATTAAAAATGGACAAGTTTTTATTTCCTTGACATCTCAAGTACATTTGAAAATCCCCAGGTCACAAATAGGAAGAAAAATGGAATTTTGCCACATATAGGGAGAGAATAGAATGTAATTTTTGATCAAAATACCATAGTGAAGACAAGGAATGACAATTACAATCTGTAAGGATTACACAGCAGGAGGAATTTGGGTAATTGTTATAAAACTGAACAAAGAGGCCTCTCTCTATCGCATTTTTAGCCATTTTTTTTTTTCGACCCACACTGCTCCTTTAGAATTTTCCAACCTTTTTCTTCAAAGCAGTGGCTGGACCAGTTCAGTGGCAGAGACAAATAGTAGAGATGACCATAATTTTCAATTACATCTAAACTGAACTGATCCTGCTGAAGACAAGCTCCAACCCATTGGACAGGGGAGATTAGCACAGTCGATTTGAAAAATGAGATTCTTTGAGCACCAGAGTGTTTGGGGATTTCTGGGAAGCATCTGTGTTTGTCTAGTTGCACTAAGTACTCCCCAGTGAGGAGGGGAGTTTCTGAACCCAATATGCACAGAATTGATGAACTCCTGCTTGAGCAGTGGTTACAAACAAACCCTTCCCAGTGACTAACAATCACCTCTGCTTTGCACCTCGGACCAGCCCCAAGCTCCTTATGGAAGGATGCGACTTTTCACTGGCATTGCAAGGCCAGTGTGGGGGTATTTCAGCTGCTAGAGGTGATAATGTTTCCTGGAACTAATGAGAATGCTTCCAGATCCTTGCTGGAAAGGCACTTTTGGTGGGTATAAGCAAGAAATCCCATCATGTGGACACCCTGAGAGTATTCAAGTCTTCACCTGAGACCCCCTCACATATTTGCAGGTGGAGACTGTACAAAAGGAGTAGTTTTGATGATGCTCCTTGGGGAAAATTCACTCTCCCCATGTCTGCATGTCCAGTTGTACCATGGAACTGATTGCAGGGTGTTGTGGCTAAAAGATCAAATGGAATTAAAGTGCAATATGTAATGGAATCTTAACTTTATAACTTGTAACTTTTCTGATATCAATATTAGTCAGTAATGTCACTGTTTATGGAAAATTTACAGAAGGCCCTGATTTATATGGTATCATAGGATTTACAATAAGCACATTTAATCTTAAACATGATTTTTCAATTGAAGGAGGGAAAAAAGCCTTTAGGATATCATCTGCAGGCAAATACTCAAAGTCTGCCCAACTGCTGTGATTTTATTATTTTTTTTTTAATTACTACCATACACTGTGGAAAATATCTTTTCTGCTCCCTGCTTGAGACTTCTTCTCTATTTCTGTGTTTGTGTGTCTGAGACACAGATACAGGTAAGATGTGCCCACCAGGAATGTGCCAATGATCACTTTGAGTCCTCCCTGCCCTGTTGAATCCCCAGAGAAGGCTAAAGAGGCTTCCAGGTGTCTGAATTATGTTCAGTTTTCTGTAACCTCTCATCAACTATTATGATTAGAGATTTTTCATCTAATCCTGAAGAAGATTTTTGGGTAAGTCTCCAAAGAGCTGATGACATACTGTATTTCTATTTGTTTGCTGATAACTGCTGCATTACAATCCCAATTTCTTCTCCTAGCAGAGCATAAAACAGGATCCTTTATTCCTATTTCTGTGAATTTTAGGCTTTTTCTGGGGAAATCAAACGAGTGATGTATTCCCTAACGCAGTTGGTGGATATTTAGCTAATGATTATAGTGCCTACGAGTTTTCTCCAAGGAAAATCTAAATCTCTCTCTCTCTAAGTACATCTCTTACATGCAATATTAAGTAATGGTAAAATATATGTATAATGTATTTGGTAGAAATTGTCCCTTGCCCTTGTGCCTGGAATCTGTCCAAACTTTGTTGTTAAGATTGCTGCTGCAAGAATAAATTATGAAATGTTATAGCAATATGAGAATAGTGATGCCAAAAAGTCTCTATAAGATTGATTAGGTTATAATGATGCAAAAATTGAATTAGTCAAGAAAGCTTTTTCTCTTGTTTTGAAGGATGCTATGTTTTCCAGAAGCAACCACTTATAGCTCCTAAAATCACTTTATTTAATTGCTCAGTGGTCAGACAGGCAGGCCCACGGCACACAAGATACACTAATTAATTATTTGTATAGCAATAGACCTTGGAGACAAAAGACTCTGTATTTGTTTTACTTATTTCTTCTGTACAGCAGGATCATTGCAGAAACATCATTGGAAATATTCCAGGTTTTCACTGGTGTGACATGTGAATTGTTACAGATTTATTTCTAGATATACATTCTTGGGATGCTTTTCTGCGTTGCAAAAACATCCATTCTCACTATAAAATATGCTTGAATAAAAATGTGAGGGGGGAAAAGCCTCAGATCCATTTAGGAGAAGCATTTTAGAAAGAGTGTTCTAGTTCTAGTGTAATACAGTGTTCTGTGGAATGACCACATTCAGGACACATTTCTACTGAATCATTTTAATAAACAATTTAATAAAGGAAAAGAGCCTTTACTGGCCAAAAGGAAAAAGCCATAAACAAATTAACAAAAGATTAATTTGCCTTTTGACTATTTCTGGGCACTGTAGAAAAAATACAAAGCTATTAAAATAATTTATATATTTGTACAGACTACTTCGTGTCTTGAAAATGCAATTCCCATGTTATGGGACAGACTTTTTTAACATTCAAAATAAGGTACCACATAAGGAACTTGTGCCTTGCCTATTGCTACAGATTTAGTAAAACAATAGACCTTTCAGCTTGGAGACACTATTTTCCTGTTGGAATAGGAAGAAATTATATAAAAGTACCAGCATTCTCTGCATGTATTTTAGGTCTTCAGAGTGGTCCCACAGCATCCTTTTGTTTGCTGGATTTCCAGTTGTCTACAGCCCAGACTAGTTAAGGTCACCATGTGGCTGGATATGGTTTCCTTATTTTTTAAATAATTTTGAAATTATTTTCCTCATTCTGCAAACTGAAAGCAAGTGCTGGTTTAATTCTCTCTCCTTCCATTAAAAAAAAAAAAAGAAAAAAAAGTCTTGACACAAAATTTAAAAGCCAATATTATAGGTTTTAACACACATGCTGCAATATGTTGATAGGTAAAGGATCTTTTTACCTGTTATTCCTCCATCCAGCACATTATACAGATCTTTAACAGCCTCTGCATTTGTTTTCCAGCCTGATTGGCTGTGCTTGGCTTTCTGTCATGCCACAGTGGGTACAAACTATGGCAGATATTTACTGTATTGCTTGCATTTCTAAAGGTAGATTGAAATGTGGCTCTGCATTCTCTAGATTATCCAGCTTTTTAATGAAATGGAATAATCTCTAGGATTTAAGGAAAGGGTTAGGGTGTGTTCATGTAGGAACTCAGGGTTAGGACTAAAGAGTTGGATTTGGAGAGGAAAATAACCTGCCTAATACCTGCATGTGAACTTTGCTGCTAAATGAAAGCAAAGCCAGGCAGGCTCCCTAACCCTGCAGAGCTGGGGCTGAGTTTCCCAGGTAATGGAACTCAGCAGGAATTTGCCAGTGTTTCCACTGAGGCTGAAGTTTACACTTTCTGAACAGAACTAAATGAAGACTTCAGGTGAAATACAGAAGGGTACACATGGGGCTAACTTGCAGAATATTGGATACCCCAGGATACCAATTTCAGTTGTCTTCAGAGATTTTTTTCTTGGTTTTCTGATTCAGGAGAAAACCGTATCCTGGAATTCTTGTTCTGGACAAGCATGAATCCTGCTGGGCCTATTCCAAAGTTTTAGGAGGGACTCCATCCCTCAAACACGTTGTTTAGCTCAGCATTTCAATGGCATCTGCAGCAGCACGACCTGTGAGTTCTGAAAGGGAATGGCCCTGCAGAGAGATTGCATTTTCTCTGCACATCACCAGCTCATGCACAACCTGGAATCCGTGAGCTGTGGGATCTGGGAGGTGAACAGGCTCCACTGGGACATGGATCTGCTGTCGGAGCAAGCAACAGTGCCAGGGCAGTGTCCTTGCTCTGAGTGCTGAACTGCAGCTTTCCTCATTGTTCCCATTTCTCTTGCCATGAATAACCACACTAGAGGTGATGTTCTCTTGGAATGAAAGGCTGAAATGGGGAGCAAACAGAACACACCAAAGTGAGAGGCAAGGAGGGGAGAGGTACAGTGTGGAGAGGCCCTGATGGCTGGGTGTAAGAAAATAGCAAAATGCCAAAAGAGGAAGGAAGGCAAAGAATATGTGCACTCTTTTTTCCTCTCTCTTTTTATTTTCTTTTTTTTCTGTTCTATTTATGGTCTTAAATTGTTCCTATCTGGTGAGAAGGGCAGAAAAGTAAAACACAGATAAGGTTTTCAAAAGTGCTGTATTTCAGTTTCTTCCTCAAGGGGACACACTCATGAGGAGTACATTTGTTTTTAGTTGAAATGCAGTTACCTTATCTTTCTGTTGTTGCTTGGGGTTCCTTTGGTTCAGTTTGGGGATTTTATTCCTGTTTAAAGGAAGCTCCTTATTTTTCTTTGTCCTCTGTGTGCTATGTATAATGCAATAGTCACAGCAGTGCTTTGGAAATCTAAATTCATTGTTCATTTATGATCTTCCATTAATATAGGACATGGGATTATTTACATAAGGAACCAAAAAAGGGGTTTTGTAAAACAATCTTTGGACAAAGGCACGGTGTGTTTGGAATGCATACAATTTTATCAATGCATGACTGTACATTCTATATGAACAAGACCTTTCATACTATGAAGATTTTCTGCTTGCCTGGCAAAGCTCAGAGCAAAGCTGAAATCAAAGCAGCCTTCCTTAGTGAAGCAATTTCATTTTACCTGAAACACTGAGGCTTAAATTATAAGCTTGAGGATGACTCAGTAGAAATAATGCATGCATATAAAGTACATAATTTTCCTAGAGTATTTTCACAATCAATATAACTGTGTGTTTAAAGTAGGGACCTGAGGTCAATCTTCTAAGCAGTGAACGAATAACATATTTTTTATCAGAGAAAAGCTGCTTTATGCAAATAATATCTGACATGAATATTGAAGAGCTTGTACAGTAAGCAGTAATTGCCAGCTAGTGGGGCATGAGAAACGAGGAACAGAAATACTCAAATAACAAATCCGATCAGATTTCACTTACAGCGTTTTCTTAACAACAGGTGGTCTGACAAGTCTTGATGGAATATGTGAAACAAATGTAATAACCTCTGCCCAGGCTGGAGATAGTAAATGTTCCTATTAAGTGACAGAACAGGAGATTACCTGATTTGTATATGTTGATCTATCACAGATTTAGCGTTTACTGAACATAATGTGATTTGTTCTTTTTCCGCTCGAGGTGTTCTCCATTCTGCCATGACCACTCTGTTCACTGGGGTGACTGAATCCAGACAACTTGGGGTGTCTTTATGACAACAGACAGCACATTTGGGGACAATGTCTATTCTTTTTATTTAAATTTTTCACAGCTGAAGAGAAACAATGATTCTCCTCTGTTCTCTCCACACTGAATACTCTTTCCATTCTCACATTATTCTTTTGTCTTGGGAGCTCCAGGCCAAAAGAAGACCCACAAGCCTGAGGAATGTTTCACAATGCTCCTTATGGCAAAACACCACTTTATGCCTTTGATCCTTCTGGTTGTATATGAGGATCTCCTCTAAAGTTTACAGAGGGAGGTGGTGTCCAGGTGACAAAGTTGGATGATGATGTGAGAATTGTCTTTAATGTGGCCATAAACCTTCCTGGGCTTCACAGCAATCTGGCTGTGAAAGCAGCTCATAAAAGAGCTTTGGATGTCTGCAGCATCTGGACCACGAGCTGTACAGAGCATTGAGAAACAGCCATCCAAATGACATAGTCTCACATAACAAACCACATTTCATTTGTGAAAACAAAGACTTTATTTTCCTTTGTACCCTCTTCCACTGAAACAAGCTTGCACTAATTTAGAGGTCAGTGGAGGTAAAATGCCATCCTCGTTACACCCTTCATGCCCATGGGAGCCCTGAATTATGTGTGTTATAATGAAGATAATTAGAATAAGCTCCATTTTAGCTGAAGGCAAAAGGCCTTAAATCAAAAGGAGTTTGTTCTAGTAACCTTGAAATTGGGGTGAGGATTACAGGCTGCCTACTGGCCTAACAAGTATCTAAACTCAATGTTTAAAAAAGCAAAAGAAGGAAATCCCTGTGGGAGTGGGCATTCTGTCTGGGCTAGACTTGCTTTTGGTGGGCATGGTGTGTGTTCCTCGAGTCCTGGGTCTGCAGCAGCATTTCTGGTGACTGTAGAGCAGAATGGAGTTCATACTCCTGCGTCATCCTCTTTCTTGGTGTGTAGGTGGATGAGGAACTGAAATGACTATGGCTCTATACCTGAACAAATTTACACCAAAGATTTTTTTTTTTTTTACCAAGCCATTGAATTGAGGTCTCTTCCAACCCAACTGATTCTGTGAACTCCAAAGGCTCTTGTTGTGCAGAACATTTTTCTGAATGTCTCTTTCTGTTCCAAGAGATTTAAAAACAAAGTGGCTGATGTAATGAGCTATGAGCACATCTGACTCTGTGTATTCAAAAGTGTATCTTGTTTGATCCTTGAAGAACCTGAGGAGTGTTTTATGTGCAATTTCTGCCTCAGCCTTTAACCTTGAGGAGCAGTTTTTCTCCTGTGAGTTGTTAGGTACTTACTGTCCATTTTTTTCCCTCTTTATACTATATTTTCTTGCTATGACTAAAATGCAGGAATCCTCATTTCTGCCCTGTGAGATGATCCCACGGAGTTCACTCCCATGCTGTGCCCGTGGCCTCACCAGGTTGAAGCCTTCAGGCAGAGCTGCTTTGCTTCCACTGCCCAGATCCAGTCATGTAGCAATGGCTTTTGATTATTCCTGAGCTGAGCTGGATGCTGATGGGTGAAATCATTTGTGGCATGTTATCAACCACTTCAATTCACTTCTGCTAAGTAATGAAATCCAGTAATAAATTGAACAGACAAGCAAAATCTCTTAAACATGCTCTGGGGGGCTCTACCTATTTTGTTTCTATTCTCATGGCATTTCTTTTCTTTCTGTGTGAGTTGCTGCCCATGCCAGCATTCAAAATCAACCAAACAGAGGAACTCAAATACGCTTCAGTGTCTGATAATCAGAGAAAATCTGTGAAGCTGATCACAGTGTTCTCGACTCCATTTTTTCTGAGTTGGGACTGGAATTCCCATGGGATTAATGCACAATGTGCATACCAGGACAATAAAAGCAATTTTCAAAATCTGAAAAAATTGTTAGGCTTCGTTTGCCTTTTTTTTTTTAGCAGAATTTGCATCTCCGTTTTTTTTTTTTGGAGGTACAGTTTTATTTTGGATACTTTAAAATCTTAGCAGAGGCAAGGTTTATGCCTTACAGATGAAGGAGAAAATTGGCATCACATGGGAAAGCATGATCTGTAATGCACCTTGTCACGGCATGAGCTCTTTGGCACAACATATGGCAGCAGAATTACCTTTGTACTACCCAACTGTGGCATATAATTTATCCAGTCCAAGGGACTATAGTGGCAGGCAATAGATTTGATGGTGCACATGTTCAGCATGCTAAATGTAACACTGTCCCCTTCTCTCTGAAATGCAGAGCTCTGTGACACTTGCAGAGCAATTCCTATTATTCCTGGCAAATCCTTGTTCTCCCCTTATGATGTCACTTATGGAGTGACATCCTGTGATAGTCATAAAAGTCCGTGGTAATGTAACTGCTGGAGAAGGAGGAAAGAGAAGTGATAAACTGCAACTCTGACAATGTGCACTGTCAGCTAAAGAATGGAACAATTTTAGGCTTGAACATTAAGGACACAGAAAGTGCTCAGAGATTTATGCTACAACAATCCTTCAGAGCATTTTATTGTATCATCCTTTCAAATACCAGAAATTAAAACAGTGTAGTACAGTGTTACTTCAATAATTCTGTTCATCAACTGGGATTTTTGTTTGGATGATAAAATACCATCACTGCAAAAGATAAACAATAGGGTTTTATGGTTGGGCTCTTGTATTTTTAAGATGATTTACTTGCCTTTTCACTTTTGTCTTTCTCTAGAGGTCTAAATATGCAGACCTCCAATGTGTCCGTTGAAACTAAACAAAGACTTGAAATCTTATTTCTTGTCATAGAAACAAAATCCTGAGGTGCAATTTCTTTGAGAGTCATATACTATCCATAAATGTGTCTCAGAAACACTGGGAACGATCTTTGAAATTTCTCAGAGGAAAGGTTTGATGTTATAGATCTAGTAGAAAATGTCTAATAATAATCAGTCATTTGTCTGCTGAAAAGCAAACCTGCTTTTTGCTTTGGCAGTAGTCTTGGGGATGAGCCTGGGAGATTGAATTTCAGGGAATTGTGCTTGAAGATCTTCTTTCTCTGTATAGAATGTTGCAATGCCATAATAACCACAGCTGACTTTGTTAATGTATGGTGAATTTGATATGTTTTCTGACATTAATGAGATAGGTATTAGTATATTTTACTGAGTCTGTGTTGGGGTCCCTGTGGGTGATTAGTTGAGTCCCCTCTACTAGGTGGAGATTTTGGTGTTAATTTGACATGAAATTAGTTGATAATGGGAATAATATGTGGTGTGTTGGGGTGGAAAGGAAGGGGGGATGACAGAGGAACTGATAAGGTGTTTGGAAAACAGCTGTGTGAGTAGCAGGTCCTGGTTGGCTGCAGGTGTGTCCTGTTCGAGGTCCTGGTTGGCTGCAGGTGTGTCCTGTTCAGAGGTCCTGGTTGGCTGCAGGTGTGTCCTGTTCAGAGGTCCTGGTTGGCTGCAGGTGTGTCCTGTTCAGAGCTCCTGATTGGCTGCAGGTGTGTCCTGTTCAGAGCTCCTGATTGGCTGCAGGTGTGTCCTGTTCAGAGCTCCTGGTTGGCTGCAGGTGTGTCCTGTTCAGAGTGGGAATGAGAGGGATGTTGCTGGGGTTCCTCAAAGTTGACATCTCAGAGACGGGTTTTCATCTGCATCCTGGGCTTCTTGAAAAATACCAGCTTCATATTGGTCTTCACTCTCAGGTCAGTGCAGGTTTGTTGGTTTTTTGTTTGTTGTGTTTGTTTTGTTTGTTTGTTTTAAGGCAGTAGTATCGACAGAAAAAGTTTGGTGTTTTGCTTTGTCTCCTTCTTGAAGTTCTGCTTCCAAGAAAGAATTAGTTAGTCCCGAGGAA